>CM075818.1:6065695-6543805 GCA_037975025.1 Excoecaria agallocha | reverse complement strand
AAATCTACTTCTCTCTCTGGTGGCAAACCCCAAAGTTTTTGGGAAAAACATCAGGAAACTCATTGATGACTAGAATATCTTGAAGATTAACTGTCTCCCTCTTAGAATCAAGAACTAAAGCTAAGAATGCTTCACATCATTTTCTAAGGAATCGCTGCGCTTTCATAGCAGATATAACATTGGTTAAGGGTTTAGACTTAATACCCTGAATCAATGTCTCTTTCTTCCCGGTATCCTTAACTATTACAGTTTTAGCTTTACAGTTCACTATGGCTTGGTATCTAGACAACCGATCCATACCCAGGATTACATCAAATTCATGGAAAGGTAAAATAAATAATTAATTCAGCTGGAAACTCTCTCCCTTGAATCATAATAGGGCAATTTCTATAGATTTCATTTACACATATACTGTGGCCCAAAGGACTGATTACACATATATTATAACTCAAGTGATCTACAGCAGATACATTTCTACCCAAATTCCAATTAAAAATATACGAATGTGTAGATCCTGAGTCTATAAGTATATGCACATCAGTATTAAAGAGAGAATGTGCCAGCTATGACCTCAAGAGCATCAACATCTTCTCGAGCTTTCATGGCATAAGCTCTGATAGGAGGTGTAGAAGCATATGGTCGATCTACTATCTCAAAAACATTCTGGATTGTGCTCTAAACTAACCTGATCCACCTCTGCCTCTACCATGACCTCTACCTAAAGAGGGTGCATTAGAAGCTCCTCTATTACTTTGTTGACTGGAAGCTTGCTCCTACTTTATAAGACAATTTGCCATAAAATGGTATGAGTTGCCACATCTGAAGCAAGCACCAGTAAGCATTTTGCAAGTGCCCTAATGTTGTCTAAAATAATAGGTACATTTTGGAGCTTGACCTCTATCCTATACTGATGCAGTGCCTCTACCAGATCCAGTTGAAGTAAAAGTTCCTTGTTATCTACCTATAGATACAGGGCGATTACCAGGCTCTATTGGTTGATCTCCTGGAGTTATTCTCGATCTTTTCCCTAATGAAGAACCACCCTGAGAGAAGCTTTTTCTTCTTTGTTCTCTTTCTCTTTTGGCATTCTCTTCTTTCTCCACCCGAATAGCTGCTTGACCCAACTGATGATAATCCACTGGGTATAAAGAGATAGGCCCTATCAAATGCTCCCGGGTTTGGTCATTCAACCCATCTTCAAACTGGCGACATTTAAAAGTCCCAATCAGCATAGGTTTTGGTGCATATTTGCTCAAGCGATTAAATTCTGCTTCATATTCAGTCACTGGCATACCTTTCTGCTTTAGGTTCAGAAACTGTTTCAACCTCTCATCTTTATATGCTTCAATCACATACCTCTTTTTGAATTTTGTCACAATGAATTCCCAAGAAAGGGAATCAGGTAGCTGAGGCTATATCTGAACCAGCTTCCACCAATCATAAGCTGCTCCCTGAAGTAAGGACACAACACAAGTCACCTTCTAATTGGTTTGGCATTGAACTTCTGTAAACACCCGTTCCAACCTTTCAAGCCACAACTCAGATTTCTCAGACTCTTCCCAAGTAGTGCCTAAGAACTCTTCTGCACCATGTTTTCTGATCTCAAAAATAGGGGCTTTTGGTTTAGTCATCCTCTGTAGGATCTGAGCCATGTCATGGAATATTTTCAACAATGCTTCCCTAGGCTCAACAGCAGCTACACCGCCTCTAGTGGATGCAGAAGATTCGTGTTGAGAAGGATTCGATTGACTAGGTAGATTGCTTTCAGCCGATTCATCTACCACTTCACGATTTCCTTCCATTTAACTATATCAAAAGAAACACAGGGACAACAACCATAAGCCAACATCAATAATAAGTCTATATCTAATGACCTTTAAATTTCTATTGGCCAGAACTGCCTAAAACAAGGCGCTCTGATACAAAAAATGTAATGACTATACTAGATAATTCTAATAACTGTTACTAATTACATTCCAATAATCTTGTGAGTCATTTGTTAATGATGCATATAGATATATACATACATATATACTTTAGAAATCATATAAGAGTAAGTTGATACATTAACATGCTGCTGGTATCAATTACAAAACTTGATAATTATATGATTTTAATATAGAATACATTATTATATAATCAAAAGGACACAAAATTGAATATCATACTTCAAAATGATTCTTCATAGTCTGATGTTGGCTTCTGAGATTGTTGGCTTTGTCCCTGAAGAAAAGGTCTAGACTGCGAACCTACACGGATTAACACCCGTGCTAAGTTATAAAGCTTAGTGGGGAACAAAATAACATGTTGATAACCACTCACAGTGGTTATCACCAAGCATACAACAATAATAAATAATAAAACTTTATTTACTTCATTAAGGAATAATACTAAGTACATTATTAGAAGAAATAACTGTATCATTTAATCACAATAATAAAAGATTACAAACTATGTATACATTTTATTCATTTTATAAACTGTCTGCTTAAATTTCTGTGTGTGTGGATAATAGGTACTATGGATACCATAAGGTATCAAATATACAAATACCCGAAGGTATTAAATATGTGGACCCACTCGAGGTCAGAACCGTGGTCTCATTTAGAGACATACCGTGGACTCATAAGAGTCAGACTATAATAGCTGTGACTATAACCCTATTGGCATGCCTATCTATCCACCACCAAGTGTTATGTACAGGCAACACAAATTATATCACATATATCATTAATTTTTATTAATGCATTTCGATACAAGATAAACTAACTCAAGTTTATCATCATATAGTTTTATAACTAACAGTTACCAAGTAATAGCCACTATAAACATTCATGCATCCATATACAAGCAATCATGTAGATATATTAAATATTACAATGCTTTTCCTCTATATTCCTTTTTAATTCATATGGTTAAAGGGGTATATTACCCTATACTTTTAGGTTTAAAATGATTTACCAGCTTATGAAGGGCTTAGGCACCATATGGGACCATAAAATTCCAAGTATTAAAATAAAAGAGAGGGTCACGGTTACTACCAAAATCATGGTAACCGTGAGCCAAGTCATTCAATAGGGGTCACGGTTACTACCTAATTCATAGTAACCGTGACATAGGTTGCTCTTCAGTTCTGGACTAAAGCCTAACTACCTCTCGGTTACTAGCCCTTGGATGGTAACCGTGAAGTAAGGCTATGGGAATGGGTCATGGTCACTATAAAATTCATAGTAACCATGAGCTAGGATGGATTTTGGTTTTGGAAAAAAAATTAGGGTGGCTCACGATTACTACCAAAAACATAGTAACCGTGATGCCCTAATCTACCCAATGACAAATTTCCAATTCCACGTTATAAGCCAATTTTGACTTATAAAACAACATTTCCAACCAATATGCCCTTCTCCAACATTGTAGACCTATGTTTCTAGTTTCCAAAACACTAAAAATCATCTAAATCAGACCTATAAATCTTTATATATGCAAGGAAAACCATAAATCATTCACAAAAATGGGGTAACAACCATAACCAAAATTGAACACAAATTTTCACTCTCATGTAGTGAAATTCAGTTCTTGGTTTTTTCTATCAACAACAATATCTATGTGTTTAGTTTCTATACCATCTAGAGTTTCTTCATTTGAATAACTATAATTCAAGATATGGCCAAAAGAGTATAGACTGGTCCTTTGATCCTTAAAACAGATTTTTATATCTTTCGACAAAACTTGCTTATTTCATTTCTAAACCACTATCAAGCTTAATATCAACACTTAAAACATATAATAGTAGTAATAAAGACATCTCTCATGTCAAGACATCAAGTATACACACACAATCATGCAAGTTCCTATACCTTTTAAAAGCTCCAAATCTCTTCAACCTTGAATAGCTTCATTTCCCTTATTTTTACTTGTTTCTCCTTCTATAAAATAAGAACATCACTATGAACACTCATCACTATATTCAATGAACAACACACACACACCAAATAAAAGACAACAATACCTTATAAATAAACCCACTAAATCTTCTTTCTTCTTGCAAAAATCTAAGAGATTAAGAGAGAGAATTAGAGAGAGAGAGACTTTAGGGTTTGAGAGAGGATGAAGATAAGGGAAGGGGACCACTTGGATTAGTTATCCACCTCTCAAAATATCTCCCTCTCTCTCTTTTTCTATTGGCCCAAATGTCACTTACATGGAAAATTTGCTATTTGGTCCTTTACTTTTCTTTATTTTTACTTATGCCCCAAAACTAACCCTTTCACTTTTCAATTAGGTCCCTCTTTATGTATTTACACTTAATTTAACATAGATTCTAATTATTCATTTGTGAAAAATTCTCCTAGGGTATAATAAGGGGCATTACACTAAGCATGGTCCCTGCTAATGGTTTTAGCTCATCATATATTTGACGACTGATCGAGTCACTTTACAAGGCTTGGGCTGGTGGTCATCCTTGACACTTCCTAATATTGAATGAATATAGAATCATGCTTCAAGAGTACACCGGGGTAAAAAGGGATACCTAACGTAGTTCTAAGGCCCTAGTATGCTCTAATGCATCTTAATTTTAAAGAGAGATAGAACTTTAATCTCAAACACTCATCTATATATAAATTAACCTAGGTACTTTAGGAGCAATGTTTTATGTCTCCAGTAGAGTTGCTATTATGACGTTCACTAAACCCTTTATGCTTTATAGTGGTACTCGACTGGTTCTCGGAGGCCCACTTTTAGGATTCGAGACCTCATAAAGGCTCACAAAACAAGTAAAAATTTATCACTTCATAATAGACAGGGATTCAACCCAATTGCCAAGCTTCAAGTCTCAAAAAGGCATAGGATAGCATCTAGGGGGTAATTCTATTCTATTATTGATGATTAACCTATGAGGGCATCTATTTGGACACACATGGTAGGTATTGTAAAGTCACCATTGTAGGACCCCAAATAATACCTTAATAGGATTAGAATGTGTTTACATATCTATAGACATGCATTATTATGGATGTTGAGCATTGATTTAATCATGAGGACTTAATTGGTATTAATGCTTAAGTTAAGGGTAAATTTATCAAATTTCACAAATTATAAAAATTTCATTCATAATGAGTGTAGTTAGGAGTTAAAATGGAGAATGGATGATAATTTATGTGAAATAGGTAATTAAAAGTAAGAAAGGGATTAAAAAGGGAATTAGATAAGAGGTAAAAAGTTTGACCAATGGCATCTTTACACACCAGCCTTATAAAAGAGGAGTATTTCTATGTAACAAGAAGAAAAATCTGAAGGTAGGAAGGAAAGAGGGGGCTGGCCATACATATATCAAATTTTCATGATTTTCTTCTTTTTCTTTCATTCCAAATACATATTAAATTATACCCTTTTGTTGAAAGTGATTTAGGAGGAAGAATTAGTTAAGTTTAAGGAGCTAGGTACGTAATTGGTGTAATTAATTAGAGCATGAATTTCTTCATCACCTAACTCTACATAATGTGTAAATTAGAGGTATATTCAGATTTCATAAGCTAATTTGATGGTGTTTTGTATTGATAGCTAGAGATAAAGAGGTTGATAAGGTAAGGAGAAGATTTGAAGAGCTTGGGCAAGCAAAGAGGAAGCAATGAGAGGTAAGAGAACAATTGCCATGTCTATGAGTGTAATTCTTATTCTTAATTGTTAAAAACATAGTTATGATTATATCATTGATATAAAGTTATGGAATTGATGCGAATTTAGATATATAAGAGGTAGAATGGAAATTGTTGCTGTAGGATCTTTAAGACCCTTTGAGATTGTTTTTGACATAAAGGGAGTTATAAGTCTCTAAATTGTATAAAACCAAAGGAAAATTAAACTATAAACATAGATCTATATTTCATTTAAAGAGACCATCAGGTGGTTTTAGAATAAAGGCCACTGGAATTTAGTTTAAAAGAGAGAGTTGGATGTTGTCTTGATATTTTGGACAATCCCTAGATTTTTAGGGAAATTTCTTGATAGAATGGTCCAAATGACATAATTTTTTTATGCTAATGGAAGATAGAAATATGAAGGAACATAAATATAGGGGAGCATTTGAGCTATTTATGGGTGGAGCTAGGTCATAAAGGGCATACAAAGTTCACTAAACAATCCTATTGTGAGGATTAAGAGTTTGCAGAAGGACTTATGGTTGGCATGATTTCTTAACCACCATCAGGGTGTATTTTGGATGGATAATTTTTTTGGAATTTACAGACTCATGGTGGGCATAGAAACATGACCATCGTGACCCTTTTCTGAAGGTAGAGGCTCACGATGGGCAAAATTTTGTGACCATTATGAGGATGCATCCTGTTTGAACAATGTCACTTTAGTTAGGGACTCACGATGGCCACACATTCATGACCATTGTGACCCCTATTTGAATTTGATTACCCATGATGGGTAGGAAATCTAGATCGCTATGAGGATGCTCTCTGTATGAATAATAACTTTCAGATTTGAGGGAGTTACGATGGGCACCAATTAGTGACCACCATAATCCCCTTCTATTTGGAAATTTTTACTGATTTTCTCTCTCTAAATGTATTGGAAATTTTCTAAGAACCTTATATGATTATAATAACTTACTTAATATGCAACTATGTATACATTATGGTCGATCATATATAGTTTAATAAAGATGAATTGTTTAAGTGTATTAATAGTATAAAAATTTCTTTTAATTTAACATGACATCAATTCTGTTTATATCAAATGTATAATGATCCTAGAATAAACATGTTTAAAAATTTATAACCTATTGTGTATTATTAATAATAGAGCTTGCTAGAGTCTGAGTAGTGGGTGAATAGGCATGCCTAAAAGGGTTATATCTACTTTTGTTCTATTTGACACTTTAGTGTCTTCTGTGAGACTATATCTCTTATGTTTAATGAAGTCACATAATTTTTTATTCGAGGCAATTCCCCTTCTACTTTAATACCTGTGGTATCCTCTACTTTGTCCTGTCAGCTGCATCCAAAGACTATAGTATGTAATTCAAAATGATATTCTTTCTATTACTTGTCATCTACTTTGAAGTACATTTTACCTTATTTAGTATAAATCTGTGCTTTTAAGCTTGAAGGTAATTGGTACAAAAATTTAATTATTTATTATGATTTATTTTAAAAGCTTATTTACTTTTATTTATTCTTTTTTTCCTCATTTATGTGTATGGCTTGGTGATTGCTATGAGTAGTCACCCTCACATATACTTTCTGCTCCCTACTAAGCTTTATGCTTAGCATGATAGTTTATTACCTCTGTGTAGGTTTTAAAGGTTGATTTAGGAGCTGGACAACCATAAAGGCCAAAGAAAACTTTTATTTCTATAGTACTTGCATAAAATATTCTTTTTGACCTATACTTATAAATGTAATATGGAACTTTACATACTAGTTTTGTAAACAAATGTAATTATATGGAAGCTATGTTATATTCTTTTGATTTAAATTGCATGAGTTGGTATACTATGATCATAGAATATAGTTTATTTTTTATGTATTGGTGTTTCAGGATGTATGCCTTATACTCCTTCTAAGGATGTAAGGGTGTTATAATTTATGTAGTATTAGAGATATGGTTTAGGCAATTTTAGCCTAATCGGAACATAAGAATTATTTGTACATGCATATGTGAGTCTTATGTTTGGCCTAATATGGTTCATCCTATGTTTGGTTAAGTATAGAAAAATATCAAGAAGTGATAGATGATGTTGCTGAAAATAACCATCATGCTAGATTTCATTCCTCTATGCCTAGGCTCATCAAGTCAAATAGAGATGATGTGCCTCCTGTTCCTTCACCTACAGTTTAAGGGGAGGTGTTGTTATAGTCATCTCAATATATGATGGCTTTATTGCATATAATTTTGGCACCTAAGGATTCCATTGATTTATTATGAAAACATAGGGCTGAAAAATTTATTAGTACAACTTTAGATGAATCTAAAAAGGTGGAGTTTTGGTTGGAAAGGGCAAGCAGAGTCCTAGAGGAAATTAAGTGTCCTCCAGAAGAAATAGTGCATTGTGTTGTTTCTCTCCTTTAAGGAGTAGCGTACAAATGGTGTAAGTTTATTTTAAGGCAACCTCAGTTACCTTTTACTTGGGACTTCTTTACTCAAAAATTTAAATAGAAATATGTCACGAAATCTAGCCGGTGTCTAGCAAGTGTACTAGATCGGCTAGTAATATAAAGAAATAGATTTATGACCCTTGAATATCGTAACCAAGGGATTGAAACATTTATATTTTGAAAAGTAGAAATTATGAGAAAGAATTCCCAACTTTGATTATAATTATGATTAAAAATGAGTTAATTAAATAACTAAGTAAATTAAAAATAGAAAGTAAAATATAAATAAACTAAAATAGACTTTAATAAATTTGATGATAAAAATCAATTACTAAAAACTTTTTACTAAGGGAACTAGGCTCCCTGCTTCCTACTGAAATCGACTCTATTCAAAATAATACAAAGTCATTATGGAAAGACAAAACTAAATTTAGGCCCTATACTTAGGATGCCATTCTAAGTGATTAAATTCTTCAATTAAAAATAGTTTAAAAACTAGCATCAATCCTAGTTTTTAGTTCTTAGATTTCATTTAAATCTCCTTTTGGAACATTTAACTTCAATCTATTCAAAATTCAAATTTCTTTAACCCAAGAATACTTATGATCATTATTTCCTCTCTCAATTTTTAGAAGACAAGAAACTATTGAACATAGTAATATTAGAAAAAAGGCTTTTATATCATTGATCACCATTCAGATTCAAATTCGATCACCTATTCAATACATCAAACAGGAATCTAAATATAATCAAGAATATAGATGAGCATAAGAATAATGAAAAAAATAGAACTTGTATTGAATTTAAGCTCAATTGAGAGTCATGACAGTAGAAAAATGAAGATTCAATAATCCCTCAACAAAAGAAGAAATCTACCCATTGTTCATAATTATAATTGAATAAATGAATACAAAACCATATATTGTACTCATGAATTAAATTCTAACTTTGATCTCTAGCTCTTGAAAATAGAAGAAGAAGGCTTGAAATAACCCTAAGTATATATCTCTAAAGCTATGAAATTGTGCTTGAATGAAAACCAAACTCAAACTTACAACAAAATAGACTAACTAATGAATATCAATGAAGATTAACTAAAAAGACCTAAAAAGAGTGAAGTCAGCTGACACTAAGGCTCCCACTACCATTGAATTACTTCCAAATTCATCAAAAGGTGTAAATTGGTTCGACTGAGACACTTCCCATCTCAATCAGGTCAATAGCTTTTACCCCTAAAAAATTTAAGTGACCCGGCCAAGATACATTTCATCTTGGCCAAGATACATTTCATCTCTAATGCTTTTGGACTAATTCTAATTTCTGTTAATGACCCAACTTTGACACCTTTTATCTCAGCCGAGTCGATCTTCTATAAAATCTACACAAATAAGCTCTAAACTCTATGATTGCAAAATACAAGCAATTTAAACATAAAACACATGAAACACACATTAATTAAACTCTAAAACATACTTAAAATACACATAAATGTAGGTATAATTTAAAGTTATCGAATGCCCCACACTTAGCTTTTCCTAGCCCTTGCGTAAATTTGAACAAAACCTCATTTCTGAAATTTTGAAACTCCAACCTAAAATCATGCAATTCAAGACTAAGATTAACAATTAATAATAGTGCTTAATGGTAACCTAGCCAAAGAAGACTCAAATAAGAAAATACTCAAAATTTTTCGAGTGTGTGTGTACGAGACCAAAACAATTTGATAATTTTCAAAACCAAAATTCCAATATAATTTAAAAATCAAGCAAGAGAATTTATACACATCAAAATGTATATGAGGTTTCGCATTTGAAACTCAAGACACGCCATAGGCATCTCCTTTAGCACTGAAACCATTATGGTTGCTTCGCTAAAAAACATAAAACAAAAAAGAATCATTAGCTCTTTAAGTTGGTTGTAACGTTGGGTTAAGGTAAAGGCTAACCAAGAAAGGATATAGATAAGCAAGACAAGAATAGCCACCATCCACTTATGTACGCCAACTTCCTCTTATATGTGTGTGTGTGTGAGTGTACATACGTATGTGCATGTATATATACATACATATGTGTATGTATGTATGTATGTCTATATATATATATTTACAGTCACACACACATATATATATGTATACATACATACATACATACATACATACATATATATATGTATGCATGCATGCATGCATGCATGTATGAATGTGTGTATATATATATATATATATATATATATATATGTATACACACACACACACACACATATATATGTGTATGTATGTATATGTATATATGTATACATATGTACATATATATGTACACATATGTATATATATAAGTACACACACACACACACATATAAATATATATATGTATATGTATACATATATGTATATGTGTGTGTGTGTGTGTGTGTGTGTATGTATGTATGTATACATATACATATATCTATGTACACACACACACATATATGTATGTATATATGTATGTATGTATGTATACATACATATATATATATATATATGTATATGTATGTATGTATGTATGTGTGTGTGTGTGCGCGCGCGCGCGTGTTTATACATGTTTATATATACATATGTATACATACACGTGTTTATATATATATATATATAATAAATCTAGCTTATTCATTTCTGAGTTACGCAACAGGGTATTCAACAATTTCATTTTTAAAACAAAATTGCATTCTAAAATTTGCAAGAAAAAGCTCAACAACATCCCCATTTTTTAGACTTCCGAATTCATACTACACCCATTTAGACAACCTTAAATTGATAATCCAACCAATTCCTAGATTGGCCAATTCTTGGAAGGGAGACATAAAAACTTTTAGGCTATAAGGTATTAATGCATGTGTAACAACAAAATTAATTGTAGCATGCATTAAGCATGCTAAATAAGCTCAAAGGGGCTAATAAGGGTCAAAATGCATAAAGGGTAGAATAAAAGTTTTGTAAAGTGACTAAACAAGAAAATTACCTAAATCACATCCTAAACCTCGCTTGAGTTGTTATATGGCTTCAAAGGGCAATGAGGAAGGTTCTAGTGCTCTAGAATTCCTAACTCGACTACTTTCATTCACTGATTTTTCTCAAATTTTAAAACAGGTCTCTTGAGTACAGTATTAGGAAACTAATAAATATAACTCAAGTTAAATGCCTAAATTACCTAGAACTGGATAAAAACATAACCATCCTAGTGCTAACTAAATCCTTAAACACTACAAGATTCTAAGTTAAAATTCAAAAAGTTCAAAATTCAAAATAAACTAGGAGAACTAAACTAAATGATCTACCAAACTATAGCCTACATAACTAACACACTAACTTAAAACAAACTAAAGAAACTAATAATTAACAAAGCAAATTAAAGAACAAAATAAAGCATAAATAAAATCAAACTAGAAATAGAAATGCGCAACACAAAAAATGACTAACTTAACTAGGAAAAATAAAACATTGAGGCAATTAGAGCACTACAAATTAAAAAAAAATACAAATAACAAACTAAAATATAAAAATAATATAAAAATAAACAAAGGAACAAAAAATGATGACAAATCATGATAAAAAGGTGTTATAATTGTTTTTCCAATAACTTCTTAAAATAAATCTTCAATGAGGCTCAAATGTGATCCACCGCCCTCTAAAAGTCTTGCTGCCCTCAGTAAGAAATTATCAATACTACATCACTGAGGTGGTGGCATTGGAGGGGGAAAGCACTCCCAAAATTGCTTGATGAAGGTTTTCTAATTCAAGCAAAGAGTGTAGTACCCTTATTCTATAATCTATACATATCACTTTATCCATCTCATTACACATGTTTTACTGTGCAACATAAACATATATCAACTATATAGAGAACTGATATTCATACTTAATCCATAAGAGTGCTAAACTATTAAAACTTCACAATATACATTAGAGTCTCTTTACAAAAAATATAACCACTGATAACATCTTACAAAATAGTTGTACTTTTACAAGATTTCCAACACAGCATAAAACCCTCAAAATACAAAAAGGAACAAAAAAGAAGACTATATACTTTATAATCTTCAAAGACTTGTGTTGCCCAGCCTGCTACAAATATCAATCCTGAGAGAAAGTCCTAGCCTTGCAACCTACACGGATGAAACACTCGTGCTAAGCTATGAAGCTTAGTGGGAAACTAAATCATGATAAACGACCACTCATAGTGATCGTCAACAAGCACCCAACATGCTTCAAATGTAACAATGATTTATTTCAAGAAATGAAAGAAATTAAACATTTACATTCACTTATATAAATCATAAAGTTCAACAATTAAAATTTTGCATGGACGTTTCATTCACCATATATTATCATACAATGTAATACATATAAAAATAAAGGACATATATATATAAAGAGCATTTAGCAATTAACATGCAATTTGTTTTTGTACTAGCAGTATAGATACATATGTATATTGAGCATTCTTTAGACTTGGGTTTTGTATGCAACAAAAAGAATTTCATATGTAGAATAGTATAAAGTCAACTAAGAATTTGCATGCCTTATTAAACTTTTCTTAACCTTGATAATAAAGCTTGCACTATTCTAAAGAAGTGGATATCGGGATATACAGTGGTACCCGAAGGTACAAATAAGATACCCGAAGGTATTAAACGATGATCTCTTATAGGGATAAAACTGTATGATAAATCGATGGACCTAAATGAGGTCGAACAAATAACATGGACCCAAACGGGGTCAATCAAATAACATGGACCCAAACAGGGTCAATCAAATAACATGGACCCAAATGGGTCAATCAAATAACATGGACCGGTCAAGCAGACCCAAATGGGGTCAGCTACAACCCACACGAGGGTTGTTAAAATTAACTTTAACTTTTAAACCCAAATAGGGTCACTATACTTTTAAATTCAAGTGGACCTAAACAGGTCTAAATGTTCAGAAGCAGCTGCAAAGTACCCTTATAGGCATGCCTATCTATCCACTTCCTAGACTCATCGCTGGCAATAAAATCTATTTACTTTATCTTTCATCTATTCATTCATACACATGTATACTCTTATATAACTATATACAAGGTAAACATATACATGCTCACTATTAGGTATTACTGTTCTGTATTTGAAATCTTTTTCAATCATGTAACTATTTCGTATAATATGGTTGTATCTATATTATACTACTTGCTCCTATGCATAATCATGTACACATATATGTCTTCTCTAGTGCATCAACATATATGCATAATTCATAAAATAATTTATACAATTTGCTCATGTAACTATCACATGATAAAATACTCCCTCTCTAATGCATACACTTGTGTACGTATTCTCATATAACATTGCTATTATATAATTTAATAAGATTTTCCATAATTGAGTCTATAGCACTGTAGATCTGTATTTTAGCATGCTAACATGTAACAGCATATATGCTTAATCATGTCATTTCAATTTAGGTAAAGACATAATCATACATTACACTTTAACATATTCTTTGAGCCATTACTCTAAATAGTTATCAAGCTTCGAACCCAACCATGTAAGATCATACATAACTATATTTATGTTTATTTGCACACTTTTATTCCACTAATCACATTACTTCTATATACAAGTAAAGTTAACATTTCAAATTATATGTATCATAGTAATTACAAGAAATCATTAGGAATCATTTATAATCATCTAGACTTTTATATATATATCGGCCCATTAAAAGAGAAGTTATACAACTGAATATAGTAACTTTAGATTTAACGATATGTATATATACAACTAGGTAACATGACATGTTCTCATTTTCTTGGTTCATAAACTCCAGCATCAAATGAACATTCATGAGTAGCATTTTTAATATTAACTATCATGTATGTATTCATATCCACATTTGAACTCTATTGCAGGCAACACTATGTTCATGTTCATTTCATACTTCAAAGCTGTACTTATAGTATACCATTTGCACATGCATATAATCTCTTCTACTAAGTGACATTCAATCATTTTCTATCTCATAGGGCAATTACATGCTCATGCACTCATAAATATGATAATAGATTGTACATAGCTGTAGTACATTCGCATCTAATAAGCTTGTTCTTGTAAGCATAATTATCAATATGTATACCTCTATCACTCATCAATCATGTGCTATACATATATCAATATGTTTCCATATGGCACATACATTTAACTTTCATCATGAACTTATACTTGAACATATGATCTTTACGCAACACATCATATCACAATCATATTATCATACACATATATGATTAACAATAATTTCATAATTATACATGGTGCTATAACTTAACTATTAATGCAAAATTTCCATGATGCATAAGTATACATTCATAGACAATTTTCAATGTAAAAGATACAATTATGCAAATCTATATATATATCCTTTGATACAAATTTATATACACGAGTCTATAGCTCTCGTATACTTGCATTCGAGGCCTATTTTGTTCAGTTATATGTGTAACACATGAGGTTAGCCTAATATAATGATAAAGGGAAATAAAAAGCATAGTTATAGGCCAAAATCATGATGTCGCGCTCGCGGCAAGTGTCGTGCTCGCGACAGTATGCCTGGCCATATGAATTTTTCACCCTGTTCCCAAAATCCTGAAAACTGCTTAACAATTTTATTTTGTACATCGTTTTTGACACACTAAACGACATTTTTAGAAACAGTTGTCTTCTACAAAGTTGTAGATATACATTTCTAGTTTCTGTAACATCAAAAATATTTTCAATATCATTTCTAGAACTCGAGATATGTTGAAATTACTAAATACTATTCATCATAGTAGGCAACACAGAATTTCCGATTTTCAAGTGAAAATTAGGAAATATTGTAGGCATTATTTGACTTTGTTTTCTTAATATAAATTTTATGTTTTGAAGTCTATTTTAAGTAGGAATTGACCTCTTGTCATTCTGATCATTGTACAATCAATTATGAAGATTTTACCCCAAGCTATTCAAAATCGGATTCAAAGATGTATCTAATATTCAATCAATGTAGGGATAATTTAGAGGCCAAATTAGTGCTATTTTTCAACTACACTTTTATACCTAGATCTCATATGGAACTATAAAAATTCATATAGCTTTAAATTAAGGTCCCTAACTCATTTTTATATCTAAATTATAGTTAATAGTTTAAGCAAATCTTTATGTAACACCTAATGTAACAAATTCTAAATTCATATCTCATCCCAATTATTCCATCTATCACACATATGCACCTTGATGATATAATCAACATCCACATGCATGCAAGGCGAGTACCATCCCATACCTTAGCCGACCTTTTTCCCCTAGCTTTCAATCCCTTGCAATATCCTTCCCTTTATTCCTTCTACCTTCCTCTTCTCCTTCACAAACATCATCAATTATAATTTCCAGCACTTATTCAGCATTTACTTCAACCAAAATGAGAAGAAGAAGAAGAAGAAGATGATGATGGAATTCAGTAGAGACCATTTACCTTAAAGTTAAGCACTTAATTGCCTTAATTAACCATCATGAATTGTCACTTAAATTACTTGAAAGATTCAAAGACCTTGAAAGAAAATGAAAGGAAGTAATTTCTGGTTTTCTCCTCTCACAATTGCCGACACCTCACTCTCTCTCACACACCATCTCACATGTTTAGATTATTTAATAATAAGGTGAAATTTCCTATTTGATCCCTTAAGAATTTGCATGTCACACAATGAACACCCACCTTTTTGCATGCTATAAAGTGACCCCTCCACTAACTCTTTTTCTTAAATCAATCTTTTCATTTATTCCTTCTCTTAAATTGACGCTTCAATTATTCATTTATTCACATTTTCCCCTAAAGATGCCGTAATTATAAATTTACCCCAAATTAATACTTTTTACTTCAATTACACCCTTGAATATTATTAAATCAACAATAATAAATTAATTATGACCTTATAAAATTCATACCTTATAATTTACACATTTTTGCCCTAATCAATATCTTAACTCTTCATAATTCATCCAATAATACTCAATTAAACTTTAATAACATGTAATTGCCCTTGAATTCTACTAGGGCCTATTTTGGATCCTTACAAAGAGTGTCCATGCAACGCTCTATAGATGCTAGGCATGCCTCCTATATGTCCAAATGTGCTTGAACTCTATTAAAGAAGTCTATTATCTATAGTGTTAGAAGCTGAACAGGTGCTGCTGCAGGGGCCTCCCCTGACTGCTTCGCCATCATCATCATTAGATGTGTCATCCTGCACAGCTTGGGGGCAATAGTGTGCATTCTTTGGTAACCTACTCAATATACTCCTCTCTTGTCATCTAATGACAGTTATAAATAGTGACTTTATCCTCCTTCAAGATTTTTATATTCCTAAACATCTTAAAGTCCATATAGGCTATCGTATCAAGTGGAGTATTAAGTGGCTCATGATTCACTACCTGAGCTAGCACTGTTACCATTCCTTCTAATGCAATCTTCTTTACTATTCTCGACCTCTATTGGAGGCTTTCAATCTTCCTTTATAAATAATATGTGCCATTAAGACAAATACCTTCCAATATACACCTAAGAAATAACACCTTTGAGGAGTTCACATTACGCACACTCTCAGTGTGCCCATAACAAGGTAAGGCAAAAAATTGGCGGAGGATATGGCAGATATGATTTTTCAAATTATAGGCTTTGGTTTACCTTGCTACATAAATTGTGGGCTCTACTTAATCCTTAACCATAACCCAATTTTGCTGAGGAGCAAAGCTGGTAACTCCTTCATATCGTCAAATGGGAATCCTAAGTACTCGGTAAATTCCTTAGATGTAATTTGATATTTCTTCTTGTGTAGTTGGAACTTAAATTTTTTTTCATCATTCTCATCAAATTCAAAAGAGCATTGAAAGGCGGGGAGGAAATCTCTAGCAACCTCCAGATATACCTTTTCTATTTTGTTAAATAACTCAGTCCACCTAATGCTTTCAATCATTCATTTAACCTTGGCCTTTATATCACCATCGATATTGCCCAAATGGTTTCACTCAAGTATACTTGTTGTACATAGTCCACCTTAAAGAAGTACTTATAGGTTTTATGCAAACTCGGATCCTTGTAACTCCATATTTAAAAGCCAAAATTAAGAACTAGATCCCACTTCATTTCTCGCACACTCAGGATCCACTACAAATAGGAAAAATTAGCATTTAAATACTAAAATAGGGCTTGATTGAAATGTGAAGCAAGAAAATTCAACAACAATGTTTGCCAACAAAACATATGAGTTAAAACTATAGTAGAAATGCAGGAAAGATGCCAATTAACCCAAAGGCAATGTAATGGTGTGGGAGTTGACAAAAATGCATTCAGTGCAACATCAATCTTAACCTATAAGGTAGGCATAAAAACTCATAAATAACAGGAGAGCAATAAGGCATAATTGCCTTTGCAATGTAGGCGATGCACATTGAACTATATTAAAGGTGAATAACAGTGTAAACATACTCAAATTTCAGTGTTTACCATGTATTGAACCATTAAGCACTAATTAAATGTCTCAACAATTGAAAATAATGATAATTATGATAAATACAAAATATTAAAGAAAAATGCAAAAGTTGTAATACGAAACCATTATGGCATATAATCAAACAGATTATGTGCATTAGTAAACATGACTAAATATATGAAAATCAACACAAGGTGTATGCCTAACGAGCAATTTAACACAAAATCAACCCTTTGCATCCTCAAAATGCCAACCCAAGTACAAAAAATTTAAACCAAATAAAATAAAATTATGTATGGTTGAATATCATGGAGAATAAAAGGAAAAGAGACAATCCCAACTAAAAAAATATACACTAAGCCTGAAAATTAAAGTTTAAATGCATATAAAAATAAATAAATTGAAGTGAAGTAACTTACTTGGTTGATGATTGCTTGAGAAGAAGATTCAAAGTTAAGTAGTAATGTGGAGAAAATTAAACTAAAGGGTGACAGCTATATGAGAAGTTTGTAAGTTTTAAAATTTTCAAGTGACCCCACCGAAACTCTTGGTGACTCAGCCGGGTCCAACACTTTTGTACTTAAAGTGTGCAAGTGACTTAACTGAGATGCTTAATGTCTCAGCCGCGTCAATCTATTCTACTCTCAAAGTCATTAAGTGACCCGGCCGAGATGAAAGTGTCTCAGCCTCGTTAATTTCCTTAGAAATAATATATATCAACACCTTTCAACTATTTTACTCCTAATATCAAATCCCATATTTCAAACATATTGTAGACATCGTGACCCGAAATAGCCTAGATTAAGGTTATCTGATTATTAGGAAAGAATACATTTTTTATAGATAGCATGAATGTAATGCTCACTCTGGGGTCTCCCACTTCTTATCACTATACATGTTATAATGCACAAAACTAAACATATCATAGTCTGTAGCACAAGCATTAAGGTAATATTAAACCCTATGTATACTTATATATATACATACTATTATCGTTAGAAGATTGTAGAGAAGAACTTTTGTACATCACAATTCATACTATTATGTTATTTTTACATCTCAACTCATTTAGTACAAAGTAGTAATTTCAAGACACTATAAAAGACATTATCTTCATGCGTTGACTCTTCATAAATCTAGAGTTAGCCTTGCTGTTATAGATCTTATCCCTGTTGAAGGATCCTAGATTGAGTACCTGCATGGATGAACACTCGTACTAAGCTATACAACTTAGTGGGGAACATAAATCATGAAGATGACCTCTCATAGAAGTTGTTGATTACACACACATATTAGCATATGATTAAGCATACAATAATATAATATTATTAATAAATATTGCATTCATAATATTTTAGAGTATTATGCAATGTCCTTTGTCATGCGTAATTATTATATGATTAGACAAACTTAATCTATTGGTTAATGGCATACATACCAAGCAAAATCACTATTTGAAGCAAGTAGTCCTATATGCAATCACATAGGATATATGATTGCATGCTTCCATGATTTTATCTAACTTTATCATATCAAATATTTGCACTATACTTTTAACATCTATTATTGAACCACTGGCTTTTTTTTATTCCTTATTGCTCTTAAAAGCATTCAGGTACTTTGAAGTATACATATCAATTTGACATGTTTGACTCATATTTATTATGCTTAGTTAGCCTTAATAACTTCACGTGACTTTAATACATATGCATGTATGCAATCTAACTCATAGTTACTTCTAGATAACAATTTATACGTGATTAAGCTAACCATTTGGGTCTATATACAAGCCTAATTAGTTCACAAGTTCTATGTCAAGCCTATGTTTATATTGTAACATTTTGTATTCCCTGCATTTTATTATTAGGCCTAGATGTGTTGTCATTATGATGTTTTTTCTTAATTTCACATGTAAGTTTTTAGTTTGTTAACACCTAATAGTCATAAATTACCCCCAGTTCATACATCAATTTACAATCGCATCTAAAGTTATGGGTTTATACCTTGTGTATTCTTGCATACAATACACAATATTATTTCTAAGTTTGTCCCAAATTACAACTTAGATTACTAATACCAAACATGCAACATATAATACCAAGGAAAGTATGTTTATAATGTGATTAATGACTATTTGTTAAATAGTTATGCATATTTTTGTGTATGATTTATGATCCTAAATGTAGAAAGCATTAGGTATCTTTAATTATAATAACATACATTACTACAAGAAAAATGCTCTTTAACGAAGGAAAATATGGTCGTTAAAAGTTAAAATTTGGTCGTTAAAACACTATTACCATCAAAAAAATTTGGTCATCACCGATCGTTAAAAGCCTCATCGTTAATAGTATAGATGACCAGATTGATATCCGATCATTAAAGGTATTAACGACCGGAACAAATCCGAATGTTAAACATAAATTTTTAGCGACGGGATTTCCTTCGCTAATTGTGTTCTACTTTTAACGAAGGAAATTCCGATTGTTAAAAAAGACCTTTTAGCAGCCAGATTTTCCCTTCGTTAATTGTCCCTATTAAGTTATTCAATTCTATTCCATTAGAAGCACATGTCTCAATTGGGATGAAGTAGATCTCAGTTGGGTTGGCAAGGGAATTTAGTTGGGTTGGTAGGTAACCCTACCTAGATGTTTGGTTCTACTTAATTCAAAGATTGGTGACTTGGTTGGGTTGAAGAGTAACCCTACCAAGTTGATTTAGCAGTTATTCTGCCTTACTTTGTGGCAAATTGTAGACATGGTAGATGAAGTTTATAGGCAAAGTGATCTTTTACAAAGTTGTTCCTCTCTATTTCTAGTTTCTTTATCATTAAAAGTAATATCATTTTCCTCTTTTATATCTTAAGATATTCACAAAATACTACAAATTGCTCCCAATGATAGGGCAACAGACATGTCAATTTTTTTAAGCTAAATTTTGACAAGCTTAAGGATAAAGTTAGACTTTGACTTCTGCAAAATAAATCTAGGTATGTGAGTCTAATTTCTCTCATTCAATTTTTAGCTCTAGAACTATAGTTATAGGCAAAAGAGTCCTGTTGGGTCTAGTGAACCCTAGGACATATTATTGCTATCTTAAACATGACCTTCCCATTTTGAGTCCTGTGCACCTTTGAGCATTATGCCTATATTTCTATCTTACCAACACATCTAAAATGCAATCTCAATACACTTTATAGGAGCAAATACACATATAAAAGGTTAAAATTTCCCATACCTTGTTGAGCCATCTATGCTCCCTAAGTATCTTGCTCCATCCTTACCTTGTTTTGGTTAGTCTTTCAAATATAACCACAATCAACTACTCAAGTAAAACTTCAAGTCCCCCTTTAAATTTCTAGTTTTCTTAACATAGTATGAAAAGGAAAGATAAGAGGACAATTATTTTTAATAACTTACCTTAATTTCTCTCTCTCTTCCATAAGTCCCTTAAGCAATCTTGGCATGAAACTTTTAAAAGAGGCAATGGTGGGGAAAGAGCAGAAAATTTTATGCGTTTAGAACCCAAAAATGGCCAGCCACCTTTCCTTCTATTAATTTCTATGAAATCTCTTCCATTCTTATGAGATTTCTAGAGACACACCATTCCTAATTTCATTGGTCCATCTATCAAGCTTAAAAAAATTGCATCTTAACCCCCTCATTTCTTCCTTAATTCTCCAATTTTTGCCTTAATTATTTTAATTCTCACTTTTAACATATGATTTTATAATTCAAATTTCAATTAAGTCCTTGTTTTATATCTTCCTAAATTTACAAACCTTTAATTTAACATTTTGCCCTTTATTTTTAAATTAAGTCCCTTAGAGTCCTTTTCTACACTTTCAATGCTTATCTCCTTATATTATCTCCCTATTACATCCTAAACATACCTAATTTCCACTAGGGTATATGTTGGGGCCTTATATTTCTCTCCCCCTTGAAAGAATTTTGTCCTCAAAATTTATATCTATGACATTATGAAATTTCATCACTTATTTTCCTATAACTCTATCTTTATCACTGTCAAACTTTATCCAATACTATCTCTCCCTATTTCTCTCTCTTTTGTTTTTCACTTTGTCACATTTAGATTCTATCTAACTTCATCTCTTTATAATGGTAACCTTCTTTTGCTACCAAATCATTACTACACTCCACGTACATCCTGTTAGTTTTCCTTTCAGTTGGGGCTTTACATATGATCTGATGTTAATGTAATGCTATGAAGGAATGATGATTTCATACATACAATAGAATGCAAATGTATGTTCTTATGTATTATAGATGTTGGCCCCAACCCATGTAATGAAATCTAAAATCAATTGCCCACACTATTAACTGATAGGTGTATAGAGTGCCATAACATAGCTAAACCTCACATCATAGCAATTTCATGTAAGATAACCTTGTCAAGTTTGCTCAAATTTCCTTTTTCATATACCATGTTGACATAGCATCTATATACTCTATCCATATACATATATGATGAAATCTCTTCCATTCTCATAAGATTTCGAGAGACATACCATTCCCAATTTCATTAGTCCATTTGTCAAGCTTAGAAAAATTGCATCTTAACCCCTTAATTTCTTCTTTAATTCTCCAATTTTTGCCTTAATTATTTTAATTCTCACTTTTAACATATGATTCTATAATTCAAATTTCAATCGAGTTCTTATTTCATATTTTACTAAATTTACATATCTTCAATTTACCATTTTTCCCTTAACTTTAAATTAAGTCCATTAGAGTCCTTTCCTACACTTTCAATGTTTATCTCTTTATATTATCTCCCTATTACATTCTAAACATACCCAATTTCCACTAAGGTATATGTTGGGGCTTTATAATGAACTTCGAAGCTATGGTCTTAATTTCCATTTTTTGTGGTCATCTTTTAAGGGTTTTGGTCCTCTGGCAGTGACAAATAGATGTCTATCACAGACGACTATTGTTCCTTGGTTTAGGTTAGATCAGGGACAATTTTTCAAATTTAAGAGAATCATGTGAGGGACAACCATTTGTAATTGACAGACTCCTATCTGTGGGGTTATTTCTTGATTTCCCACATTTTCCAATTTTGAAAACCTTTGATTTGGATGAGATTGAAAGATCTAAAAAGTTCTAGATCCTTGGAAATTTGAACTTTCCTATCTTAAGGAGCTAGAGTTAGAGTCCATCCCTAACTCCTCCTTAGGTATTTAAAGAAAAAGATTAGGGTTTTTTGGAGAGACCACTTTGACACTTGAGAAAAAGAAAAACACCTTTGAGGTAGAGAAATCAATTCTCTATTCTTAGAGGTTGTTATTAAAACGATTCCTAAAAACTAAAAAATATTTTTGTTGAACATAAAGATCAAAGATCGAGGTTTTAGATTGTGCTTTCTAAAGTTATAGAGTCGACAAATCTTGAGGGTAATATTCTAGGTGCCATCTCTTTCCTCTTTCTAAACTTCAAACCATGATCACATAAATTAGGTTTTATTGTTCCCTTTTATGACTTTATGCCATTTTATGCGTATTTATAATGCCCGTGTGATGCCATGACAAAATATAATGATTATCTAGACATGTAGAATGATTAGGTTCAAGTTTACACAACATTTCTCAAAAGTTTCGCGAACAATTTTACTTGATCATAATTAATTAAACTCTTTAATTAATTATTATCTTATTAACTTCTCTATCCCCATAATAATATCAAATATTATTATCCTTATCATTTTACCATTTTATCCTTTTTCTCTATATGTGTGTGACCTATTGGGTTCCTGTCCATGTTAGCAGTATAATGTGTAATTGTGAGTTCTATTCAAAACTCACATGATTTAAACTCTTTTAAATCATTTTATCAATCCCTATTGATATTCTTGATACATCATTATACAAGTCATGATTGGCCTCTAGCTAGGCATCATGACTACCCAAATGTCAGGAAAGTCAAATGGTTTGATTATACCCTTCCATAGAAACAGTTACCGTGCAATTACTCCTTTCACCACTCTTATCTCAGTTAGATTTTGAGTATGGATTTCTGTCAACTCATATAAATCTAATTATGTATGTTCTATTAATTTAACCATTGTTCC
Source organism: Excoecaria agallocha (assembly GCA_037975025.1). Classification (NCBI taxonomy): domain Eukaryota; kingdom Viridiplantae; phylum Streptophyta; class Magnoliopsida; order Malpighiales; family Euphorbiaceae; genus Excoecaria; species Excoecaria agallocha. Next base: position 6,520,068 of record CM075818.1, on the reverse strand, counting down.
CAAAATGCCCTCCATGGATCTCTATACATCTTGGCATATTACTCTGGCCAGAGATTCTTTGAACAAGGCAATTATAGAATCATGCGAGATAACTTCCCTTATTAAATCTGGGATGATGAATCCTTTGTCAATCACTCAACTATCTTCAAGTAGGTCATGATATACCCAATCTCCTAACTATGTTCACTCCCAGTTGGAAGTAATTAGTTATGGAGTCAAAATATACCACTTGCTACTTAAGATAACTTTGGTGATCTCAAGTCTAAGGATACTTGCACAACTGCTATGAAGAGATTCCTCACTGACATAGATTTAATATCCATGTGAGGATTCTCTTTACAGGTCTCCAATGAACTTATTCTTCTAACAAGCATCCACATGTTAGCTTTGATTATCTTCCATAATCACGTTATGAGAACCACTGCTTGAACCATTCAAGAAGCATAACATATGCTAGTATGTCCGAATTAACAATGCCCTATCTTGTTAATTCTATGACTAGGAATATTTAGATATTAACACATTTTCATGCAATAGACATCTCACATCATGAACACTTTCATGATTGCCTTCGCACTGTGTTTATAATATCTAGGACTTCATTTATTAATTTAAGATTTACAAACTCATGTATTTAAACATAGCATTAATAAATGAATGATGCCTTTTATTGAGAATATAAATTCATACATATGAAAAACTTCCCTATTACATGGGCTCTAGGGCATACTCTCTAACAATGCATGCAAGATTTGCAGCAAAATAATTGCTCCTGTTAAAAATGAAAACCTCAGTAAAAGAATCTCCTCTTTCAACCTATTGCCTGGATACATTATCTCCTAATATTGAACTGTTAATGCAGTCTGGTGTTATTTGGTTTATGTTGGCAAGCTTGTTATGATATAACCATGGTGCTTTGAGCAGCTATTTCTTTTTGAAACAAGCTATGCAATTAAATATAAAAATGGATATTTTCCCCACAAAAAATTGTACAGTCAACTTGTTTAAAAGAAAGATATTCAAATCAAATATGAGATAATATTATAAATACATGCAAAGGAGAATTTAAAAATTTATCAAAAAAAGTCTAAAAAGCAACCCAAAATCTCGGTACCAATAACATATATTCTATTAAAATAAGATTCAGCTTCTAACTCATACATCATGAAGTAGTTCCATAAGTATTAAAATGTAATGGATTTTTGGATCACTTTGTTAAAGAAATTTGGAGGTGTGTCACTGTCTAAGCTTCGATCATTGACGATCAAATTTGATACTTATTAGAAGAATTCTAATCATACAATACGAAAATATCTTAGAGATATGGAAAATATGATATGTGGGCTTAGTGAAGCTAGTAATAAGTTGATTGATGAGCAGTAAGTCCAAGCTATTATATGTTCGTTACCCAAGAGTTAGGAGCATACGAAGATGCAACTAATTTATATGGACAATACAAAGATATTTAGGGATGTTGCTCATCATTTGGAGCTTGAAGAGGACCATCAATACCGAAATGCATATGGCACAATGCCATTCCGGTGGAATAAGTTCTAACTAGAACAAGAAAAAAAGCTTCAAAAGTAGGGATAAGGAAAAGGCTTGAGAGCCTAAAAGGAAAAACATAAAAGAGAATCATAAAAGGACCAGTGGTAAGAAGATTGTGAACATCTCTACTGTGAAATGTTTCAACTGCCAACAAAAAGGGTATTACGCAAAAGATTGCACTTTGTCCAAAAAGGTATACTATTCTGACTCAAGAGTGAGTGAAATTTGTGCATCTAGTTCTATATTTTTAACTGAATTTCATCTTTTGTGGGTGATAGATTCAAGAGAAAAGGACCATACAATAAAGGATCATAATATCTTTGTTGAATTCCGATGAATTCCAAGACGGAGCAAAATGGATTTATATGGGAAATAATGCTAAAGTGGTAGTTTAAGGGATTGGTACATGTAGATTAGTATTGCATGAAGGCTGAACCCTACTCCTGCATGATGTACTTGATATCTCAAATATTTATAGGAATTCTGTAACTATCTAAATACCAGGCTAGTCAAAAATAGTACTTTTTGATAGTGAATAGTGATACCGGGGTAAATAGTACCTTCCTGAGTCGAAAAATATTTTATTGGACCATTGGAAAGAGCAAGTTAGCTGGAGTCCAAAGGTATAATTTGGACTAAAAATGATGTCAAATGGACCATTAAAAGTCAAAAATAAGGAAAAACTTACGGTTCTAGTTAAAAGGATGATTGGATTAACTGAAAGCTTATTTGAGACTTTAAAAATAATAAATAATCTTTAAAAATTATCATATTTTCCATATCTACATTAAATGTGATGTGTAATCATATAGTAATAAAAAATTAATATTACGGTAACTTTGAAAATTGGAATATCTAACTGGTAAAAATAAACCAGACCAGAAAATAATTTCCAAATGACTCAAAAATATTCATGAAGCCTACTAAATACATTTTGAGAATTTTGGAGGTATTTTTAAGGATATTTGACCTCAAGAAGTGAGAGACAAATAATAATTTCGATTTAAATAGTAACCAATCCACTATAATTTGATCAGAGCTTTAAAAATAGCAAATGATCTTCAAAAATTGCAAGAATTTTCAGTTAACCCTTTTATGAGATGTAGAATCAATTGGTGGAAAAAAATAATTTTTCGGTAACATCAAAATTTTATTAATCGAACTGGTTAGACTGAACCGGACTGAAAATGAACTCTGATTGAGCTAAATTTTTTCATGGAGGCTTAATATATTATTTTAAGAATTATAGAATCAATTTTGAGTGAAATTGAGCTTTGAAAGTGAGAAATAAATTATGAAAGCTTATTGGGTTTAAAAGGCATAAATGGGCCTAAATTTGTTGGACCATTTGGTTGGACCAGGTCCAGCCCAAAATCAGCCTATAAATACCTTAAACTTCACCAATTTTCCAGAGAATTCTTCATTCCTCATAATCTCTCTTCCTCCTTCTCTTGGCCGAATGGTTTTCCATTAGTTTTTCTCTTGATTTTCTTCTTTCTTTGCTAATTTCCCACCAAATCAAGCCTTTCCAAGTCAATTTTAGTCTCCTAGCCTCTTAACTAGCTTATGAAGGCCTCAAGAAACCAAATAAGCTGCTACAAGTGCAAGAAAGAGAGAGAGAAAGTTGATATCTCAAAATTGAGGTAAGTGGTAATTGAGTTTTTAATTAATTTTAAAGCTTCCAATAGATTAATTAGGATGTATATATTAAGATTATGTTGTTTATTTGATCAAAGGAAGCAAGAATTGATGGGTTTTTGGCCTTGGGAATTTTTGCCATAATAGGAAAAACTTGAAGAAAATGAAAATTTCAAGGAGAAAATGGAGGAAGTGAGGGCCAAGATGTGGAGGAGATGAATTCAAGGTTAGTGGATACATTATCCCTTAATTTCCATAATTTTTGCATGGAAATTTGTTTATGTATATGTTTGATTGTGTGTAATTATGTATAAAAAATTGAAATAATGTGATATATGTGAAATTGGAGGCCTAAATTGATGGATGAAATGCTTGTAGATGAAAGAAAAATTTATTTGTATGAAAACTTCATGTTGGCCGAATTTATGGTGTGGATAAATGGTAATTTATTTTGGTGAAATTGTAAGAAAAATACCACAAATGGAATATAGGTATAATTTTAAGGGTATATAAATTTAATGGGAATTTTTAGGACTAATTAGAATATTTTTAAGTTAAATTTTAAATTATGTTATAGTGAAAATATTGAATTTTAATGAGAAAAATTTAATTTATTGCATAATTATTCATAATATAATCCAATTAATTAATTAGAATAAAAAGAAAATAAAAAGGAATGGAAAATAAAATAGTAAAGTGGAAAAAGGACTTAAATGAAAAGAATTAAAAGTTTGGGGGCAAAAGTGAAATATTATTAAACATTGAAGAACAAATGAGTTTAAATAAATTAAGATTAAATTAGAAAAGATAATGATAAATGAAATAATAATTTAAGCATAAAAAATAAGTTAGGGACCAAATTGGAACTTTTTCAATAAATATGGAAATTAGAAGTGTAAAATGGATATTAATGGTAATTTTATAAATAAAATAAAATAAATGGATATTTTCATAATTTATGAGAATTTGATGGATTAAACAGTAATTTAGCAATTTTAAGGGCTAAATGATTATTTAGCAAGTCTAGAGACTAAATGGTAATTTTATGAGCAAAGATTGAAATAATAGTAATAAGTAATTAAATAAAGATGTTTTGGTAAATGAAGTGATAGAAAAGGGCATAATTGTAATTTAATGGAATTTGAAAGAATAAATGATAATTTATTTAATTTAAAAATTAATATGTAAAATAATTAATAATACACAAAATAAAAATAATTATTGAGGACAAATAAATTTAATAAATAAATTAGTAATATCAGGATATTAAAATTATAAAATATTAATAACGACAGTTAAATCCATCATTCAGTATATTAGTCGTACCTGAATAATTGTATATAAATATGTACATTTATGATATATGTACACATGTATGTATGAATTGTAAAAATAATGCGCGCGCGCGTGTGTGTGTGTGTGCACACACACACACACATATATATATATGAGTATAAATGTATGTAGATGAATATGCATGTATATGATTATGAATGTATGTAAGTGTATGTACGTGAATATGCATGTATGTATATATGTATGTACATAATACATATGACCACTATAATAAAGTATATGTAAAGGACAAATGTAAGTACAGAACATGAAATATTGCCCTTAGTAGTCTGGTGGTGAATCTAGTTGAGGATATAGTTGGCTAGCCATAGGGATGCCCATACCACAGTGCAAGTCATGGCGACTTGCTTTACTATGGTAGATTCACGATGGTCTCCATAGTACATGTTATATGTTCACAGTTACAAATACCATGTTCATGTTTGTGATCGTTCGGGGTCACCCCACATGTGGGACTTTTGGGTCCCTGTCCCGTGCATCTAGTCTAAGATTTCTATTAGACTATTACCGAGGGCAATTAAAAAAATTAATAAGTACATGTATGTAAAAGCAAGCATGTATGCATGTATGTAGGTGTACATATGTGGACACGTATATTTATAAGTATAAATGTATGCATGTAAGAATATATATATATATATATATGTGTGTGTGTGTGTGTGTGTGTGTGTGTGTGTGTGTGTGTGTGTGTACGTGTATGCAAGTATGGGTGTATAGAAATACGTATATGAATATGTATATATATGTTTATGAACGTATGTATGCAAAAATACATATGTACATGTATAGGCATGCATGTAAGTATATGTATATATATGTTATATGTATGTATATGTTTACATGTATGATATGTATTTGTATGTATATGTATGCATATGTATGCATGTATGATATGTATATGTATGCATGTATGATATGTATATGTATGTAGACGTATGTATATGATATGTATATGTATGTATACGTATGTATATGATATGTATATGTGTGTACATATATGTATATGATGTGTATATGTATGTGTATGTAAATGTAAGTATATGTATGCTTGTATATATATGCAAAGGTATGATATGTGTGCATGTATTGTATGTATAGGTATACGTATGTATTTATATGTAAGCATGTATGATAAGTATATGTATGTATATGTACGCATGTATAATATGAGTATGTATGTATAGTATGTGTATACATATATATGTATGCATGTATGGTATGTTATGTATGTATATATAGTACGTGTGTGTATGTATATGTATGCATGTATGGTATGTTATGTATGTATAGTATGTGTATGTATGTATATGTATGCAGGTATGGTATGGTATGTATGCATGTATGGTAAGTATATGTATGTAAAGTATGTGGATGTATGTATGTATAGGTAGGTAAACGTATGTATATGCTATGTATGTATATGTATATGCATGTATGTATGCGCATCGAATGAATGTTCGTATGAGTAAATTCATGCAAGTGTGTAAGTGTGTTTATGTGATTTATTATGGAAAGTTTGGGATATGCATCCACCACTGAGCATTTCAATGCTCAGCTCGTAGTTTGTTGACTGCGCGCATGTTATGAAGACGATAAGATTTCACTAGCTGGTATTGCAGGAGTAGTCAAGTCCAAGAAAAGGAACAAGATAGGAATTAGTTTTGGCATGTATATGTAGGTTTGGAAAATATAGTTACTGTGCAAGTATATGTTTATAGTATAAGAAATTTATTTGTTAATTATTGAGACACCGTTATGCGATTAATAATTATATTTTAAGTATGTATGTACAAATATGTTTATCGGTACTGTTAGTAAAAAAAAATTCACTATTTCATGTATGGTGGGACATCCGATTACTGTATACACTGTACAACGGCATAAGGGTGTTACAAATTCAGTTTATATTTTAGCCTTAATAAAACTTGGTTTCAATTTACATTTTAAGGATGATAGTGTGTGTTTATGTTTGGATGATATTTATTATGGTTCTAGTTTTATTTCAAATGATTTTATTGTTATGGATATTGATCCTGATTACATGCATAATACTAGTTTTTCTCCGATCTATTATTCTTCTTCAAATGGTTATGAGAATAATGTGAAGTTATGGCATGCTAGATTAAACCACATCGCACAAGACCATATGATTCGGTTAGCCAAAGTCAGATTGTTAGGTGACTTGAATGAGGTGGAATTGCCTACTTATAAGCATTGCCTAAAAGGGAAACCAATTAGAAAACCATTCAAAAAGGAAACTAGCTCCAAATTTCCATTGTAATTAATTCATGATAACATATGTGGTTTAATAAATGTGAGGGCGAGGCATAAGGCCAACTACTTCATCACATTTATAAATGACTATACTAGGTATAGTCATATCTATTTGATTTCGCACAAATTAGAAGCATTGGGTTGCTTTAAAACTCATATGACCTTAGTTGAAAATCAATTAGACAGAAAAATTAAAGCTTTAAGAACTGACCAAGGTCAGGAGTATCTTTCAAAAGAATTTAAAGTGTTATATGATGAAAAGGAAATTTAGCATCAGTTGTCCATTCCTAAAACTCCACAAGAAAATGGTGTTGCGAAAAGGAGAAATATAACTCTCCTAAATATGGTAAGATCTATGATGGCTGAGGAAAATTTGGGAGTATCCTATTGGGGAGATGCTCTATTGACTGCCATATATGTTATAAATCGTGTACCCTTTAAATCATGACCTTAAGGTGCGTTAGTTATATCCATGATACCTTAAGTAAATTTGGTAAATTAAGACCAAGAGGTAAAAAGAGTATCTTTGTGAGATATTCAGAAATATCAATAGGATACATTTTTATGGGTGAGCAAAAGAATGGTGCAGTGAAAGAATTTGAATCACAAGACATCATATTCTGAGAGAATGAATTTCCAAAGCTAGGCGAAGTGAATCAAGACTTCACTTTTTATAAGACTCAAGAAGATGAACCATTAGGATCACTCTATTCGAGTGGGAGGGAATTATAGGAAAAAGGTCTCAACCTTCCTCTTCCAAATAATCCGAATATTTGAGATCCTCGCTCCAACGAGAGTATTCCTAACTCTTATAGGAGTATGAAACTTAATCCCAATGGGAGCATTCCAAATTATGATGAAAATATGAGATATGTTTATCAATGGTTGGAACTGTAAAAATCTAAAAGAAAAAGTGTTTCACACCAACGATTTGTGATCAAAAGCTCAAACAAGGCCCTTTTGGTTACCCCACAAGATGAGGAAGAGCTTAAAAATGTTCAAAAGGCTTTCTCTTGTCCAACCAAAGAAAAATGGATTAAAGTAATAGAAGAAGAAATGACATTTATGAGATCAAACCATGTTTAGGAACTAGTTAATCTACCAGAAAGATGCAAACCGATTGGAAATAAATGGATTCTCAAAGTAAAGTGAAAGACAGATAGAAGTATCGAAAGATACAAGGCTCGACTATTCTCTAAGGGGTTTACACAATAGGAAGGGATTGACTATGAGAAGACTTTCTCACCTGTTGTTAGATTTACATCCATAAGGTTAATTTTAAGCATAATGGCAAGTTTAGAGTTAGAGCTACATCAAATGGATGTAAAAACTGCTTTCCACAATAGAGGATTATATGAGGAATCTATATGGAATAACCTATAGGTTTCATCGAAAAAGGTAGTGGGCATAAGGTTTGTCTATTAAAGATATCAATTTATAGCCTTAAACAGTCTTCAAGACAATGGTACTTAAGATTTCATGATACAATCATGTCAAATGAGTTCAACATGATTGATGAAGACCATTTTGTTTACTATAAAAGCTCTAAAAATAAATTTGTTAATTTGACTTTATATGTAGATGACACACTCATTGCTAGAAATGACAAATGGTACATAAATGAAATCAAAGATTGGTCTTCGTTCAACTTTGAGATGAAAGATATAAGTCAGCCAAATTATATCCTTGAGTTAAGATTTCAAGTGATCATTCAATAAAGTTTTTCTCTTTCACAAGAGACATATATCATCAAAGTCCTTAAACGATTTAATATGCAAACTTGCAAAACCATAGATATCCCCATTGATAAGAATAAGTTTCTTAGCAAAATTATGTGTCCTAGGATGTTAGAAGAAATGTAATGTATGAGAAGCGTTCCATATGCCAATGTCATGGGTAGTCTAATATACGCAATATTATTTACTAGACCTGATATATGCTATGCAATAGCCATGGTGAGTAGATATCAGTCCAATCCAGGTGAAGCACATTGGAAAGCAATCAGAATGATAATTAGATACCTCAAAGGTATCACAAATTATTCTTTTTATTACCAAGAAAATGATCTACAATTGAGAGGATATACATATACAGATTGGGGAGGAGATATGGATGAGAGAAAATCCACCTTAGGTTATGTATTCTTGCTCGGCAAGGATGCTATTTCATGGAGTAGCAAGAAACAAACTTGTATAGCCCTATCAATAATGGAAGTTAAATTTGTTGCTTCTCAGCTGCAGTATAAAAGGCAGTTTGACTTAAGTGGTTTATGGATCATTTAAGAATAACTACCTTAGAGAAACCATTGACAGTCTATAGTGGCAGTCAAGCATCAATAGGTTGTATCAAAGATCTAAAATTTTATTATAGGACTAAGTATATCGACATCAAGTGCAACACTCATATACTGTAAATATCACACAGTAATATAGCAATAATTCGAGTATAATACATGTACAAAATACGGTCTTACTCATATATGCCACATACAAAACACAAATTTTATCTTTTTTGTTACACATCTCCATCCAGATCTAACGTCTGTCCCTTTGATTAGCAGTCTATATCTTTCAAATATATGCATGCAGTAAATAGCTATGTGCTAAGCTGCAAATGCTTGGTGGCAGATACCTAACTAAAAAATTTCACATTTTCACATATATAGGCTTTAAATTTTTGTTTTTACCTAAATGTAAATCTAATGCCTTACAACATTTGATCCAATATTTTAATTCCTTATTCTCAAGATTCATTTTGATGACCCATTTATTGACTCCTATTTGTATTATTACCGACTTACTATTTTTTTTAATTGTTTACATCGAGTTGTTCGCTTATTCTTAACACCTACTTGTCATTACTTAATACTTTTTTAGTTCTTTAACCATCTTAAAATCATATGCACTTTTAATAATTTATTTTCATATTTTATACTTAGTGAACAATTAATTATGTCCCTTATCCCACGTTTTGATTTCTAACACATCATCTCATTTTCTTATCCATTGTATGACCTGGTTCTTGTCTTGTTGAATGAACAGTTTGCTTTTAGAGTATTTACAATAACGAACTTGTTTTTCACCATATTCATTTGATTCCAATACAATCATCATTATCTTATTTTGACTCATCTACGAATATTTCATTCTAAATTTTTATATTTTATTTTACTTGTGCAAATCATTCTCTTATCCTTTTATCTCAAGAATCAATCAATAATCCAATTCAACACTTTACGTTTATACCTTTACTAAAATCTGCATTTAGTTTTTAATTTGTATTTCAATACTAGTTTCCATGCTTATTTTTCAAATCTTTCCTTAGTTATCAATTTACAATTAGATTTCTAATTTAATTTCCAATTTACCGTTTATCTCCCATTTGTTTTTTTATTCTTAATTTATTATTTATCTTTCCTTAATTTATTATTTATGTTTGATTGTACTAGCATACTCCAATTGTTGTCCTATAGCTTAACATTCGTACACAATACCCTCATAATGTTTTATTTTCCAATTTAAATCTATATGGCCCCTTTGTTTTACATTTCACTCTGTACCTTCATTTTTGAATTTATCTCCCTATCTGTATAAATTAAATTTAACATATTTATTTCATCCATTATTAAATTCTCTTTCACATTTCTACTACTCATAAAATTTTCATTTAACTCATTTAATATTTTTCTTTACTTTATTAATCTTCTATCTACCAGTCGATTTAGGTTATGTTAATTTTCACAGTTTGTTCCTCAACTACTGTTCATTTTCTTCCTATTTATAATTTAATCCTTCTATTATTCTTTATCTATAGCTAAGTTATTCACATCCATTCACTTACAATTTCAATTGTATTTTGCCATTGAATACATAATTACCCCTTTAGTATTATTCACTTTATCTTCTTTTCTCAAATTACATTTTAAACCTTTTAGCTTTTTTTTATATAATGGCAAATTACTATTTAGTCCTTATTACTCAGTTATTTACCTATTCCTACTCTTATCTAATTCAAATTTATATTCTTACCCTCTTATTTAATTTTTAATCCCTTTTTGCTACTATTTTTATTATTTGCATATTTATTTCCTTATTTTAGGTGACAATTACATTTTAGTCCTTGAATTTCATTTTTATCACATAATTAACTAATTAGAACACGAATTTACTCTTTTTGCTCCTTTATATTCTTTATTTTATTTCTACTCCTCAATTTACATTTTAGTCCTTTATGTTCTTTTACGTAGTAATAAATTACCATCTTGTCCTTATTAACTTTATTTTCTTACATTCTCATCATTTTTACTCTTTACCTTTCTTAACTATATTCTTAGTGTAATTTACATTTTTACCCCTTTTTCCTCACTTAATTATGAAATTACCTCTCCTAATTATTTAATTATGTTTTCATATTATTTGTCCTTTATTTGCATATTTAGCCTTCTCTAATTAACTATTTTATTTATCATAATTTTCAAATTTTATTCTAATTTCATTACAATTTAAAAACTTGGTCTTATTTGAACATATTAAATATATTAATTCAAATCCAAATATAATTAACTTTCTTATTTAATTTATTTTATTTACAAAAATCTTTATTTAAACACATATCTTCATTATTAGCCTTAATTTAGAAATATTTCATTTTTAATTCCTAATTTTTTCATCTCATATCAAAATTATACTTTTTATTCCATCTTTTGTTAAAAATTCATTTAAAACCTTTATTTTTGTCGAATTAATCTTTAGGTCTCATCTTTTACCTAAATTACCATTGTGTCCCTACTTTCACCAAAGTTACATTTGTGTCCTTAATTTTACCTAAATTACATCTATGTCTCTATTTTTATCCAAAATAACGTTTACATCATTTTTTTACTAAATTGACATTTATATCCCAAATTTCTCCAAAATTATCATTTACCCCTAGTTTTTTTCTCTATAAGCATTTTTTATCACATATTTACATTTTTACCTTTAAATTTTCATTTTCTTCAATTTTAGTCCCTTAATTCCTTTCTTTAACAAAAATTTTCATTTAGTCCCTATTTTTATAACTTTTTCATTAAATAACGATTTTACCCTCCATTTACCAAATTTATTCTATTATTCCAATTTTATCCTTTTTCACTACAATTTCATTCTCTTTTGACCATTTTGCAATTAATTACCCATCTTGCCATATTTCCTCCATTTTAAATTCTAGATTTCCATATTTATTCATTATTTATCATTTTCTTCCATTTTTCATAATATTATCACCATTATTTCTATTTCGCCCCAAGTAACTCGTATAGCAACGAAACCTTCGAGTTGGACACGTGGGATACGGACCCATATATCCACTATAAATTGAGGTGGCCACATGAAGGGTGCCTCAACCACATCATACTATTTCCTTTTCCTCTCTTTTCTCATTCTGTTATCTTTTATCTTAATCATGGTGTGGAACAACTTTGGTCCACTATTATGAATCGCTATTGCAGTGAATGTCTTTATGTTTAGCCATATGTATCCTATACCTCTAACTTCGCTACTCATACTAAGGGCAACTCTATTCTCATCACAATCACATAAATTATGCAACATTAACATAATTCTTCATATATTCTCATTATGTATCAATCACATCTCGTACAATGTACATCATTATCTCTCATTCATCACGTAACTTCATTTTCATGCTTTAGATCATCATAATCATCTCATTTTAATCAAGCATACCATTTGACCACTATTAGCAACACACTTTCCATAATTCTTTTCATGCCATTCATAGTCTTCATCATGTTTTCAAGGTTAAAATCATGTATATTTAACATTTCTTTATGATTTTTGTCATTCATTCTCTCACCTAATCATACTTTACCAGTCGGCCACACTATGTCAACTACATATGAAAATTGTTTAATTCACAAAGCACATTCCTATCATGTTCTTAAGGTCTAATTTACATATGTCTAACATTATTTCACCATTTCTATCATTTATTTCTTTATAATTCCACAATCTTTCATTCGACATCATTAGGTCAAGTACATTCAAAATTATTTAATTCATTAAACACATTCCTACCATAATTTTCATGCATATTAAGTGTAATTCTAACCTTAAATTAATTTATTTCTTTATCTAGCTTTAATTTCATTTACTCAAATAATAATTTTCAAAACTAATGTACCTTTTTTAACCATAATTTCACATATTTAACATCATATGTCTCATCATTCATCATCTAACTACATTAATCGATAATTAATTTGAATTAAACTAACATTACTTAACTTATCCTTAAAGGACATAATAGGTTACATAACTAATGTGCTATCTCTAACCATATTTTCAAACAATTTACTTCATATATTCTACTATTTATCATCTAATTTCACTAATTTACCATTAATTCAAATTATAGTTCACATTTAACAATTTTTCTTCAAATGACATAATAAGGTTTTAAACTAATTTCACACTTTTGATCATTCTTTCATACAATTTTTCATGCCAAATCAATTCTTTGACATTTAATTTCATTATTCAAATTTTCATTATTATACCTTGAATTTAGATTTAAATATTATTTACATCAAAAGCCCTAAAACACACATAATTAGGATTTACATGAAATTAGTTAGTTTAGGTATCCACTTACCTATTTTTCAAGCTCTATCCATAATTTCTCTTCCATTTCCATCTTTTTCTTCCCTTTTCTCCTTGTTTTCACTATTTTCCCCTTGAATTTCCATATGGGCCGAATCCTTCCATGGCTTATTTCTTCAATTTTCTTCATCCATAATTCAAATTCAACCCAAAATATAAATTTCTATACCAAAATCTACCTGAAATTCCATTAAAATAATTAAAATACCACTAAATTAACTTACTTGAATTTTGCTCCAAACCTTTTTCTTCACAATTCTAGGCACTTCCTGCACTTCAAATCTGAATTTTTCTTGATTTTGGGGATTCTGAGAGATGAAAAAAGTGATTCCAATTGATATATCATGAAAAAAATATGATGGAAGAGCTTAAATCAAGTGAAAATGGTGAAATTTCACTAACTTTTGGGTTATATTTTTAGAGGAGAAGGAGAGCTGCTATTTGGTCCTTTTCTTGTCCAGAAACTTTTGGATTTTGGATGAATATTTTGCCCAAAAATCATTTCCAAAATCAATGGTTTAAAGGATGAACAAATTAAATCACTTTATGTGGACATAATTATGCCACTTGTCAATTTCTCATTGGTTCATCCATTATCATTTTATTTTTCAAATAAATTTATTCCAAAAAGTCCTAAATATTATAATTAATTTGTGTTTAAAATTTCAGATTAATTGGAGTTTGTTTCAATAGGTTTTAGGGTACCGAAACATTTCTGGTTAGTTCAAAAACTCGATTTTAAAAATTACCATAAAATTGATTTTTCACCATTAAATAATGCTCCATAATATTTCTAATGAAACCATATATTCAAATAATTTTTTCAGATGTCTCTAGCATTATTTTTTAAGCCCACAGACCAATTTTACCAATCCTAAATCTAAAAATTTAAAGTGGTCAGAAAAATTATTTTTCACTCTCAAATATTAAATGGTATTATTTTGAGCATACCTATGCAAACAGAATAATTTTTGGAGGCCTGTGAAATATTTTCAGGCTAGTCAAAGTTTGGTTAAATCTTATTTTATAGTCCAGGAAAAATTCTTCACTGTCTATTTTGAGGGCTTATCCGATCTCAATTTTACCTCAAATTATACCAATAGACTTGATTTAATCTATACTTTTAAATAGTACAATACATATACTTTCTAATAGTGCAACACAAAAACTTCCTAAAAGGTCCCAATCCTAGTATTGCTCTCACCCAAGCACGTTTAACTACAAAATTCTTATAGAATCTAGTATAGTAATACTAATTTGGTCACTCTCGATGTCACTTCGATAACATTATTCACGGCCTAGAAAGCATTATCTATGAAAATTGAAATTTTCAATCATTACATTAAGTATTAATACACAAAAGATATTGTTGCACGAGAAAAAGTGAGCTTACAGCCTGTTTCCACACATGATATAATTGTAGATCCATTGACAAAACCTATGTCGAGAGATATGCTTGAGAGACACATTAGATCTCAGGGTTTGTATAGAATTTGATTTTTACTATTTATGTAATCCCCTAACATGATTATTTATGAATAATAATTAAATTCATAATTGGCAGTATATAAGTGTGAATGTTTAATGTGTAAACATTTACTATTATTGATTATGAGATTAAGTATGTTGGATAGAGAAGTAATCTACTCACATAGGCATTTACCTTAGTTTTGACAATGAGTTGACAAAAATTAAGATGAAGCAATTTTTAAACATATAAAAAAGCTCAAGAGTATGTTAAAAATAAAAGTCTCATCTTGTAGAAATTTCAAGATTGATCTTGTTAAGGTGTAAGATAAAGACAAACATAAAGCTGCATGCTTGGGATTGAGATCTAAACTAGGATTAAATGTGATCCTATGTTAAGTTAAATGTAACTACCATGTTCTGTTTATAAAGTCAGAAGTAGTCCTTAAGTAAGCAAACTAAAGTTGAATGCTTCAGTGCATTGCAACCTTACGTTTTTATATAGTGTTAAATATATATATGTGCATATATATTTTAAAGAACATGTGCTCCATTAAGGGAAAGAGAAAACACCATAATACATGTTTTGTACCGTGTATACTTATCTTGACTAAGGGAAGGGAATTTAATGTGATTGATCTCAACTTTTCCTATTGCGAGACCCTATTTGAATTTCAACCTTTAGAACCCTTAACTTGTACTTAAAGTATACTAAATTAATAGTCTAGCCAGTAATACAAAACAAGATCTTTCACTTCCTCTACTTCATTTTCTATTCTATAAGAGATAAATATATTTACCTCTTTCTTAACACACACACACACACACACACACACACACATATATATATATATATATCCAATGTTATTAAAACTAGATCGGATAAAAAATCAGAGAGGCAAAGAGTTCTTGATTCGATCGGTTTAATAGGGTTCAACTGGATTTTGTTTCAAAATAATATTATTTTTAAATTTTTCTATAAATATTATAGAAATATAACTATATAAAAAATAAAAAAATATTTTAAAAAAACACATTTATCATCAAATATTAATCATAAAACAATATTTTTAAGTTATTTAATAGTTATAACAAATATTTAAGATAAATATAGTAAAAAATTACAAATGTTCAAAAAAATTCATCAATTATAAATTATAAATTTTCTTTTATTCATAAAAAATTCATTTAAATTGCCTAAATTTCAATTATTTTGTATTTATATTTATATTTTATTTTTTCTAGCAAAAAAAAATAATGTACAGATATTTTGGACAAAAATTAGTTTTTATTGTTCAAACCGACTTTTTCTAGTTCCACTCGGTTTCATCCCAATTTTTACTGGTTTAGCTGGGTTTTGACCATTCTTACCAGTCTTTTACTATTTTTTACCAGTCCAATTTTTGTGCATTGAACCGATCGGATCAACTATCGATTCACGGTTAAATCGGTTCGACCGGTAGATCCAATCCAATGTTAATAACATTGTATGTATCCATAAATTATAGCACCAGAATTTTCAGCTCATCTTCAACTGAACTTGTAATCTGATTGATATCCATAACATTTTTTTTTCTATGATTAATATTTGATGATGAATGTATTTTTTTAAATATTTTTTATATTTTTATTTAATGATATTTTCATAATATTTATATAAAAATTTAAAAATAATATTATTTAAAAAAGAAAAAATTCAATTGAACCCCATCGAAGCAGTCGAACCATGAATTCGTTGCCTATTTGATTCTTTATTGATTCCGATTTTAATAACATTTCATGTGAGGGATACATCATGTTTGTTGTTTTATTTTTTGTATTAAAACATTAGACAAAGTAGTTATTGGGTTTGTGGCAATGTAGTTCTCATGTTTACACATATTGACGTATACGGTTCGATACAATCTAAATATCTATATACAAAAGATTAGTATCGTTTTAAAAGTTTGGATATTTTTTAATATCAAGTTTTGTAATTATATTGAAAATAAGGAATAATTGATGCAGTTTTTTCAAGAATTCAGTTCACTTTTGTGGTACTTTTGGTACTAACAATACAATACAAAATAATCTAATAATTCGGATAATTAACTTGAAAAAAAAAACTCTAATAAAATATATAATATTATCAACAAATATAACTAACATCTAAAAAAATTCTACACTTCAACTTAACTAAACATATACTAAATTAATCAATTTATAAAAATAAAATCTCAACATAATTTAAAAAGATAACCTATCATCCTATACAAATATTTTAAAATCAACCCATAAAATATATTTTACATAATAAACGTCTTAAAAATTTGTAAAACAAACTTACTATTTTAACTAATAAATATACACAGGACTGTATATACCATATAATGCTCTTAATATTATTTACAAGCTAAAGATAACCACATGTTGTACAATTAAAAAACATGTATCGGATGCCATATACAATTTGATAATAAACTGCCATATATGTACAATTTGATAATAGACTGTATTTGATACCATATATCGAACCCATAGCATATGATTTGCAACCCCACTCTTAATTATAAAGAAAGGGAAAAAAAATAGCCGTAATTACATGGGTATATATATATATATTAAATCTTGCCTTACTACATGTTTAATAAAATTAATTTATCATGAACAAACCCATTTGTCTTTAAATCAAATTAGATGATAAGTTACCTTTATATATACCTATATAGACATTCGTGTAAAAAATAAATATATACCTACATTTGTATTCTTAATTAGCTATTTTGAAACATTAACTTTATATTTCAGCGCTGATATCGCATAAATTTATGATCCTAGGTGGATGACTTTGACAAATGAATCACGTTACTTTAGAGCAAGTCATGAACAACTTGTCTCAGCATTTATTATACGCGGAAGAATTTCAAAAATAACTGCCCTTGCGAGTGATCTCTAATTCAGAAAATTATAACCAACTTATCTTATATTTCTTGTGCGTATTGAACAATTAATAATATTCATTTTTCTCTTAATTATGTTGGAAGAAAAGTTTAAATTGAATAATTAATAATATTCCTTTTTTCTTAATTATGTTGGAAGAAAAGTTTAAAAATGCATATTAATAATTTATATAAAAAATATATGATAATGGAATTATTTCATCCAAACTTCCAAAAACTCAAAATTGCATTCAAATTTCTATTTGAACGTTACAGTCATTTATGAATCATTTGTAACTAATTTGATCATTAAAATCCCTCCTACTGAAATTTCACCAGTATTATTCAACATCAAAATTAAACTAAACTCTAATGCAAGAGCTCATAACTCCTCTCTTGAATAAAACATGGAAAACGGCATAAGTGAACATTCTTGACTCTTGAGGCCAAAGCAATATGAACACTTATTTTTCCTTTTTCCACAACGCATTCAGAATTTTTGAGCTTAGATCTTTCCACAAGAAATTAAGAATTTTTAGCCTATAACTTTCCATGAAGATGCATGCATCTGGACGAAAGACTAGATGAGAAAGAGATGACTATATTGCCCTATTGGACAGTTACTTGACCCACTTGGAAAAATGATGCTATGCCTCGTCAATTTACATATAAATTTCTACTATAAATGAAGCCATGACTTGGATTGGTATCACTTGAGAAAATTAACAAGAAATGGACATTAAAGTAAGAGTTTTTTTCATGGTGGTGGGGATGATATTATGCCTTACCTCTGATGCTAATGCGGCAGAAGGGATTGCCGTCTGGTATAAACCACCTTATACTCGTAAGTATTTTTCAAACTTGCTGTTGTTAATTAATGTTATATATAGCAAAATGATACCAACTTAAGATTGTAATTATTACGTGTGTAAATTACGATTCCAACTTAAGTTCTCTATCCATCTTTGTTTTGCTCATTTGTTTTCATTTTTCTGTTTGTACCCTAAGTTTATAATTCATGCATATGACAGGCAAAAGCTATAGGGCAACTAAAATTAAGCTTAATACAACTAAAATTAGCAAGTATTGTAATATTTTTAGTTGATTTTTTGACGGGGCAGCTTCAAAATGCTATGGCAATAGAAATGATGGGACAATGGTTGCTGGTGTAAGTGATGCTTTGTGGAACAATGGAGCAGCATGTGGGAGAAGCTATACAGTAACATGCGTAGGTGGTGCAAACGAAGCTCCACATCCCTGCAAACAAGGCAAAAGCGTTGTTGTTAAGATTGTTGATTATTGTCGACCAGGTTGCCGTGGTGTCATTAATCTATCCCGCGATGCCTTCTCCCAAATTGCTGATATTGACGCCGGCAAAGTTCAAATTCGATACGACCAGTAAGCCTATTTTTTTTCTTTTACTAAAAGTAAGCATAGTGTATTCATTTTTTTTTACCTTAACTCCTTGTTTAATTTAGGCTTAACATGCAAAATTACCATTAATGTTTCCTTAAAATGAAAATTTTATCCTGTATAATATTAGCTTTATATTTTAAAATTGGAAGATATTTGCCCTTTTTATGCAGCAATTGCTCAAATGTCTGTTTGTTCGAGTGACATATGTCGAGAGACTGTTGAAAAGGGGCAAAATTTTCTCAATTTTAAAATATGAAATGTAATATTACACCAATTTTTAGATTAAAAATAAAATTAAATTTTTTTATCAAATATTAAGTACGAATTTACACTTTTGGCCTTTAATTTATAATCAGCAGTCAATTGTCGCCAATTTTCACTTAGTATGATGGGACAAAACTCTTATATTTGATCGTTGATAATAACTAGTAATACATGTCATGTTGTCATAATTATGGTTTAGAATTAACACAGTTCATTCTGTAACAATTTTTTTTCCTTGAATTTTCAGGGCTTGAAGCTATAACAATGGAGAAAAGTTTATGGTGGCCAAGCTTAGCCAAAGCCTAGTACTAGAATAAGAAGACTTCAGCTTCGTGGAAATAAAACTAGCCAATGTCAAAATCATGATACTAAGAATTTATAATATATAAGGATGATTATGTAACTATTAATTAGCTTATTTAATTTCAATTAAAAGCTATAAAGTATCGTTTTTTATTTAATTTTTTCAGATCGATTTAATGGTTAACAAATAAAAACTTTTAATGAATAAATTTGGTAAATTATACAAATTGTAAAATACTTTGAAAATGGAAAATACAAACCAAATATAATATTCATTTAAAAATAAAAAAGAAAATAAAATTTTTATAATTAATTGTATAATTGAATATATTTAATATGAAACTAGTAATAGATTGCCCATTATACACATGTAATAAACAAATAATTGTATAAGAAGATAATGCCAATGTTACTAAAATATGTATTATAATAATATTTAAAAAAATCATATATCATAAAATTATAAAATACAAAAATATTAAAAATTTTAAGTGTAAAAATTAAAACATAAAATATAAAAAAATATTTAAATTGGTTAACTATTGACAAACAGTTATTACTGATTTTTAAATCTAAAAATCATAATCCTTAATTATTGATTTGGTTAACCTAAAATCGATTTGATTTTTTATCAGTAGTTAGAGATAAGATTTTTTAATTTTTAATTTTTTGAATTTAGGTTAAGGTTTAAGTTTTAATTTGCTGTCTAACTGGTGATTTTTGGTTAATCAGTATATATTTATATATTTTTTAAATTTAATTTTTAATATATATTCATTTGCAATTTTAGTCCTAGATATAGTTGCACATTCCAATGTCTACTGGTCAGGCCATTAATCTTTCAAGAACTGTTAAGATTTTAATTTAATTACTTTAAATTCAAAAATTTAACTCAATTTATTGCATAGTTAGTTCGTCATATTCTGTTTTTTTTTTTCCGGCTACCATATGCATTACATATATGCAGTGATTTAAGAAATTATTGGTTATTATTTCTGAATTATAGTATGTGACTAAAAATCTCATTCTCAACATTAATGACTCTTTTCGAAGATGTTAATTTTTGTGACTAAAGAATTAAAATGCAATGAAATACTTCTGAAACTTATGTTGAAATTACATTTAGAAAATTATATTTTATTTGTTGGAGATTTTTATTACCTTGAAATGTATTTTTCTGGCGCACTTTTATCCTAAAAAATAATTTCTTATTTTTATTAGAGGTTAACCTGAAATATTGGTTAACCTAAATGGATGATTTAAGTTAGGATTTTTGTAAAATCGATTTTAATGGACCGGTCTTAAATTTTGCTTATAGACTAATTAAGCGGTCAATGAACGCCACTACACACTATTGACGTCTTTATAAAGTTATATCAAAACCGGACATTAATCGAAGCAAAGAATTGATGGAATTATACATAACACGGGAGAGATTATGGATAATTATAGAGACATGAACCAATATCCCAACAAAGAATAGAAATGTGAACGCACAAAACAGACAATCACTGTAACAGGTCATGCACGCTAGAGAGACCTAACCATAGTAAAAGTCTCCGCGGCCGATCAAGAAATCTGGCTTGCCATGCAGGCTCATCATTTTCATGCTCGAATCCACTCTTCATGTATAAATTCTTGGCTGGTTCATTGTCAACAGCAACATGGACATATAGGTCAGTTATACCTGTAAATTGATTCAGACAAAAAAAAATTAAAAAAAAAAAAAGCACATAAGCACAAAGATAGCAAACTTACATGTTCCCAAAGAGAACCACTAAAGAGCATAAGCTAGAATTAAAGAAATCAAAATTACCAGGTTGCCTTCACATTATGTGTACGCCAAAATTCAAGCTTTTGCTAATTTTGACATTAAACACTTCAATTCTGAAACTCATGCAATAATTAGGCCCTAGAATCTAACTGATGGCAACGAAAACGAAATAGTTGAAGAAGTTTTCTCACCCCATTCTCTGGCTACTATTTTTGACTTTTCAACGAGTTCATAACCTAAGCCTTGCCTGTGCAGCTCCTTGGCAACACATACATTACTTAGGTATGCCCTCACGAAATCAGCTCCAATGCCCTGTTGAAGCAAAGTTCCTATGGGTTAACTCAACTTTATTATCATTGAATTCATATGACAAAAAATCAATGATGTAAATACTTTGAAATGTTTCACATAGAGAAAACACAATTTTCTCTACATTTAGAGTTTAATGTTGTCCAACAATTCAAAATTCCGAAAGAGTACAGCTCATGACATAAAATCCACACAGGCATTCTGTTTCTTTCCTTCAATCACATAAAAGAGTTTGAAAGACAGGTAAAATAATTCAAGAGACTGGAGTATCCTCTCATTTTTATTTCCACTTCTTTTGTTTTCCTAATCACTAATATAGTTCTATTAGACTTCTTTTCTTTTCTTTTTCCTAGTGGCAAGATAACAAACATTAAACACATAATTTAAATGTATTTGTCATGAAAATTAAAATCTACTCTTTCAAAGTTTAGTATGAATGGAGTAGTATTCAAACACTAGATAGTCACTAACTCATATATGATTGTTGATAGTGTGCAGCTGGCTCTTCGCCAGGTATAAGGAGTATAATGTTCTTAGTATTTGAAAAGCATTAACATTACGGCACATAAAACATGACCAATTATGGCATGCGATATCAACAAGTAATAAGCTCCATATGATGTGTATATCATGTGTAGAAAATTACAATAACATCCAATCATGTACCTCAGGTTTCTTTCCAGTTATTTCATCTGGAAGTCTTAGACATTGATTAAGATCAAGGGTTCCAACAACGACTCGGTCTTCTCCATTGTTAGAAAACTACAAAGGAATGAGAATAAAATTAATAGGATCCTACCTGTGATTAACGGAAGCAAAACCTATTTATAATGTGTACTACAGAAGAATAAAAATTCTAAGTTCACACAAATAGGCCTTTTATAAACAGTGTGCTTGGTCTTGCACCAAATAAGAAAAACAACTAATGCACAATTTAGAAGTTCATGGTAAAAGTCAAAACTGACCAATCCAGAGAAAGATACACCCATCAGTAAAGTCAACAATATCACCTGCTATGTTGCTCCATTCATGCTAGAAAAGGATGGCAATGCAGGCAAACTGTTTAGCATTTAGTGCTTCCTTAACTACAACATTCCAAATAGGATATTATTTAATGTAACATAATTCCAAATTTTGAATCAGTAACAATTTATAGATATTCCAAAGCATTTTATATATCTCTCCAGTTACATCATGCATCAGTTTCAACAACCAATACATTTTCAAGAGTGTCCACATTGTCAAGGCAGAACACCATATCCAAATGCAGTAGAAGTTACTGAAATATCAACATAGTCATAGGCTTTAGTGATAATTGACTAACAAAAGCCATTAACTACGGACAAAATTCCAGGCATCCCACACGAAATAAGTACATAGGCTCCTTTCTCAGTAAATTATTATCCAAAGTACAAATTTCTCCCTTAGTTTTCATGACGATGCCAACTTTAAACCATCAAACTGAATTGGTCATTCACATTAAGATAATATATAAACAGGGGGGAAACAACTCTCGAATGAGAGCAAACAAACCTTACATTGAGCACATAACTCATCAGAAAAGCTTGATACTTGTGATAATGGGAGGGTGGCATTAATGCAAGAGACTCTACCAAAGCCTGTTCTTTTTCCAGCAATACGTTCCTTTACTGCTTCAAACTCACGCTCAGCCAAGTAACTTTTATGATCCTAATAGAACTTGACAAACACACAATACAATCAATTTCATGTAGCAAAAGTAGGGCGACACTATAATCTTCTAAAACCACAAATCTATTAAACCTAAGAATAACCTCACCACAAACTTGAAGTCCTGAACCCTAATGAGCTTCGGCAATTTCTTAACTTTAATTAACACATAGAGTCTAAATTTCCGTTTATTCCTGTAGGATTTCACAGAACTAAAATATTTTCTCACAAAGAAACTTAAAATGCCCAAGATCAAACATGCATGATCCAATATACAATCACAATAATGAATATATATTAAACTCACGGCATAAAAACTCTTGTAAACCACCCAAGCTTCGATTAATTAAAGAATGGAAATGGATAACTTCTTTGTTCTTTTTTATTCAAAAGAAAATTGCAGGGAGTTTTTTCTAGACAGAGATTTTTCTGTAATCTCCCTCTCTCTCTTTTGTTCCTCTGTTAACTGCTTAGTGGTAACTGACCTACTATCTGGTATGTAACAGTTGCCACATCTGATGATTAATTAATTAGTCTAATTTTATTTCTTTAAATTGGGTCGGGTTCCATCATGGTGACCCACTCAACAATTTCCATTTTCTCGGCAGGTAACAAAGCATCGAAGCTAAAAAACGAAACATCTATCAAACCCATTTACCATTATCATCATTTTAGCATTAAGAACAAAATAAATCAAGATAAAGACTAAATTTTTAATCTTATTCCCAATCTCACAGCCAACAATGAACTGAAGTTGATTGGGAAAAAAAAATAATTTGAAAAACGACCACAAATCTATCAAACCCGCTTATGATTATCATTATTTTAATCATTAAGAATATTATTACCATTTTATCGGCAGCCAAAAGAGAATTGAAGTTAAAGAAAAAAGCAGACTTGAAAGAAACAAAACAAAAAATTAGAGTTTGACTAACTTGGACGCCATAAGTGGAAGGCTGAAAATCGTAAAAGGAGCGGACACGGAGACAAGAAGCAGCCCAGAGCTCCCCCTCTGCATCAGCTTCGGCAATTAGCAGCGAAGATTTGTCGAGCTCGAGTGGAGTACACACGTGCGAGGCTGTGATGGGTCGGATTTGAAATTGGATTTGAAATCGACGAGAGGGAGATTGGTGAATAATAGTAGGGGAATTGGGCTGATAACAGCAATTTGGAGAAGTAATGGGCCAGAAGAGGGGAAGAATAGGAAGAGGAGAGGAAACTGCTGCCATTTCTTCCTTCTCTTCTCTCTTTTGCTGCAGTTTAGGTTTTCAAATTGGATTATCCGTTGCTTTTTGTCTGGCACCAATTGTTTTGAAGTGATGCTCCAGGAAGCCGTACATCAACTGCTCTTTGGTACGCGGCGTCAGATCCTTCAGTGCTGCCTTTCCAAGCCTTTGATTCATGTATTGCAAATTCATGGCAACCGGTCATGCATTTACCAATTGTTTGTATGTACAGTAAAATTTGGACACTAAAATGGGCTTTGCTAGTAGATACGGCTCATTTATTTAACAGGAAATAAAGGCACTAGGTTATGTTTGGTTTAACTTATCATTACAGCTGGTTGCTGATAATTATTCCTAGCGGTCGATTCATAATTAATATTTAAGTGCTTTGTAAAGTTATATAGAGTGTTTGTTATTTGAATAAATAATTATTAAAATGGATTTTTTTAATTTAACAGTATATTTTTATCATATTATTAAATAAAATAAATGATAGTATAATGTAAAAATTTATAAATTACTAAAACAAAGTGTAGAAAAAATATATTAATTCATAAATATGAATTTTCATAAATGCATATAATATGTATTTGTTATAAGTTTACAAATTATTATAATAAAATATCTATTAATATTTTATATAAAATATGTATATATTTAAAACTTGATGTATTTAGCTATAAAAAAGAAAATATATGTATAAAAGTATTGGGTAATTTTATCTTGGCAAAACCTATAATTTAGTTCTTGAATTTTAACATTTTTATATATTGGATTCTTATATTTTCAAAACTATACATTAAGTCACTCAAATTTTACGTATTTACACATGAAATTCATATACTTTTAAAACTGTACAATGGATCCCTAAACTTATCTATTAGAATACATTAAATCTAAACGAATGTTAAAAATAATAGTGTTCCGTTAAAATATACATGACTTTAACCAAATATGTGTTACACTATCGTTTATGCCATTCATTTTGGACTTAATATGTTCTTGAAAAGTTTAGAAATTTAATGTGTACTTTTGAAAGAATAGGAATTTAATGTGTAAAATCACTAAAGTACGGAAACCAAAATATGATTTTTTCCTTTTGCCTTTATGTGTATAAAATTAGCAACAATTCAATCAAAAAGTTTCAAAAGGTTGCCTTTTCAAAAAGCAACTGTTTTGATATTAAACAACTAACTCATGTTGTTTCAAAAATGTTACCAAACATGTTAAAGAAGTTGTTGGAAGAGAAAAGGCTATCAACTCTCTTCCAATAGCTAAATCAAACACCCTCTTAGTATTGGTTTCCATGTATACATGATATGAATTATATATAAGGCAAATTTAAAATTTGCATACATCTTAAAGATTGATCTTGCCATTGACATTAAAAGACTAGCTAAAATAGTAGGAAGACATCTTTTAGTTTAATTAAACTTTTGAACAGTTAAATTCCTTTTTTATCGAGTTGTAGCAAATCACAGTATTCAAGTAAAACATACCTTCAATACATAATTCAAATTAGAGAAGGCAAAATAGAACCAAAGATTGGCTTTTAGCAATTGCCAAATCAAGGCTAGTGAGTGAATTTGGCCACCCAAGGAAAAGTGAGGTAGAAAGGTTTTAGCTTGTAATATAAATTTGCATAACCTAGCTAATTCTCTTTAAATAATCTTTATATAGTACTACTTAGACTAGGATTAGGTTTGTGTAATGGGTTGTAAAGATTTAATGGAAGTCCATCAAACTTGGGTTTAAGTTGTTAATATAATACCTTAAAGCCCAAAAAATAGGGATGCATTTCATATATATTATGACATTTGTTATTTATTAAATGCATTATTCATTATATAATATTGCGCTCATTACATGTGTTTGATATATTCTTAAACTATTTAATGAAGTTTTAGGTATATAAATATAGTGCAAAGAAAACCATAAAGTGTTTATGATATGGGATTCTTGTTGCATGTAAATATGTTAATAACCAAATTGTCCTTAGTTATAATATTAATAAGATGGGACATTGTTAATATGAATATACTAGCACATATTATACTTATTGACCGAGTCAAGTTGTAGTTCTCATAAGTTACAAGTATGGAGATATTCCAAGTTAACATGTGGATGCTTTTTGAGAAAAAAGTACATTAGAGATCTACTAAAAAAATCTTAATATGAATATGCAATATGTATCAGTAATAAATCTTTTGCATATTAGTAGTGTAAGTATCCTAAAACTTGAGAGTATCATGGTAATATCAAGTGGGAATCATTGTACTTTAACTTCTATACTTTTACTCCTTCCACGAGGTGTGTATAGCTTGGTGATTAGCATAAATTGCTTGGAGGTAGTTATATGACCAATATAAGATTCACCACCCCATATGAAAGTGAGGAATTTATCTCGCCATTCTTCTATTTCTTTATTTAGGAATCTTTGGGCAAAGTGGAAATGTAAAGTGAATGTAATTCAAAAGGGCATTTTAGGAATAAAGATAAAAGTATAATAATTAACATATTTGGGCTTATAGAGTTTGATGTTAATCCATAACCCTAAACCTAAATATGATATAAAGATGGTGAAAGGAGTAATTGTATGGTAACTAGATATGGAAGTGAATAAGTCAATTATTATGGACTCATAGTTATGATACTTGACTAGAGGCCTCCCATGACTTCTACAATGATAAATGAAAATATCAATACAGGTTGAAAAACTGATCTGAAGAGTTTAACTATGTCATTTCAATGCCTTTCTTGCCTATCATTCTATGGGAGTGGATAACATGTGGAACTATAGGTATCCGAAGATACAAGTAGAGATACTCATGGGTATCAATCATATTGACCCAAACGAGATAAAATATGTGGCTCGATCATGCAGACCCAAATGGGATGGACTATGTGACCCAAATAGGGTTATATTATAAGAGATATTAAGTCTTAAAGACACCAAATGGGTATTGTACCATAGGTAGCTGCAATATAATCTTACAGGCATGCCAATTTATCCACTACCAAGACCTAACAATAGGCACTGTAGTTGTACTTTTTTGACATTTCTATCATCTCGTTAATTCAATTTGTTCTTAAGATATTGTTATCACTATAGCTTCAATAAATTCATGTGTCCAATTTAAGAATGCATATCATGTGTTTTATGTATACCTAGTTCACATTATGATATACTATTCTTCATGTATACATATTCATCTTCTATTCCAATAATAAGTTTGTACATATACATATACATATACATATACATATACATATACATATACATATACATATACATATACATATACATATACATATACATATACATATACATATACATATACATATACATATCTTCTTATTGTTACTGTTATCAAGTCATCACAATATCACATTAACATTTGTGTACACTTTCATATATTCATACAAGTATCCGACCACATTCATATTGTTCATATATGTATTTCCTTTATTGACATCATTTTTACCTTTGAAACACTAGCATATAATTATCTATTCATATGTGATCATAAATTAAATATTTATATTTGTCAAGACATGCCATATATTTATAACATATATACATGTACCATATTTAATTTTACACTTATATTTCACTTACATGTATTTAATTTAATAATATATTTCATATATAATCACACATTATGTATATTAAGTCATATTTCACATTTATACATGTGTTTGCAAAGTTTTATAAGCATCTGAGAAAGTTCAAATGCAATATCAAGAATTTCAAGTGAGAAAAACTCACATTGAGGCTTTAATAGGGCACCTTATGGCTGTCAAGGTTCATTTGACAACCATTAAGGTCATCATGGATGAAATTTAAGTTACAAATGCAAAACTCATGGCTGTCAAGGTACGCTTACCAGCAGTGGGTAGGCTGGACTATCTAAATTTTGTATAGTTTTCCAGAATCACTTTTATACAGTATTTTAGCCTAGTAAATGAACTTTTTAGATAAATTTGTACTTTAAAATGTTTTCCTTTGTGTCTCAAGTTTCCAATGAATCAAAAATCATGCAATTCAGACTTGTAAATAGAAAGATATACCATAAATACTATAGGCTACTCCTAGGGATTTTCCAAAGATAGATTTGTTGACTTAAATTTGAAAAATTTCTAAAAATAATAGAGATGGAATTAGGGATATTCTCTATATTAAAGTTTCTCCATTATAAATCTAGTTTTTATATAATTTTGATTCACATCAATTGGAGTTTTGTGGAAAGAGTTATACTTAATCGATTACAGACTGCTTCAAATACAGGGACATCTTCAGGTCATTCACTTCAAGTTCAAATTCAAGGGGCAAATTTAGCTTATAGTTTATCATAGAAAATGTATTTATATGTCTTATCTTTTATCTACAATTAAAACCATCAAATTTGGAGGTCTATAGGTCAAATTATGGCCAAAATAAACATACTAGTTTAGGTGAACCTAATGCAAAATTTCCCTAAGTTCCTTTTTATGGCATTTATCTTCATTTCCATATAATTTATCAACAAATCAACACTCCAACATCCATTACATATCAATTAAAGCAAGTATATATTTCTAAAAAGCTTAACAAACACATGCATGAGTTAAGTTATTCCCAAACTTTATTTTGGCCAAATAACTCTTTTAATCAACCCTTCTCTCTTTTTCCTTGTCCTTGTTGCTTTCTTACACTATAAACACATGAATTAACACAATTGCATTAGTTCCCCACCCTTTAAATGTAGATTTTCTTATAAAGCAAAAAGAAGATGAAATATAAGATAAAATTCATATATAAACTTATCTCAATCATATAGAAATATAACTTAATTCTCAAAATCCCTTAACATGATATTTGGTGTGTAAAAATAGGATGGAAAGGATGAGAGAATTCTGAAAGTTTTTTCAATAAAGTGTCATCCTCCTTCTGCCCTTTAAATAACAATTCCATGCAAAGTTTTTAGATACCATGCATGTCTAAATTGGATTGGTCTAAGTGTTAACTTGTGACAAAATTTCTTTTAACTCCCTTAATGTCATTTAATTCATCAATTTCATTCAATTCCACTCCTATATACATAATAATTTATATCTTATATGTATTTAAGCATATGCATGCCAAAGTAACCAAATTACCAAACCATCCTTTATATTTTAAGTTAATTCCCTTTATGTCCTTTTCCATTATTTATGTATCTCTTTGTATTATCATTCTAATGCACTCTAAACATGTTCAAAGCCTACTTGGTGTACATTGGGGTCTTATAATATAAGGTGCAGTTCAAAAATAAACAGTAAAAAAGTAATCTTAAGGGGCTATATTAGCTTAGAGATTAGGAAATGATCAGAATGGCAACATACCAACAAAAGGTCACACAGTGGGTTAATAAAAAAGTGAGGACTAAAGAACTGTAAAAGGGAAATCGGCTCTTAAGAAAGATAGTAGCAATAAGAAAAGTGAAAGGCAAGACGTCTCTAAATTAGGAAGGCCTTTTAATAAAAGAAGTAAGGGAACTTTCTATATAACAGATGAGAACAATAAAATGTAGCCTCACTCTTAAGATGTTCAACATCTTAAAAAGTATTATTAGTAAAGGGAATGCACTTTATTAAAAAAAATATTCCTTATTTATTTTGTTATGTCTTTTTAAAAGTTTTATGTTGCAAGTACTACGAAGGTAGAGATTATGCTAATGTTTGTTTTATAAACTAAAAAAATGATGAAATGTAAGCAACAAGTTTTTTGATATTTGCTAAAATAAAAAAGCTCTAAGTCTCTACAAAAGGATGTCTTATGCTTTAATTAATTAATTTGCTATATTTAGTAAGACCTCGAAAAAATCTACAAGTCTTTAAAAGGATCACAAGATTAGGTACAATCATTGAGTATAAAACCTTGAAGAAAGCTATGAATCCTTAAAGGGATCACAAGATAAGGCACAATCTATGAGCATAACACCCAAAACCCGAACTGCGGCCAGATACTAAATGTTACATGATACATACTCTTAGAACCACATATCAAATTCAAACTTTACTGTAAGCTTTTAATTTATATAAACTTATACCAGTCATATTTTTACAAGAAATCAAATAGAGTTTTCCCTAAATGGGTCTTTATCCCCTATTAAACAAATGAAAAACCACACTTTATGGTATCCATCATATATTTCAACTCCATCTATATGTAAATACATCCATCCACAGTTGTAAATTTAACCACCTGAAAATATAAACTTTACTTCAATAAGAGAAGGCCAATCCAAAGTATCCATCATGAAATCGAAGAATTTCTCCTCGCGTCTAGGTAGATCCTCGATTTGCTATCTATCCAAAAATACCTATATACCTATATGCAGAAATAAAATTTCAAGTGCTAAGCATATTGCTTAATGGCAATTGCTAACTTCAATTTTCCAAATAGCACATATCAAAAGATTTACGCAAGATTTATAAACAATAAATAAATAAGTTCAATTTCAAATCAATCACATAATCATTTTTAATAAGCATTTTAATTTATAAATTACATATGCAAATACACACATTTGATCTTAATATATTCATGCAACATGATTGATCCTGTCATTGATTGATTCTTAAATCATTTTAAATGATGGAAAGTTATTTTATTGCCTAAAGTAATTCAAAGGAATACATCTAGGAGACAAGCAGGACAACAACTTTTTAAGCCTGTTGGATATGGTCATTTAGGCCTGTTAAATATGACCTTATTGGCTTATTGTATATGATCTTTTCATGCATGTTGAATATGGCCTTATTACCTTTTTGGATACAAGCTTTTGGGCCTATCTCGAAAATTTATAATATAGATGACCATTTACTAGTTACTTAACTGAATTTCCATCCTTATGGCTGACCAAATATATCCTACCTAGGATTCCTATCATTGACTGAGGGCATTAATATTTATTTAAAATCTTTATATGATGTTTGTAATTTCCTTTACACAAGCACACATCCTCTTATAAAAAAATTCTAAAACACCAGTTAAATTTTCTATCTCAAGGCATAATCCTCTTTTATTAGTTCAAACCGAGTCTAAGATTATATCCCTTTCAATGCAAATATGAAATATAGCTTTAAAAATCAATTACCTTCTAAATGTATTTAACATATACACATCATTTATATATGAACATATATATATATGAGAGTTAATAAACTAAATTTAGGACTTTTTAGGATAATATCATGCTAGTTTAGACTTTGTTTTCATAAATTTCAGTTCAATTCAACTAGGTATACATAACTTAATATTGCCAACCATAAGTAAAACTTCATCCAAACAAAAATATACGTATTCAAGCATTTCTCATTGCAATGGTGCATTTGAAAAATTCACTTTTATTTTCATAACGCAAGTCCTTTCAAAATTTTATCAAGATTATTTACCTAAAAATAATTTTATCATCAATTTACATCAACAAACTAAATCATATATCAACTTTATAATTTCCTAAGTTCATTTTATCAAACCATATCATGCCATATGTTCTTAATTCAAACATAGACAAAAAATAAGTTGAAAACGTAAATTTAGTGGTTGCAAACCTCAATGGATGGCAAAATCAACTACAATTTTCTAAAACCACTTCTAAAAAATCAAACTCTATATGCTACTTCTTTCTCCTTCTCCTTCTTCTTCAAATTCTC
The DNA here is from genome assembly GCA_037975025.1 of Excoecaria agallocha. Lineage (NCBI taxonomy): Eukaryota > Viridiplantae > Streptophyta > Magnoliopsida > Malpighiales > Euphorbiaceae > Excoecaria > Excoecaria agallocha. The sequence continues at coordinate 6,487,544 of CM075818.1, read as the reverse complement.
TTTTTCTTCTACAAATTTCAAGAACCCATTTCAACCAATAATCTAATAAAACATAAAAATGATACAACTTTATCTTATCAATTAAGGACATAAAGTAAGAAATTTAATTTACCCAAACCTTTTGGCCCAAAAATTAAATTTTAAATCTCAAATGCCTAACCTCAATTCTATGTCCTATTAATTTTTTTCTTAGTTCCAGCTTTTTAACCATTAAAATTCGTTCTTCTAACCATGGTTTATAGAGGAAAAAATTAGTGGTGTTATGGTGACCGGTGGCAAAGGGAATCAACAAGAAATGCTTAGATAGAAGAACAATAAATGTAGAAAAAGAAAATAAAAGAGAAAAGTTGCTATACTGTGGGTTCTTTCATATATCGGAGGGAAAAGGAAGGGAGGAATCGACGGTTGCTGATGGAGGGGGAGGCAGTTCTATGTGTAGGTGGAGAAGTAGGCAGAAAAAAGGCTAAAAACTAAAAAAAAAAATTAAAAAGGCTGAGGTTGTAACATGAGAAAAAGAGAAAGAAAAGAAGGGAGAGCATATTTTTTACAAAAATTCCCTTTAATTCCTCTTTATTTCCCTTTAAATCCCTTCCTAAGTTTCCATATAATTGGCTCCCCACTCAATTCATTTTAAATCCATTATATTAATTTAAGTTCTTATTTATTTTATCTTGTTACTTTTACACATTATTTTACTAATATAGTATGTGTGTTTGTATTTATTATGTGCCCAAACTATTGGGTTCTTTACCATACTATTCGGGTTATAAATGTTTTAGGGCGTTCCATTTCTTCCCTCTAAAATGAATTTCATCTTCGAAATTTTACCTAGCTTAAATAGTTATGGATAAGTCTTTCTCATCATCTCTTTAGATTCCCATATAGCCTCTTTTGTATTGTGATTCCTCCAAAGCACTTTGAGCAGTGGAACCATCTTGTTCCTTAATTGCTTTAATTTTTGTGCTAGAATTTGAATTGGTTCTTCTTCATATATCAAATCTGGTTGGATATGTATATCTCCAAGTTTAACAACATGAGATAGGTCTGATTGATAACTCTTGAGCATTGATACATGAAAAAAATCATGAATCTTTTCCAATTCCTTTGGCAAATCTAATCTATAGGCTACTGGACCTACACATTTTGTAATCTTATATGGTTTAATGAATATAAGACTCAGCTTGCGTTTCCTGCCAAACCTCAACACTTTCTTCTATGGTATACTTTCAAGAAAACTTTATCACCAATAGAATATTCTATATTTTTCCTTTTCAAATTAGCATAGGACTTCTAAAGGTTAGATGCTGGTTTTAGGTTATTCTTGATAATTCTCATTTTTTCTTTTATTTATTTGATTAATTTTAGGCCAACTATCTTGTTCTCCTTAAGCTCGGTCTAACATAATGGAGTTCTATATTTCCTTTCATATAATGATTCATATGGAGCCATTTAAATACTTGCTTGGTAACTATTATTGTAGGCAAATTCAGCTAGAGGAAGATATCAGTCCCAATTACCTTTAAAATCTATTACACAGCTTTTAAACATATCTTTTAATACTTATATCACTCTTTCAAACTCTCTATTTGATTAATGATAGAAAGCAGGACTAAAGTTTAGTTTTGTACTAAGAGTCTCATGAAGCTTCTTCCAAAATCTTAAAGTAAACTTAGATCCCTATTGGATATAATGGAAGAAAGAACTCCGTGTGGGCATACTATCTCATTGATGTGTAATTCCGCAAATTTAATCAACGAATAGTTGGTTCTAATCAGTAGGAAATGTGATAACTTTGTTAGCCTATCAACCATTACCCATACTAAGTCATGCTTTTTCCTAGTCTGAGGCAATCCACTTACAAAATCTATATTCACTCTATCGCACTGCCATCATGGTATCACAATGGGTTGTAGCAAATGCGATAGAACCTGATGTTTAGCTTTACTTGTTGGAAAGTCAAACACCTTGTCATATATTCTATTATGTCTTTTTTCATCCTAGGCCACCAATAATGAGTTCTCACATCTTGGTACATTTTAGTACTACCTGAATGCATAACACAAAAGCTATTGTGTACTTTTTCTATAATTTTTTTCTTAAGTCCTTCATCATTAGGAATGAAAATTCTATCTCTATGGAATAGGCAATCATCTTCTTTAATCATAAACTCACTATCCTTTCCCTTTTGGGTTTGCTTAAAAGTTATAGGAAGCTTTCTGTCACGCTTTTGTGCCTTCTTAACTTGTTTCAACAGAGTTGGCCTAAGCCTTGATTCACCCACAATGGCTCCATCATCTACTAACTTCAGCCTAACATTTATAGCTCTCAAAGCTATATATAAAAGACCAAAATTAGAATTTATATGATATCATATCATACATGAAAATTTCAAAAGTACACTTATTCACTTAAAAAGTTTACCTACCATAGATTTTCTACTAAGTGCATCTGCCCATATCTAGTTCTGAAGGTTATCTTTGGCACATCTAACTAATCTCAATTGGTAATAGTCAGACCTTACATCAATATTGAAAAATACACCAGCACCTTAAGTTGATTAAAACGATCATCAATTCTAGGCAACGGGTACTTATTTTTCACTATAACTTTGTTTAAGTGTCTGTAATCAATACAAAGTCTCAGTGTCCCATTTTTCTTCTTGACAAAAAGCATATGTGCACCCTATAAAGACATACTAGGGTAAATGAAACCATTTTCATAAAGCTCTTTTAACTATATCTTCAATTCTTTAAGTTTAGCAGGTGCCATTATATATAGTGCAATAGATACAAGTGTTGTACCAAGTATCACATTGTAGAGATAATCTAATCTCTTACCCACCACTATAATCCCTTCACCATTATCAATTTTAAGTGTAATATGTTCAATACAACAATCCACCATCACTTGATGTGCATATAGCCAATCCATTTCAAGGATCACATCAAACTTATGGAATGGTAATTCAATCAAGTTAGTTGGGAAAGTATGATTTTATACTTAAACTAGGTAATACTTATATACTTTATTTACTATAACATCCCTAAAGGATTAGTCACAAGGATTTTATGTTCTAGTTTTTTAGCATTTAAGCCCCTTCCATATGCTACTGTGGTGCATAAGTATGAATTCATGGAGCCAAGTGTGACGCGCGTTGAACATCGAAGGCATCCGATTTATTCTCAGAAGTCCACTGATAGGGCTTGAGACTGGACAAAGGTTTATTTAACTCTTGAAGGCTGGTCACTTCATAATGGATAGGGTTTTATCCCCATCAATTATTAACAATCAACCTATGAGGGCATCTATTGGGCACTACAAGGTAGGTATCACGGAGTTGCCATCAATAAAACATTGAAAAAGTGAGTTCTAACTTTATAAGGCCAAAACTAGATATAGTTCATGACCTCAGTCTTATTTATACATTGATTAATGTTAGATCAATGAGTTTACAAAATTAATTACTTTATCCCTTTTATCACACGAGTTATTATGCTAGAAAAGTAAGGTGCACTTAAGCATGTTGGAAAGTTGTAAATCATGTTATATTGAAAGCAATAGACATGTCATAGAAGGTTGTAAAATTATAATAAATAAATGAATAAAACATACATAAACAAGGTAGTTTATTTACAACGTCCGTGTTGGTGAGAATGTTAGTTCTCACATGCATATTTATATAAAAAAATAATATTTTGGTATATTTTTGGATAGAAATGGGGATATTTGATCCCTTGTAGTTTTCAAAGAATCATGTTGATTTTAAATAAAAAATCTTTTGTATTTTATAGGAAAAAATCCTTACTTTTTACTCATTGTTTTGTAGATGAAAAATGGGACATTGGTCCCCTTTATTATAGAAAAATTTCACTCAAACTTGTATAAGATTCTTTAAGTGATTTTTGCATGTATCATATGACTGGAAAAGTAAAATGACATTCATGAATTATGCTATTTATTGGATTGAGAATGTTAATTTTCTCATACATATTTATAAAAGCCCTTTTGTATGGTTTTTGGATGAAAAGTGGACATTAGTTTGTTTTATTTGAAAAGTCCAATTAACTAAGTAGAAAATATTATAAGTGAATTTTCCAATTAATAGTTAGAAAACTTTAATTATTACATGCCTTACAATAGTGAAAGGAAAATAAAATAATTAAATACAAGTCTGAATAATAAATAAATTAGGAAATAAAATAAATCCTAATCTATGTTCCTCCACTTGGCCCAGGGATGCAATATGTGTCCCTCAAAATAGTGGTCACAATTGGAAATAATATTTGTTAATAATGGGTTAATTAAATAAATCCTAATCAAAGGCACACGTATGTTAAAGCAATAAATAAACACGATAAGTAATAAATATATAATAAAATAAGATAAATTAATAATATAATGGACATAAATAATAATAATAATAATAATAATAATAATAATAATAATAATAATCAAATTTAGTAATCAAATATAATATAAATGTGACAATAATAATTAAATTAAAGGAAAAATTAATATAAGTGTAAATACGTAAATGCATAATTTACATGAAATAAATGTGAGTAATATTAAAATGCACAAAATAAAATAAATTATAATAAATAAATAAAATTATAAGGTAAGTTGTGTAAATTTTATGGTAAATAATAATATTAATAATAATAAAATTAATAATAAATATATAAACAAAGATTAACCTGGATAATAAATAATAACAAAATGCCAAATTATACAAATACATAAATAAATACAAACAACAATAATATTAGCAAAATATAATAATAAGAGACATTGCATAAATAGAAAAATAAAATAATTAAATATGATAAAAATAATAATATAAGCATGAAATAAAAGGAAAAAAGGGGGCAACAAGCCAAGGGAGTGAGTCGCATGTTGAGAACAAGCTAAGGGAATGACTCATAGAGTAAAAGGGGAAGAAAATAGGTGAAAAGGGCGAGTCTGGCATGAGTCATGCTTAAAGGCCGTGACTCGCTGGTTGACTCACTCCTTTGAGTCAACTCATAATCGCCTAATAGCTACTGAAACGATGCTAGAACACCACTAAGACCCACCAAAATTGAATTTAAGATATTTGGATGTATAGGAATGCTAAAAAAACATATTTAAACTCATTAAAAAGTGATTAAAACTTGTTTTAAATGAAGAAAAAACCAAAAAAGGATGGAAATCAAGATTGAGAGTTAAAAAGATAAAGGTTAAGATGACGAATAGTAAAATTTAAATATGCATTAAATCTCTTATTTTGCATGGTTTAAATAGATTTTCATGGATTAATGATCAAAACTAATATAAATCACAAGAAATGATGAAATTACAAGTGAAAATTAAAGAAATAAAAAAATAGGCAAAATCAAAAAATATAGAGGATGAACAAAAACGTGAATAGTAAATTAATGGTGATTAACTCAACACATATTTACACCAAATTATTCACAACAAATGATAAATATGTCATAACAAGGCAAAATTACAATTAAAAACAAGATTTAATCAAGTAAATCAAAGGAATAGAAAAAATCAAAGAATAAAGAAATATTAATGGCAATTTACTGTAAACACTAAATATACACATGATTGAGGGGTTGAGAGACTCATGAATATTACCTTCAGTATTTATTCCTCAAAGGGCTAAGGAATCCTTGTGCTTTTAACTTTACCTTTCCCATTTTCCTTCTTTTTGTGTTTATGTTTTGAGAAATAGAGTGTGTGTTTTTTTAGAGAGACAGAGAATGTGAGAGAGAGAGCTCCCCAAAATCTATCATTTTTTTCCAGCTTAAATATCCCTAAAAAATCATTATTTATCAGTAATAAATGCTTTGGATGAGGATAAAATAAAATCTCCCATTTTTCCCATATTTCAGCACTTAAAATAGCTCTAGGAAATGAGTCGCGGGTGTGAGTCACGACCTTGACCCGTGGGTCAAGTGAGTGACTCACCTTTGACTTTGACCTTTTTTCCTTTTCTTTATTTTTTCTCTTTTTAAGTCACGGGTGTAAGTCACATTCTTAACCCGTGAGCGAAGGGAGTGACTCACTTTTTTTTAACCCTAAAACACATTTAACCTCGTTGATAGAGGTAAAAGGGGAAAAAACCCAAATGAGATTTTTAAACATTTAAAACTTTGCATGAGAGCCTAAAAAGCATTTTGAAAACATAAAATCTAGGAGAAAGCCTAACACTTATGTTCCTTGTCTATTTATGAGAAACACCTTCTTCATTAGGTAACCTGATCAAGAGTTGCCTCAGGACCCAGTGTCTACAGTTGACCCCAACTTTGGAGAGGCTAGTACACTATTCTAGGTTAGTCAAAGTTCAGAGTAAAAGGATAAAAGATGTATACCTGAGGTAGTGAATCTCTGCTTGGGTAGTTACTGTTAGCTTGTCGATGTGTTAACCCTCTATATGTCAAACCACAATTGGAGAAAATCGACACTAGTTTATTGGCATGTCAAATGTCCTCGAGATTGTCTAATTAACACCAAATTGTCAGCATGTGGAATTGAGTTGAGTTATTTGTACCTGATTAGCACCAGTTTGTCAGCATGCAAAATAAGGAAAGATGATTAGTTAATGCCAGCTTTTTAGCATGTCAAACCATGTTTGGAGAGGATCAATGCCTGCTTGTCGGCATGCCAAACCTCCTTGAGACTATTTGATTAGCGCTAGCTTGTTGGCATGTAGAATTAATATGAATTATTTGTACTTGATTAGTGCCAGCTTGTCAACATTTAGAATCATGAAAGATGATTGGTTGATGCCAGCTTATTAGCATATCAAACCACATTTGGAGAGAATCGATGCCAACTTATCAGCATGTCAAACCTCTTGGATATTGTCTCATTTGCACCAGGACTTGCAGAATCAAGACGAGTTGTTTATACCTAATTAGCACCAGCTTGTCGACATGCAAAATAAAGAAAGATGATTGGTTGACACCAACTTGTTGGCATGTCAAACCACATTTAGAGAGGATCGGTGCTAGCTTGTTGACATGTCAAACCTCCTTGAGTCAAACTATTAATGCCAGCTTATCGGTATGTCAACTATGTTCGACGAGCGATCACTGCTAGCTTGTCGACAAGAAAATTCACTTGGGATTCTAGTTATTGCCATTCGTCGGTGTGACAACTCAAAATCATCCTCGTGATCAATGCCGTCTATTGGCATGGAGAATCACGGATGACCCCTGCACATGTGTCGACATGAAGGTCCTTATCGAAAAAAGAAACACTAGCTAATATTAAAACCAATCGAATCTTTGATGATAAAAGAAAAAAATGGCCAATGTAGGAAAGGGGACACGTCGACCCCTTGTTGATAGGTTAAATGCCTCTTAAGAGGACTTTGGAGTGAAAAGGTTAGAAGTTAATGTGCTTGTAGCAATTGAAGATGGTACTTACCTTTTATGGGTCTTCATGATTCCTCTCACGGAGATCTCTCTTTGAGTGGGATGACCATCTTTTGGTAAATGCCTCTAAGCATGGCCTGTGTAGATGATCTCACCTTATGAGATCTTTCTTTTATTTAAATTAAATTGATCTCTCCTATGGGATTTTTTTCTTGGTTTGACTGTCTATTGCCTGAAGTTGTCCTGTGATTAGCTTTGGCATGTGAGGCCTACTTTTATTTTTCCTTCTAAGAAAATACTCGTGTGAGTATGTGCTAGAAGTCATATATGTGCAGTATATATACAAAATTCATGTGTATATGTATAATCACATATGTGAGCTATGTGTGACATGTGTTATAGGTAGTGTGTTCAAGGAGCTGTTTGCCAAGAAGTGTTCAAAACTTAAAGTTATTGTAACTTATCAAATACTTTAAACTTGAATTTTGTTCATCATTGAATAATTTGAATGGACCACATTCTCAACTAGTTTAATCTCAACAAGAGAAATTAAGGGATCATCCTCAACGAGGGAATAGGAAGATAGGCATGCCAATACTAGGGCCTGTCAAACTGATAAATAAGCACAATTCATACCAGGCATTTCTGTGTATGTGCGTTGAAGACCAAAACATAATTTTTATCTTTTGAAAGCAAATTCTAGATGTAAAGTTAGGGATGAGATTTAACTCAAAAACATAAATGCATTTATGGCTTCTCACTTAAAGCTCAAAAAATACCATATGCCTCTTCTTATGTACCAAACCTTATTGGAACATCATCTTCGCTAGGTTGGATGAGACCAAACTCAGAATCGGGAGGTCTTACATTGCTTGTAATGTTAGGCTCAGGTGAGTGGCTATTAAAGATTAGGTTGCTTGAGGAAAATGACCACTATATTTTCTTAATTAGCGAGTACCTATTTTTCCAGCTCTCAAAGCATTCTTGCATTTGGCTTTAGCGATTTTAATTCACTAGAAATTGTTTAAAGGGTAATAACTTAAAGTCTTTTTTTTTCATTTTTATTCCTATTTTTGTTGTAGTGTAATTTGTGAGGGTTTTTTTTCTTTTTCTTTCCTTTTTCTTTATTTTCTTCTTTTTTTATTTCTTCATTTCTTTTTCTTCATTTTTTTCCTTTTTTCCATTTCTTTTTTTTTCCTTCTGTAGGTTTATTTTATTAAATAAACTTAATGTCATGTTAAATGAAATTTATATAAAGGATTGGTAGAAATTAGTCTCTCTTCCCTCAAAATATGACTCCAACCCTACTACAGTGGCCATCTTCCTAAGGGAAAGCTAAAATCATTTTGGGTTATGGGTTTGTTTTAATACATGTAACAATAAAATGAGCATGCATTTAGCATGCTTGAAATAAAGGCTTAATGGACTAGCCAGCGATTATGACATTAGGGTAGGAAGAGTTATTTAGAGACCTGTACAAAAAGGGGCTACCTAAATAAATTTCTAGATTTTATCTCATCCTAAGGTCACTTTAACAGGTAATCAGAGAGGTTCTACTACTCTTAGTGAGTTTTATCCAATCATTTCAATTGCAAATAATTTTTTTCTCAACTTATTTTTAATGTAGGCCCAAAGTGTTCAAAATTTAGACTTTGTATAGCTTGCTCAAGGCTTTTATGTAATTTAGTAGACAAAGGTAAAATATGACTACCTCCTATTTAGCTCATATTTGAATGAAATACAAATTTTCGCGATTGAGGTCAAACCCATTCATAATCGAGAATTACTAGGATGAAGTAAAATTTCAAATTGGAGGTAAATTAATAAGAAGCAATTATGTCAAAGCTTGGGACATAAATTGGCAAGGTATATTAAACTTAGGGTACAAATTATTTTAATAAGAATACTTCATAAAATTAGCGAAAGGATAGTGCTGCAATAGTCATCTCAAATATATTGGAGAGGCAATCAATACTTGATGTGCGAAATCCTTGAATCTCCAGGCTTTGCACTTAGTGTATCACGCATGAAAACCTAAAGGATTTGTTGATTTTAGTCAGATCGGGGGAAAGATACAAATTTCGCCTTCCCATTACCTGCAAGGTTATATGTTTAGCAAAATATGCAAAAAATTATGTGTGATGTGTTCAAAAGAGCATAATATGTACATGAAATTATGTGCAAAGCAAAAAGATGGTGCTTGAGGAATACATGCAAATTTATGCATAAATGCATGGCTTACACCTTAAATGGTTAGGGGACCTCATCTTGGATGTGATATAGCTGGTGGTTCACACATGTCTTCCTTAGAATTCTTGGTCTTCAAGAAAGCTTCTTTTGGTTGTCTCCCTTAGTTTTTTCTGTTTTTCTTCCATCTGAGTTCTCTTATTATTTGCAGAGTAAATAATCTGTCATCGCTGCACTTCTGGCAAAAGAAAATCCATTTCCCCGTGAACTGTAATATATTCATTCCATTAGGTATTATGCTATGCTAAGCTTATAATCCCATAATTTTACTTTAGAAGCTGTGCCCCCCTACTTGAAGGGTTTATGGTAACTAAGGACATATTTTTACCCTCAAAACTTTGGCTTGTGTCTTAAGTTGTGCATAAAATTTTCTAAGGGAAGAGACTTAAGTATCAGGAATTTTCCATCAACGGTTGCCAAATTGGTATCTCGTGGTTCTTTCTTCCTAAAAAACCTAGTCGATATATTGGATGACCCTTTGCTAACATACCCACCATTCACTATGGCATTATTTTATTTATCTATCCTGCATGGCATTTGACATTGATCCCGAAAAACATAATCAAAGGCTATCATTTACTTGGCATGATCAAAAGCATTCATAACAGGCTGGCCTTATTTCCACTTCGTGTGTTCCTAGCTGAGATTTCTGTTTACCATCATAAATGTACAATTTGGATGCCTAATCCGATGTACGCTATATGAAGCCACATTCTGTATTGTAACTCACTGTACTAGATAACTTGAGGAATCATTAATTACAGTGAGAAATCTTTGTCCTTTAGAGATAGTCTTCTATCGATTGCATCATGTCAGGCTATCATCCATTGTGGAGAGAGCTATTTGTAAGTTTTGGCATATGGAGGCTTAAGGAGTGTGACTTTACTCTCTTTTTTGGGCATAAGGTATGGGTGACTAGCCCTGTAGTTAATTAGAGCAACTTGGTTGGAGTGCTAAAGGTTCTATCTAACTCCAGGCCTTATCCTAAAAACATCTGATTCCTATCAAAAATTGAAGTTTAACTTCTGCTGATAGCATTGCTCCCATTTCACATACCAAAGAGGGTAACGTCACTTAAATTAAAGTTCTACTGATTGATCTGAAACCCTAAAATGCAAATGGTGACTTCTTAGCCAAAACCTCGTGGGTCTACACCCTTTTAAAGGTATCTTTTTATGCTTTGATTACTCCTTTAGCTAGAGAAGACTTATGGCATTAAGTATCTTTTTCATTTTTTGTCTAGAACCGAGCATGATATAATAAAAGAGTCCATGTCTAAACATCAAATTCTACTTCAATAATCTTGACCAGTTCTCAAGGGCTTGATTACTTGAAGGATTCAAAATTTACACACCTTATGATGGTGATAACAAAACTTTGGCCCTTTTGAAACCAGCAGGTGTACTTCTTTATGATATCTGCTCCTTAAATTAGAAAAGTCTATGTCCATGGCAAACCAAAAGAACCTTCTGACATATAATTATTTTAGCTAATGCCAAGCCATTTGTGTGAGCTCTATAACTGCCATCATGAGTTTCTTCCATAACCTTTATGGCTTTTTACTCATCTGTGTACCTCAAACATATGCCATTATGGCCCTTCTATATAGAACCCTATCCATTGTGATAAATTGTGCAAAGAGCTTATAGATCCTTCATGACCTTTTCTAAAAACTTCCTCTGAGGATATTGGTTTCTCTTAAACAAGTCTAAGTGTTGTGGCACTATGGTTTCTCATCAACATTATAAACATATATCACCTGCACAGCTTCAAAACACAATCTATCTAAACCCATTATAAATATTGGCTTTATGATCACCCTTGCTGGATTATCCCACATAAAAATCAAAGTTGGCAAAGCGCCCGCTAACTAACTCTAATCCTTGGTCATAAGACTAAAAGGCAAACTTTAAATTGGTTGCTCAATCTTTTTGAGCATCTCACACATTACAGTAGGTACTTCTCCTTGATGGAACATTCACTATGAACCTGGTAAACTACTAGTGATGAGTATCTATACACTTCTACTATCTTTACCCCCAAGGCTAATAGTGCTTCTAATCCATATATGCAAACTTCATGTATAATCCCATTATTGATGGCTTTGGTAATTTTCATCAACAAATGAGACATGGATTACCCTAGAATTTACCAAAGTATACAGAGTGCTGCTATCACTACATTAAAATTTAACATGCCATTGGAAAAAGTAGTCATCCTAAGGGATGCTACTATCACCACTTAGGAACTTAGCTTACTCTAGCATGTTCTCTTATGCATGCAATAAGTTCCTTTTGGTAGTTAATTATATGCTTATATCTGGCTTATGCGTTTGTGCCTATTTACTTGCACCATATAGTGACAACAAAAATTATAACTAGACTTTTAATGTAAAGATACAAGCTCTATTGAATTTCAAAAAGATGACACTTTAAGTGCATTCAGTTCTACCTATTAGTCGACCCGTGTAATTTTTCTTGGCTGAACATTTTCTCACCCCCTAATTTTTTTCTTAAGATACTTCTCTCTTTTTTTTTTGGTTTGGGTTTTTTGTTGTTTTGGATTATTCGGTTTTATTGTTTAGGTAAGTAAGGACTTTTGTTTGGGTAAGTTGGGTTTGGCATTTACATAATCTGGGCTTTAGATAAGTTGAGGGTGATAGCCTGACGGGTTTGTTGACAGGTGGGAATGTCTTTATCACTTCTTAGTCTGTCTTTATTAGTTCTCAACAAAGATTTTTTATTTATTCATTTTATCATTCATTTCTTCCAAAATCTTATGTCACGTGTCTTAATGGATGCACTTAAAATGTCTCTTTTTCCTGAAATTAAAGAAAGTAATATTTGTTGAATTAATGTCTTATATTATAATTATTGCCATGCATGATATAGAAAAATAGGACCATATATGAGAAAAGTTCATATAATTAACAAAACTAGAGAACATATGCATAGATTGCAAAAAAAAAAAGACTTATATTTAGTCATACTTTGCTATATATACGATTTGCAAAAGACCTTCCGATACCTCATAATTTCTTTCTGTGGTTGGTGCCCCAAGATTATGATGGCATTTATATCCCGCCATTCTTATTAGCTCTTAGGTATTGGCCATATGTTTACATGCCATATAAATCCTAGAGCATATGCCATTTGGTAAACCTAAGTCAATCACAAAAACTAGTGATAGTAGAATGTCATGATAATTCTATCTCTTCCTCTTTCCCTATAGGCTCGTTACTTTTTCAAGGTCGACAAGGTCCTGGATATGCCTTCTTAGAGCACAGCAGTAATCCGTTCTATGCCTAGTTTACCAATGGTAAGAATAATGCCAATCTGCTCTACGTTCTGGTTTCCCTAGGTTTCCTAGTTGGCTTTGATGGCAAATATGATAGCTTTTCTTCTTTAACAAAATGGGAAAAATACCATAATAGTGGTTCTTCCATATCTGAGCAATGTTGATTGGTTCTTATTGCTAACATCTTTGTAGCACTATTACCATTACCTTTACTGCTATTGCTACTGCCATATTCATACCCTTGCCTGTTTTCATATTAACCACCCTTTAATCTTGTAGATCTAACCTTTGATGTCTAAAATTTCTTATCATTCTAGTTAATGGGAGAGAGTCGATGCACCATGTTCTCACGATCCATAGCTAGTGGGGATGCTATTAAAGAAACTCCTTTGGCAATAATTGTTTTGATCTTCCCAAAAATTGGTACCTCAAACTAAAAATTGGAAATAGGGGCAACACTAATTGCAAGGCCAGCAATGATCTTCCATTCAGGGTTATCAATCTGCTTATTCACACTTTTGGATTTGAAAGAAGCTAAGGTGGCTGTGAGCTTAGCTCTTATCAATATAACCTCCTTTTCATGATCATCAAGCCTCTTACTTAGGATTAAAAATCTGGGAATACCGGTTGGCTGTAAAAGACCAAGCATCACTATCCTTTTCACTTGCTTTGGTGACTATGGTAGATGATGACATCAACTTTATGTGCCTGTGGTTAAGGCATTCTGGCATTATAAAAGACGGGTGATCTAGGTGTGTACCATGATATGGATTGTACAAAGCTACATTTTGCATCAATGCTCATTGTAGCAGATAGTTTAGAAAACCACAAAATACATTGAGGAACATGCTTTCTTTTCAAGGTAGTACCCTTTTATGTGTGTTCGTGTTAGGTCATTATCACCTTCGGGAACAACTATTGATAAAATATGCTATACAGAGCTTTTAAAGACTGCAATTTCACTACCTTACATAAGTACAAGATGTGGGTAACTAGCCCGACGGTCGATAAAAGAACCAATTAGCTGAGACTTCAAGATAATAGTAAAAGTAGTAGAGGATGAATAACAAACATGTATCACCAAATATGTACATTAATTTTTAAGCTAGAAATTGAACTGCTTTAAGTATATGTAATAAACCTCTTTATTTATATTATCATATGTGTGCATAATCTCATGGGTTTTTTTTTCCTTAATTTCAACATATATAATCATAATTTGAGATTAATTCTTAAATATAAATATCCATTCAACCTTGGCCTAGATCCTGATGGCATCCTACCCTTGCTATTAATCAACCCTTTTAGGTTTTCTTGATCAAATATTTTCTCTTGTCTCCTATTTTACTTAAGGTGACTTTTTTTTTATTTTCACCCTAACGGAGTTTTTTTTTCTATCTTTGTCAAAGAACCTTTTTTGGCACATTATCGTAGAGAGAATCAGCCACTACAAACATCAAGATTTGATCTTCATGGGGCTACTATCATGCTACCTTTGAGAACTCATATCTATCAAGTCCTAGATGTGATCTCTCAAGGTATGGCAATCATCTATTTGATGGTCGGTATGTTGATAACATGCATAATAATAATCGACCTTATGACCAGGGGTTCCCTGATTTTTATCGGGTTTAGGCAACAATGGATATAACTTCCCCTCTTGAATGAGGAAGAGTAAGTACCATGACAAAGGCCTATTTAAGACTGATTACCAATGATACGTAGCTTTTGCCATTGTCTCTCTTGATATAGCACCCCCTATGTTCCTTATGCTAACTCTATTAATGCCTTTTGTGTACTCACTCCCCTACAGGTCTTTTTGGTTTTCACTTTCCAAGCCAAGGGTACTAATTTTTGCTGTCATACGGTCTCCAAGATCATCACACCAGTTGTTTAGAGGAAACTGAGACACCAACTCTTCACTATCCAGGGTTAACGAGGACATTACTACATTTGGCACATGTTCAATAGTAGATGGCCTGCTATTTTGAGCTTTGGAATCTATTGCCAAACTAGCCATGGACTTAATCATCATCAAAGTAATCTTTTTCTAAAAGTCATCAAGTCTTTCATCCAAGTCCCAAGGGTTGAGGATTGCTAAAGTAGCTGTGAACCCGAAGATTACTGAAGTTATCTTCTTTTCAAAGTATTCAAATCTCCTATTCATTTCCTAATGATTAGAAGCTTCAGTCTGTGACAGATTTTCCATTTCTTTATTTTCTAAAGTTACACCAAAAATATCAGCCAAACCTAAATCTGACTCCAATTTTAATTCTAATCTAACTTGCTCTGACAAAGGCTTTCTGACAAGATGACCACTTGGACTCCTAAACCACCTAGGCATGTGATCTATGATGGCTGAAACATTATAAGATTAGAAGGATGCATAAAAAAAATCTTATGCAGAGAATGAGATGTGCATATTTCTTATTTATTATATGGTAAAAATTAAGTAAACAAAATTAAATTTATATTTTATTTATTATTATTATTTTATTTTTTATTTAGTTTTTCATTTATTGTAAAAAAATGCATGACACATGTGTATACAGCATAGACAAACACATGTGAGAGAATGAAAAGTCCTCCTAACCTTATTGCTTCTCGTAAAGGAGGTCGTGTGATCTCTTTCTTAGGTGGGCATAGTCTATGGGTCAACGGGGAACCTAATGGTAGGGGAATAATAAATTCCCTTACCATTGCAAGGTCAAAATTCGTAATTATAAAGGATTTAAAGAAAACCTCAAGGATTTTTGCAAGGATTCATAATGAAGAACACAAGAAGAACGTACCTATGGAGTCACTATAGCAAATAAAAGTATTGCAATTAGAATAATTTGAAGTAGGCAAACTCAATGAAAAACAAATGAAGCAGATGAGATATTTGAAACACATTGTAAGGGAATATAAATAGGTTTCAGATAATGGATATAAAGGTGTTTTGAAATCCAAAATAGGCATTCGAAGAGTCATATTGAAATGTAAAAGGATATTATAGATATCTTGTTTATTCTGTACTCAATGTTGGATACGGGTACTAGTAGGAATAAATGGGACAAATGATATACATAAGAATGGGTTCAATGTAAAAAATAAGAATTTGGGCCCGATATCATCTATTACTAACCTAGCTGTCTCCTGGAACACCATGCAAAGGAAATATACCCTCTAATGACATATGCACAATAATACAACATGATTTCATCCTTTGGGACCACTAGCAAATCATAGGAGGATCTCCACATGTCTTTTGAGGGATAACCAATTCTCACATGTCCTATTGAAATTATATTATCTTGAATCTTTTCACGAATAAAGTGACAATCAACTTCAATATGCTTGGTCAATTTATGATACACTAGATTTGAGGCAATATGAAGAACAGGTTGATTATCACACCAAATTTTTGTTGAAAATGACGGATCTATACCAATTTCAGCAAGAAAATGATGAATCCACAAGATTTCACATACAAACTATGACATAGCTTTGTATTCAGATTCTACACTAGATCTAGATACCACAATTTGCTTCTTGCTCCTCTAAGACACTAATTTCCTTTAATAGAAACACAATAGCCTATAATTAACCTCCTATCAATCTTAGAACTTGCCCAATCAATGTGATTGTACAATATACCTAGCCTAAGAGCACTTTTCAAATAACATAAAATCTACTCTAGAGCTTTTCAATGCTTGACCATAGGAGCAAGTATAAATTGACTAACAATGCTCACTGCAAATGCGATATCTCAACAAGTTATTGTGAAATAATTCAGTTTTTTAACTAACCTTCGATATCTCCCTAGATCATCAAAAGGATCACGATCATCCTTAGTAAGTTTTACATTAGGAACAATAGGAATACTGCATGGCCTAGCTCCTAATTTTCTAATTTTTGCAAGAATGTCAAAAACATATTTTCTTTTGGGATAGAAAAATTCTCTTCTTACTTCTTAACACTTTCACTCCCAAGAAATATTTCAAATGGCCTAAGTCTTTAGTGTGAAATCTACCATGCATGAAAGACTTAAAGTGAAAAGATACCTATAGAATCACTCCTTATAATCACAACCTCATCAACATAAACCATAAAAAGAATAATGCCAACTTTTGATTGTCTATAAAAAAACTGAGTGGTCACACTGACTTTTCTTTATTCCAAACTCTTGGACAACTTTCCTAAATTTGCCAAACCAAGCACGAGGACTCTGCTTCAATCCATACAGAGATTTCTTCAAATGAAAAACTTTCCAATACTCTCATTGAGCAACAAAATCAAGTTTTTGCTTTTTATAGACTTATTTCTGAAGGTCGCCATAAAGGAAATCATTTTTGATGTCCAAATGATGTAAAGACCAATGTTGGAAAGCTGCCAAAGATGTGAATAGACAAATAAAACTCAATTTAGCGACCAAAAAGAAAGTATCAGAATAATCCACGTCATAAGTTTGGGCATATCCTTTAGCAACAAGTCGAACTTTAAGCCGAGCCATAGAACCATTTGGAATGTAAAAACCCATTTGCAACCCATACCCTTTTTCCTTTAGTGTAAATTCACCAACTCCTAAGTGTTTTTTGTATCCATAGGATTTATCTCCTCAAGCATAGCATTATACCATCCAGGGTTACTCAAGGCATCTTAACAATCAAAGGGATAGATATATAATCTAAAGATGCAATTAAAGATAATGTTAAAGGAGACAGATGATTATGGGAAGCAAAAGTAGCAATGGAATAAGCAGATTTACAATGGTGTTTATATTTACAAAGAGTGATGGGAAGATCGGGGTCAGCTGGAGCAAGATCAGATGACGAAGGTGTTGGTGCAGGACATGTATCATTGGTGTCTTTTTTTCTAGAGTAAACCTGAACAATCTATGGTCTTACTGATGTTGAAGGATCACCAATTATTGTCTACTCAATACCAAAAGATGCAGGAAACACATCAACAGATTCTCAAGAAGATGTCACAGTATAAATGAGCCACTCATCTTCCTCTTACTTATAAGAGTGGGTTGATCTGAAAAGAAAGGTGTGACCTCTGACAATACTACATCAACTAAAATTAGATGTCACTGCAGATTAGGGGAATAACATCTATATCCCTTTTGAAGAAGCAAGTATCCTAAGAAAACACACTTCAATGCCTTAGGATCTAGTTTAGTAACATAGGGATGTATATCACGAATATAACAAGTACTACCAAATATTTGTGGTTTCACTGGAAATAGTATTTTATTGGAAAACAAAACACTATAGGGTACATCACCATTTAACACCATAGAGGACATCTGATTAATCAAAAAGCAAGCTGTAGAACTAGCATAAACCTAAAAAATACTTAGAAACATTCATTTGAAACAATAAAGTTCTAGATGTCTCAAGTAAATGCTTGTTATTTTTATCAACAACTCCATTTTGAGAAGAGGTATCAACACATAAAGATTGGCGAATCATACCATATTGAGACATATACCTCTGAAAAGAATCTGACATGCATTCTTTAGCATTATCAATTCACAATATATTCATAGAGGCATTAAATTGGGTTTTAACTTCAGTACAAAAAGTAGAAAAATGGAAAAATACTTTAAAACAATTCTTCATAAACTAAATCCATGTCATACAAGAAAAATTATCCATAAAAGTAACAAAGTTTCTATACCTAGTTTTCAACATAGTTGGATAAAGACTCTAAACATCTGAATGAACAAGTTTAAAAGCAAACTCACATCATTTATTAATTCTAAGACCAAACGAGTTACGATGATATTTTGCAAAATGACAAGACTCACAATCCAAAGAAAGGGATGCCCCAATCGATAATGTGCTTCAAAAGGAGAAACTACACTAGAAGAAGCAACAAATCATGGTACCCAAGAATCCAGGATGTAGAGACCACCAAATACATATCCTTTACCAAAAATTTGCTTCGTCATAAAATCCTAAAAATGACGGTGATTAGGAAAATATGAGACAACAATTGAGGTCTTTGGTAAGTTTACTCATAGATATCAAATTAAAGGCTAGGTTAGGTAGATTAAGAATAGATGATAGAGTAATAAAATGAGTTGGTTTAGTAGTTCCAAACCTCACAATATTGTATGATGTCCATCCAGCTATAGTAAAAGTTGAAGGAGTTTTATAAGACCGAAAGCTAGAGAAAGTATCAGGATTACTTGTCATGTAATTTATGGCACGAGAATTAATGACCCAATTATTGGTAGAGGAGATAAGACATGTCTTACCTCCCTCAATAATGACTAAAGTCAAGGATCCCTTTAACATTTTCCAGTACTTAGCATACTCTTCGGCCGAAATTGTGATATTCTGCTCAGATGATAAACCAAAAGTAACAGCATTAGCAATTTGTGCCATCTGATTGTAATTCTGCAATTTCTTACAATATTGTTTTGTATGACCTGCCTATTTGCAATAGTAGCAAACAATATCATTATTTTGGTTGTCATTGGATCTATTTCCTCCTCTTTGCACATTCTTCTTACCATTGTCAACTCCACTTTCTTTGATAGCAAAAACACTATTTAGTTGACTACAGAAAGCATTATTTGCGTATAATAACCTACTGAACACATCTTTAAGAGTAGAGATTTCAAAACTAAAGAGAATTTGAGATTTGGTCATCTTAAATTCAGGTGGAAAAATAGCCAAAAACTCATCCCTACCATTTTTTTCTCTCTAAGCCTATTGTTCTCTAATATCTGCACTAAAAGGCAAGAGCATATTCAATTCTTCATAAATTTTCTTAAAATTCATGAAATAAATGGTGAGAGGTTTTGCAAATAATTCATTAATTTTTTTCACACATTCACAATGAGAATTTAAACTAAGCACATTTCTTTCTATTGAATTTCTAATATGTAAGAGTAATCGTGAGTCATTTTTCATCCAAATCTACTTTTCAATTTTATCAAATATCTTATCCCATTCATCTCCAAAAGTTAAACTTTTGTGTGTGAGTGCAGACTTTGCAAAAGGTCAGCACTTTAATTATTTGTATGATCGGTTATGATTTCCTTCCATTGAGAAATATATTTGTCACCAATATTTTGCATGGAGCAATACTGCCCCATGAAGGCGGCATGTTCTCTTTGTTAATGTGTTCGTTGTAAGTACTTGTCTTAATAAGCAGCTAGTATTGATGTCAACAAAGAAAGTGCCTCTGAAGAAGGAACTAAAAGAAATCATTTAGAATTTAAACCTTTCAACTTGATGAAAAGGTTTGAGAATGTTTTTAACCTATTTAGCCATGTTTTTGTCTTGTTTGCATTATCCACTTTGGTCTTTTACAAGTAAAAGTCTTAATGGCACATTTTTTAATATTAAGCAACTTTTTATTTCTTGTAACTGATGAAAATTTGTTGTATTTGCAAAACAGAAGCATAGGGGAATTGAGCTTCTTAACATGTTTTTTGAATCTTGCTGGTTCTACAAGTGAGTTGTATGGTTTATTTGAACTAGTCATGGTATAAATATAGAGTTTTAAATGCATGCTTAAATTATGACCATCTATGCTTTCTTGCAGTGAGAGTTTTTATGAGCATCCAATAAAAAGCACCAACAAGTGATATCCTTTTTAATTTTCATAATTGCGTTTAGTTTTGATTTTGACATGCATGTTGAATTACAAACGATTCTGATGGTATAAAAATCATAAGTTTGTACATTGTATTATGCTTATAAATTCACTCCATAAAACTATTTATTCATATTTTAACAAAAATGTGCACTTTCTGAAGTTAGAGTCTCAATAATTTTTATAAAAGAAAATGATAGAAATTAAAATACATTCATTTTGTCTTCTCAGTTTCATTTACTTATTTCAGGACCACAAACTTTGCCTCAAAAGAGCAATAAAAAGAATATAATATTTGGTTAGAAAAGTTTGATGCTTATCTAATGATATTTATAATTTTCATCAACATATTCAATACATTTAACGTAAGAATGTAAATAAACCTATCATTTTCTAAACAATAATAAAAGTTTAGAATACCCCAAAATCATTATGACACATTTGATTCAACTCATTTAATTTAGGATTCAATCTATAAGAAGGAAAAGAAGATACTAACCTTAATCCATGATTGTAGAACAATTTTCTATATAATTGATTTATCCTCTCTCGCCTTCTCTTTTTTGCATTCTATTGAATGGTACAGAATGTCTTCTCTTTTAAGTTTTAGTAATGATAAAATTATATTAAAGGAGAGGGAAGGGTGTCACACCCTTCTCGGAATAGTCCTTTTGGATGCAAAGCATAGCCGAAACCGGTAGTTTGTTTTTTTCACCGAACAGTTCGAAACACTGAAAATACTTTTAAGTTAATTTTCGAATCATTCGACAATCTCGCAAACAATTAAACATATACAAATTAACTTCATACCAATAACTTATGCTAACCACTCAATCATCGATAATCATAAATACAATCAAATTACAATTTAATCTTTTACCTTAATTAACTAAGTATATACATGCCAAAATACAACTCAGTTTAATACAAAATCTTCTCTTCCGATCTAGCTCCACCGTACTATGCTTTCGCAACACTTCATTACCTGCATGCAGTAAACACTACGTGCTGAGCACTAAATATGCCCAGTAGTGACTACTAATCTAAGGATTTCCCAAAGAAAAGCATAATTACATAGATTATGCTACTCTGATACTTATTTAATTAAACATTTTCTTTTACTTTAGTTAACATTGATTTTATTATTAATTCATACTTTGGTAAACATTGTTCTTTGGTTTTCAATTTTACAACTTTACTTTATACTATCTTCTAAGGCAATTCGATATCATATTTACTTTTACCTTTACGTTATTCTTTACTATAACTTTTAATTTCATCTTATCTTTTTAGCCACAGCGATATAATTATCATTTTATTTAGCAATATGTATTGGTACTCGTGTCTTTAATGGTATCAATCTAGACTATTTTATTTCTCAATTTATTGTTCAATTGTTCAAAATGTATTCAATTACACTTCTTGCTATTTATTCTTTTATTTTTCTTTGACTTTTAACTAATAAATACATTACTATTTAAAGGCTTTTAAGCTTTATTATAAAGTGATATAGCTATTTGGAGAATTTTACAGTTAAAAATTTCTTTCCTTCTTTTATACATTTACTTATGTCCAATTATTTGCTTAGGACTTATAACTTTTAATTTTTCTTCATTAAATAATTTTATGCCTTTTTATCGTTTCACTTTTTATTCAACTTTTCTTTCAGAAATACATTACCTAATCATAAAACTTCACATAATGTTATAGCCATCACTTTTAACTTTAAATAGGAAATTAATATTATTTCCAAACTTGTCACTTTTCACAATAGTAATTGGTACATGAAATACTAATTAATTAAGTTTATCTTTTTCATGTAAAACAAAATACATTTTAAATCATTTTTCATTATAAAAGCTTAACTTAATCTTTATTTATTATTTTATTCTTATAAAACCTTTCTTTTTCTTTTTCTTTATTAATCACACTTTTTGGAAAATTTTACGGATTTATTTCA
This sequence comes from Excoecaria agallocha, assembly GCA_037975025.1. Taxonomy (NCBI): domain Eukaryota; kingdom Viridiplantae; phylum Streptophyta; class Magnoliopsida; order Malpighiales; family Euphorbiaceae; genus Excoecaria; species Excoecaria agallocha. The sequence goes on along the minus strand of CM075818.1, from coordinate 6,465,068 downwards.
ACTTTATATTTTCTTCCAAATGAAACATTTTCGTTATAACTTTTTATATTCAATTCATTTAAACAATACCGATTTGTTCATTTCAATGCGTCCCTAGTGCAATATAATAGGATTCTCAAAAATGATATACGGGACATGGACCTAAAGGTCCCACTGAACAGACAGAGAAATGATCTCAGAAGATCAAGTCTTACAGAGCAGAAAATAGATACACTTTCAGTTTATACTGAAGCTATGGAGATCAAAGATCCTACATATAGCAAAGCAAGTCGCCATGACTTGCACCGCGGTACAGAGGTGTCCTTATGGCTAGCCAATTATATCCTAAACAAGAATAACATCACCTGCTTATCGCTAAGGGCAAATAATCACTTATATTTGTAATAATTTTTAAACATTTAAAAATCTTTAATTTTTTTCTTTTATTTACTACTACACTTATTTCTGATCGAACACACTCTTTTAATGCTTTTAACTAATCAATAGCTTTTTGTCATTTCATTTATTTTATCTTTTCAGGTTACTTTTGTGAATTATTCTTCAATAATTCACTCAGACACTTGGGCTTTTCATTCTTTTATACAAATTATAAATTATGGCATTATAATTTACAATTCTCTTTTATTCTTTTTGTGGAATTCTTTGTGAATTATTTCCTAATAATTCAATGATTGACCCTTTTACGATTTTTTCCCTTTCTTTTTCTGTCCAGACTTTTTAGTCATTCGATATGCCGACTTTTATTTTGTCGGCAAATTATTTTATAATCATTCACTCTTTTAATACTTTTTATTCACTAATTTATTTTGATAAATTAGTCATGCATTTATTTTACTACTTTTTACGCAATTATGAATTCTATTAGTATAATTCATTATTTTATGCTCCGAAAATGCATAATTTGACTTTTTCATTTCTTTTTATACTGAAACAATTTACTTCGCGTTCGTCTATAATTATGTACTTATTTATTGAATTATTTCTTAGTAATTCAATATTTTAATTAAACATAATCAATAATTTATTTCAAAAATATTCTAACAAAGCATATAAATTCCATAAAAATTTGTGTACACATTATTTTATAATCTTCATCATTTTCACTCATTTCATGAATTATTTACCAATAATTAATTATTCTTATTATTTTCATGACTTAATAATTATTTCAAAAAATTCATCGATTGACTTTTTTACTGCTTTTCATTGACATTAATTTAATTTCATATAAATTCACCATTTTCAACATTTTTATGCAATTGTTAACTACTAATTCAATTATTTTCAATATACACATTAATATTAAATTCTAAATAAAATCATAATAATTTCAACAAATGCCAATAAAATTTATTTATATATTATTTATTATTTAACATTATTTTTACTAAAATAATCAATTATTTCCCATTATTTCACAATTTTCACTATAACATAATCAATAGATAGGCTTTGAAATTCCAAAATAAATTCCAAAAATTCCATAAAAATTTAAGGGCAAAAATTATAATCTCTATATTCAACTTAGGCTAATATATTTTATTTTTATGCAAAAATACCTTCCTTTTCCTTTAGAAGAAAATTCAGCCATCATTAGAAACTATCCTAAAAATTTTATTTCTTCCATTTAAACTTGCCTTTCATCTTTTCTTCCCTAAACCAATTTCTTCAATTAACAACTTTAACAATTTTTAACCTAATTACATAAATGGAATTAATTCAAAATAAAAGAAAAATCAAAGAATTTTGTAGTCACTTACATTTTTTTCTTGCTTGAGGGTGCCAAACAACTCTTTTTCTTTGCTTTACACTTGCAAACTTTTCTTCCTCCTTCACCATCAACCATGGTCGGCCCATCAAGTCCTTCAAACCTTTTTTTTGTCCTCAATTGCAAAATCCAAGCTTATAATTAGCTTCTACACCTCAAAAACTATAAGAAAACACCAAAGAACCAATTAAAATCACATAATTTCTTAAGTTTCATCTTACCTCTTTTTCTTTCTTCACTTGATTTCTTGCCTTCCCTTGCTCAAATCACTTGATTGAGGCCACTAGGGTGACCTAGAGAGATAGAACTTCATCTTTTATGTTGGAGTTTATAGGAGATTTGAAGTAGAATTAAAGAGAAATTAAGAGAGATAGAGGGGAAGGTAGTTCGGCCACCATAATAGAGGGAGAGAGCTGGAGAATTTTGGAGTAATCTCCAAAATTTTAGCTCTATTTATACCCTCTTAATGGGCCAAAAATGGGGCTAAATTAATGGGCTTAGCCCATTCTTTTCTTAAGGCCCATTTAGGCCTTTTTAAAGCCAAATCAAATTTCTCTCTTATCTATTTCAAATAACTTCAAAAATGACTCCATCATTTTTATCACATTAAAAATAGGTAGTACATAAATTTTTGGCTCAATCGGAGTCCGTTATCGATCCGATTCAAACTTATCGGTCCGATTCGATAACTGCCGGTGTCACCGATAAATTTCATTCTTATCAACAAAATATTCTACACAAAAATTCATGTAGGCACGCAAAATCTGGCAATTTTGAAGTTCGTTTACTATTTTTAATTATTTATATAAAATCAAGTCCTCTTCTCTACCAGAGAAATTGACTCGCTACCTTTTTCATATTTTTGACTTTTGGAGATCCATTTGTCCTCAATTTCACTTCAAATTTCAACCTCGAGCTCACTATAACCATTACTTTCTAATTGTCCAATAAAATATTTTTGACTCTTGGGTGTCCTTTCGGGCCCAGGAAATACTATTCACTGTCGGAAAAGTACTATTTACGGCTGACCCGGTGTTGAGGCCATTACAATTCTCTCCTACTAAAAGAAATTTCATCCTCGAAATTTACTTATATCAAAGAGTAAAGGATACCATACTGTCATTTTATCAAACCTGCATTTACATTTGATGGTTTCATACATATCTTCGCCAATGAGACCCACTTACGTTTAAAGCTAACCAATCTTTATCAGTCTCTCTTTTTCTAAACATACCATCCTGAGTGTAAATCCCTTTTATATCTTGAATCAAATCAAGACTTGCTGATTTATTTGCACTCCATTAAGTCTAGCATAAAAGATTCGACATTTTCTTTCTGACATTGTCTCAACAAGAGTCGGATTTTACTATAAATAACCACTTTTCAGAGTCATTATCACAATCTCATACACTTTACCATACTCCTTCTTTCAATATCTGAATTATCCACTCTAACTGATCATTAGTCAAGGGTGGATCACTATGCCAATACTGAGATTATTACCAATCTTCTATATAATATCTTTCCTCTTTGACACTTAAACAATCCGATGATAGATTCCTCAATCACATTGTTCCATTTCTAAATAAATATCAGTATAAGTCTGAGCAATTCCTAAATAAGTCTAATGCTCTGCTTCCATATGTTGACACATTTAACATTTACTTACATCTGTCATATTACACTTTCAATCATGCTTTCAAAATTAAGCTTTTAATCCTGGTACAGTTGATAACCTCTATAATGCAGAATATTACCATCTTGGTGGACTTCAGTAAGAATCTTTCGATTTATTCACAATGACTACCGCACAAACATTCTCCTTCAAAACTATTATCCTTACCTACTGTACAATATCAGTTTCACTTATATTCCAGCTAAATAAGCCCCATTTGGAGCTAAACTTAAACTAGCTCTCACAGCTTGAAAACCAAGAACATTAGCATTAATCAATTATACATATTCTTCAGACACACATATTTAAGTACACTCTCATTACCCAAGCACTTACCATACTTCTTTAACATCTTAAAACTTATTAGATAGTAACCACTTAAATCCTCTAATATGGATCTCAGCAAAGTTGAATGATCCTTTCCATCGATTAAATCTAATTGGCATGACCAGTAACTTACAATGGCCACAATAAAAATGGAAAACAATCTTAAGCACACTATTTCATATCTCATTCTTAGGTTGTCTCTATGCTCATCATATCCTCTGTCAGTTTCATCCTATCAAGTGGGGTCTATACATGTAATATGATGCATATCAGATGCTGTCAAAAATTATGAAATGCTATGTAATGAATGTATGATTTCATGTATGCAGGTAGAATACTATCACGTATTTTCAAATAATGCAAATATCATAACCCTTCCCATTACTATGAAAAATACAATCAAATCCCCAATCCTATAAGAAAATCACTAACAGATATATAGAGCATCTTAAACAACCTTAACTTATAATCGTAATAACCTGCTCAATAACATTTTTAAACAAAGACAATCCGATCGAAGTATCTCTTTATCCTATACAATTTATCTGTACTTAATATACAATTCTTTTTTAAATTTTTGGCACACTTTTTATTTTGTGCTTCTTTTAACTGTTTCTCATCCATATAGACACTTAAACTCTTACATTTACACTTAATTTCAGTCAACTCTTATTTTCCATGCTTTGACTCCCATAAGATCTCAAGCAGCAATACTTTCATTCTCACTTACTACCATTTTTACTATGTAGAATCAATCCTTTCACACTTAACAATCTCAGTCAAATATCATCTCTTTAACTTTAAAACAGATAGGAGAGCAAGTACCCTTCAGATTACTTAACACTTATCCACTTATAATTGGCATGTATATACGAAAAAACTATCGCTTAACCTTATCCCACTACGATCTTAGAATCGCTTAAACCTTTGCTCTGATACCATTAAATGTCACACCCTTCTCGGAACAGTCCTTTCTGATGCGAAGCTTAGCCAAAATCGGTAAGTTTTTTTTTCACCGAACAATTCAAAACACTGAAAATACTTTTAAGTTAATTCTCGAATCATTCGACAATCTTGCAAACAATTAAACATATACAAAATAACTTCATGCCAAGAACTTATGCTAACCACTCAATCATCGATAATCATAAATACAATCAAATTACAGCTTAATCTTTTACCTTAATTAACTAAGTATATACATGCCAAAATACAACTTAGTTTAATACAAAATTTTCTCTTCCGATCTGGCTCCACCGTACTATGCTCCTGCAACACTTCATTATCTGTACGCAGTGAACACTACGTGCTGAGCACTAAATATGCCTAGTGGTGACTACTAATTCAAGGATGTCCCAAAGAAAAGCATAATTGCATAGATTATGCTACTCTGCTACTTATTTCATTAAACATTTTTTTTTACTTTAGTTAACATTGATTTTATTATTAATTCATACTTTGGTAATCATTGTTCTTTGATTTTCAATTTTATAACTTCACTTTATACTATCTTCTAAGGCAATTCGATATCAAATTTACTTTTACTTTTACGTTATTCTTTACTATAACTTTTACTTTTATCTTATCCTTTTAGACACAGCGATATAATTATCATTTTATTTAGCAATGTTTATTGGTACCCGTGTCTTTAATGGTATTAATCTAGACTATTTTATTTCTCAATTAATTATTCAATTGTTCAAAATGTATTCCAATTACACTTCTCGCTATTTATTCTTTTATTTTACTTTGACTTTTAACTAATAAATACATTACTACTTAAAGGCTTTTAAGCTTTATTATAAAATGATATATCTATTTGGAGCATTTTATAGTTAAAACTTTCTTTCCTTCTTTTATACATTTAATTATGTCCAATTATTTGCTTAAGACTTATGTCTTTTACTTTTTCTTCATTAAATAATTATATGCCTTTTTATCGTTTCACTTTTCATTCAACTTTTCTTTCAGAAATACATTACCTAAGCATCAAACTTCACTTACTGTTATAGCCATCACCTTTAACTTTAAATAGAAAATTAATATTATTTCCAAACTTGTCACTTTTCACAATAGTAATTGGTATAGAAAATACCAATTAGTTAAGTTTATTTTTTTCATGTAAAACAAAATATATTTTAAATCATTTTCTATTATAAAAGCTTAACTTAATCTTTATTTATTATTTTATTCTTATAAAACCTTTCTTTTTCTTTTTCTTTATTAATCACACTTTTTGGAAAACTTTACGAATTTATTTCAACTTTGCATTTTCTTCCAAACGAAACATTTTCGTTATAACTTTTTATATTCAATTCATTTAAACAATACCGATTTGTTAATTTCGAAGCGCTCCTAGTGCAATATAACAGGATTCTCAAAAAGGATATACGGGACATGGACCCAAAGGTCCCACTGAACAGACAAAGAAATGATCTCGGAAGATCAAGTTTCACATAGCAGAAAACAGATACACTTTCACTTTACACTGAAGCTATGGAGATCAAAGATCCTACCCATAACAAAGCAAGTCGCCATAACTTGCACTGCGGTACAAAGGTGTCCCTATGGCTAGCCAATTATATCATAAACAAGAATAACATTATCTGCTTATCGCTAAGGGCAAAATAATCACTTATATTTGCAATAAGTTTTAAACATTTAAAAATCTTTAATTTTTTTCTTTTATTTACTACTACACTTATTTCTGATCGAACACACTCTTTTAATGCTTTTAACTAATCAATTACTTTTTGTCCCTTCATTTATTTTATCTTTTCAGGTCACTTTTTTGAATTATTCTTCAATAATTTACTCGTTCACTTGGACTTTTCAGTATTTTATACAAATTATGAATTATGACATTATAATTCACAATTCTCTTTTATTTTTTTGTGGAATTCTTTGTGAATTATTTCCTAATAATTCAATGATTGACCTTTATATGATTTTCCCCCTTTCTTTTTCTGTCTAGACTTTTCAATCATTCGATATGCCGATTTTTATTTCATCGACGAATTATTTTATAATCATTCACTCTTTTAATACTTTTTATTGATTAATTTATTTTGATAAATTAGTCACGCATTTATTTTACTACTTTTTACGCAATTATGAATTCTATTAATATAATACATTATTTTATGCTCTAAAAATGCATAATTTAACTTTTTTATTTCTTTTTATACTAAAATAATTTACTACGCGTTTGTCTATAATTACGTACTTATTTATTGAATTATTTCTTAATAATTCAATATTTTAATTAAACATAATCAATAATTTATTTCAAAAATATTCTAACAAAGCATATAAATTTCATAAAAATTCATGTACATATTATTTTATAATTTTCATCATTTTCGTTCATTTTATGAATTATTTATCAATAATTCATTATTCTTATTATTTTCATGACTTAGTAATTATTTCGAAAAAATTCATCGATTGACTTTTTTTACTGCTTTTCATTGATATTAATTTAATTTCATATAAATTCACCATTTTCAACATTTTTATGTAATTATTAACTAATAATTCAATTATTTTCAATATACACATTAACATTAAATTCTAAATAAAATCACAATAATTTCAATAAATGTCAATAAAATTTATTTATACATTATTTATTATTTACCATCATTTTTCACTAAAATAATCAATTATTTTCCATTATTTCACAATTTTCACTATAAAATAATCAATACATAGGCTTTAAAATTTCAAAATAAATTCAAAAAATTTCATAAAAATTCAAGGGCATCAATTATCATCTCTATATTCAATTTAGGCTAATAAATTTTATTTTTATGCAGAAATACCTTCCTTTTCCTTTAGAAAAAAATTCAGCCATCATTAGAAACTATCCTAAAAATTTTATTTCTTCCATTTAAACTTTCCTTTCATCTTTTCTACTGTCCACTTTCATTTTTTCTAAGTCAATTTCATCAATTAACAACTTTAACAATTTTTAACCTAATTACATAAATGGAATTAATTCAAAATAAAAGGGAAATCAAAGGATTTTGTAGTCACTTACATTTTTTCCTTGCTTAAGGGTGCCAAACACCTTTTTTCCTTTGCTTTACACTTGCAAACTTTTCTTCCTCCTTCACCATCAACCATGGCCGGCCCATCAAGTCCTTTAAACCTTATTTTTTTGTCCTCAATTGCAAAATCCAAGCTCATGATTAGCTTCTACACCTTAAAAACTATAAGAAAACACCAAAGAACCAATTAAAATCACTTAATTTCTTAAGTTCCTTCTTACCTCTTTTTCTTTATTTACTTGATTTCTTGCCTTTTCTTGCTCAAATCACTTGATTGAGGCTATTAGGGTGACCTAGAGAGATAGAAATTCATCTTTTATGTTGGATTTTATGGGAGATTTGAGGTAAAATTGAAGAAAAATCAAGAGAGAGAGAGGGGAAGGTAGTTTGGCCACCATAAGAGAGGGATAGAGCTGGAGAATTCTGGAGTAATCTTCAGTTATAGGTTCGATTCAAATTTATTGGTCCGATTCAACAACTACCGGGGTCACCAAAAAATTCCATTCTTATCACCAAAACATTATACACATAAATTCATGTAGGCACGCAAAATCTGGTAATTTTTGGAGTTCATTTACTATTTTTATTTATTTATGCAAAATCAAGTCTTCTTCTAACAGGAAAATTGACTCGCTACCTTTTTCGTATTTTTGACTTTTGGAGGCTCATTTGACTTCAATTTCACTTCAAATTCCAACTCGGAGCTCACTATGACCATTACTTTCCAATGATACAATAAAATATTTTTGACTTTCAGGTGTCCTTTCGGGCCCGAAAAATACTATTCACTGTCGAAAAAAGTAATATTTACAACTGACTCAGTGTTGAGGCCATTACAAAAGGTTTATTTTATTTATACTAAACCCCTAGTGACCCTAAAATTTCCTAACGCCCAATAACCATTATCTTAAGCCCAATTAATATTAGAGTCAACCTAAGTAATATGGGCCACACTCTTATGATTATTAAATTAATCTAACAATCTCTCACTTGGTCTATGTTATGACTTGATAATCCAATAATATACTTCAAGCGTGCATCATATTGAATCTGTCAAGTCATCAAATTGATGGGATTATGGCGGTCACAAGCCATTTAACGACATGATTCCTTCCATGTACCACACAATCAACTCAATTCATAACAATTGTAATCGAGAAACTCTGTAATTCTTAACTTTAATGTTTTCTCAAAATATAGTTTGTCACCATGATAAAACAATACGTGTACACATCATAATGTGACAGCTAATAAATAAGCAAAAACATAACTTTAATTGAATTCATAAGTGTCAAAACAATAATAGAAAATAACTAAATATATGTATATACATAGCATAACCTCATGCTAACAAGGACTTATCTATAATGCCCATCCTTTCAACATGGCCAATAAATGTTTTAGGCTGTAATCCTTTAGTTAATGGATCTGCTACCATTAGATCAGTTCGAATATGCTGACACTTTATGTCTTTGCACTTCTTCTTTAACTGACAAGTATTTCAAATCTATGTGTTTAACACCCTTAGAATACTTGTCATTTTTAGAAAAGAAGATAGCTGTGGAATTATCACAATAAATTTTTAGCGATTTAGCTATACTGTCGACAATATTTAACCTTAAAACAAAGTTCTCCAACCACAATGCTTGAATGGTGGCCTCAAAGTATGCCACAAATTCAGCCTCCATCGTGGAAGTAGCAATGACTGACTATTTTCCACTCTTCCAAGAAATTGCCCCTCCTGCTAGTTGGAATAGATAACCGAAAGTAGATTTTTTTTTGAGTCTACACAACCAACATAGTTTGAATCTGAATAACCAATCACTTCTAGGCAATCCGATTTCCTGTATGTGAGCATGTAATCTTTTGTGCCTTGTAAATACCTAAGTACTTTCTTTGCAGCTTTCCAGTTATCTATTCTGGGATTACTTTGATATCAACCTAACATTCCAATAACAAAACTGATATCCAATCGAGTACAAGTTTGAATACACATCAGACTCCCAACTATAGATGCATAAGGAATAGATTCCATTTTCTTTCGTTCCAAATCATTATTGGGACATTGCATTTCACTGAATTTATTGTCTTTCTGAATTGGAACAACCCCTGCTAAGCATTTTTCCATCCTAAATCTCTCTAATACTTCAGTAATATATCCTTTCTGAGATAGCCTTAACAATCCTTTTATCCTATCATAGAATATTTCTATCCCAATCACATAGGATGCCTCACCCATATCTTTCATTTCAAAGTTATTAAAGAGAAATTTCTTTACATCATGTAACAAGCCCAAATCATTAGTAGCTAAAATAATATCATCAACATATAGTACCAAAATAATGAACTTACTCCCACTTACCTTCATATAGACACACCTATCAATAATGTTCTCTATAAAACCATATGAGGCAATGGTATCATTGAACTTAAGATACCATTGTCGTGAATCTTATTTCAAACCATATATTGACTTCTTTAATCTACACACCATATTTTCCTTTTCTATAGTCACAAAACCCTTCGGTTGGTCCATATAAACCTCTTTTTCTAAATTACCATTCAAAAAGGCAGTCTTTACATCCATTTGGTGAAGCCCTAAATTATAATGAGCTACCAATGCCATAACAATACTTAAAGAGTCCTTCTTTGAAATCGAAGAAAAGGTCTCTTTAAAGTCAATGTCATCCTTTTGAGTATAACCTTTGGCTACAAGTCTGGCTTTATACCTTTCAATATTGCCTTTCGAGTCCCTTTTGGTCTTAAAGACCGATTTATAGCCCACTTGCTTTGAGCCCTTAGGTAACTCAACTAACTCCCGGACTTGATTATCATGCATAGATTTTAACTCTTCTTTCATAGCATTGAGCCACTTTTCAGAATTAATACATTTCATGGCTTCTTTAAATGAGACTGGATCTTTATCAATGCTTAAGTCACACTTATGCTAAACTGAATATACCATATAATCATTAGATATTGCTGGTCTTTTCTTCCTTATAGACCTTCGTAATATTGTTTCTTGTGGTATCACAGGATCATTTATGACTTGTACATCATTTATTGGTTCATTATTGACATTCACTTTTTGTGGGTTTGGAATATCAACTTGTTGCTCCGTTATGTTGCTTGGCTGTAATGCAACAAAAGGAATAACAACTTGAGAAGACACACCAGATGAAGAATTTTCTATCTGATTCTCTTGAATCACAACAAAGCGACTAAAATTAGCGACGACACTATTTTTGTCGCAAATTTTACGATGGATTCGCGACTGTTTTATAATTCCGTCGTGAGAAGGATTTTTTATTTTCTTCCGACGAAATAGTGACGGAATGAATAAACAGTCGCTAATTATTGGCAAAAAGTATAGGCGCCATGTTTTGCGACGGAATTAGCGATAAATATTTCCGTCGCTAAATGTTATAAATTTTTATTCATGAAATTAGTTTCAAAAAAGTTAGCGACGAACATTTTAGTCACTAATTTTGGAGGGAAAATATAGCGGCTTTTTTGCGACGATTTAGCGATGAAAATTATTCTGTCGCTAATAGTAATTTGTTACAGTAATACAATTAGCGACGGAATAATTTAGTCGCTAATCCGTCACAAATAAATTAAAAAATAATTTTTTTAATTTCACTCCCATGGTTTATGTATAGTTTCAAGTAATTTTAATATAAAACATATGAAATGAATATTTTATTTTGTAACAGAAAATTATAAATTATTTTATAAATTGATAATAATTTTTTTTATCAATTATACCAAAATATAAAGTTATTTATTTATAAAATTTATATTTTTAATCATAATAATAAACTAATTATTACGCTTATTATATATTTGTGTGTTCAATATTAATAAAAATAAATATTTATAAAATAGTAATATAAAATTTATTATTTCATTTAAAATAATAATATAAAAATTTGTAATTTGTTTTTATTTTATAAAATTTAAATTAAATATTAAATTATTAAGAATTATATTGATTTCTTTATCAATTATCCCCAAATATAAACTTATTTATTTAAAAAAATTACACTTTTAATAATAACAATAAAGTAATCGTTATAATTATTATATAGTCATATTATGAAAAATAATAAATATAAATATTTATATAATAATAATATAAAATTTATTATTTCATTTTAAATGATTATGAAAAATTTATAATTTATAATTTATTTTTATTTTGTTAAAATTTTGACAAAATTTTAAATTATTAAAAATTTTAGTTATATATATTTACAAAATTATCCTTGAATACAATGATAAAATGATGAAAATTGATAAAGGCATTTTAGTAATTTCAAAAATTTATCCTACATATAAAAATAACTTTTTCTCTCCCCTCACCTCTCTCCACAAGGACTGAAAATTTCTCAATTTATCATTATTATTATTATTATTATTATTATTATTATTATTATTATTATTATTATTATTATTATTATTATTATTATTATTATTATTATGCTAAGAATTTTGTCCATATATACTTCAGCTATAATTGTGGTATATTGTTATATGGTTTATCGAGAAGTTGAAATCGTATTTAGACCTATAATTATGGTATATACTTCAACTATAAGCTAGCATTTATGATTCTTGCTTAGATATTTTAGAGATTTAATGGACATTTAGTGTTTATTTACCGTTATTTTCTTGTTATTAGTCGCTAATTAATTGTATGTTTTCAATTAAATTTTTCAAAATTTTCTAATTTTGATGATTGATTTCACTAAAAATTATAATTTTAATAAAAAAATACATACATATTTATGCTTGGTAATTATTTTTAATAATTTTTAAAAATATTTTATATAATATTATTTGCTTTTTTTTAATTAAATTTTTTAAAAATTTACAATTTTATTCCAAGTATTATAATATAAATGAAAAATACAAATACATATTTTTTGTTACTAATTAAGTTTAAAAATTATTTAAAAAAATTTGAGAATTAAAATTACAAAAAAGTTATTAAATAAGATAAAAAATTACATGGACTTAGAGCATGTGATCACTTTTAAAATATTTAATAATATTGACTAGATAGTAACTATAATATTTTTTTCTCTTCTCATTTTGCTTTTTTTTTTTATTTTAATAATATTCTATAGACATTAATTATAAAATAATTTTTATATTTAATATGTATTCAGTATGTATATATATTATATCTATGAATTTAAATAAAAAATTATTTATTTAACCAATTTATTGATAACTAATTTAATGAACATGGTAATTTATACATTTCACGTTTAATTTTTAAATTTAGGCAATTCGATTAATATAATTAATTTATTTTAACCTATTATAGAAAATATAATTATAACAGAACAACAATTTTAATAATTTAATTAAAATATTTGATCAATCAATCATATAAACTTATGTATTATATATTTTATGATTTATTATATTTGAATTGGGGCTTAGGAATTCAAATTGGAAGAGTAAAGGGACTATATTGAATTTTTCCTACCTTCACTTAAAACTATGTCGTTTTGGGTAGGTGGAAAATAAAAAATCCATGTAGACTTTAATTCAAGGAGAATCGAATTCTCCTTTACTCACAGCCCTCTCCTCCATTTTTTCCTTTTTTCTTCTTTCCCCTCTTCCCTCTCCGGCCACAACTGCACCGCCGCCCACTGCTGTCGCCCTCCACCGGTAATGCAGCCCCTCCCGACGTCGCCTTCATCTCCTCTTTTCTCCTTTTTTGTATGGGTTCTCCTTTAGTGAAATATAGTAAGAATTTAAAAAATGAATGGAATTTTAGATCTAGGGATTTGACAGGGTGCGAGGCATATTTCATCTTATCTTTGATTTTACTGGCGTGTGCAGCTAAATCGAGAAGGGGTCTTGCCTTTACATGGTTTGGATTCTGTGCGCTCTAAAGATCTTGGATCCACTCACAGCTGCTACAATTTTCTTCTCTGAAATGTAAGTTCTCCAGTTATGAAATTAATAATTCCATGAAAAGTAGATTAGTGTTAACAAAATAGATTTAAGATTATTCTCTATTTTCATGCTAGACTCAAAGAAAGAAATAATACTTAAGGCCTTTTTGACTTCAAGATAACACATCAAACCACTTTTCTCATTGAAATGTGCCACACACTAGCTGATTAATGAACGACAGCAATTCTACAATTTTGCTGACTCCATAATTATTCCCATTTTAAAATAATTTGGCAATGAGAGACGAAGGTCTGATATGAGTTGATTTTTTTAATTTGTTCTTGTTCCCCATTTAAGAGCCATTAGCAGTTCATGTGGACAATTTACAGGTTTTTATCAATTTTAGTTGTGCTAATATATGGTGTTTACAATTGTTTGATTGGTACCTCAGAGCATGGAGAAGTGGGACTATTAAAACATTGAAACTTTCTTTGCCTAATTTCAGGTATGGTTTTGAATCTTTTGATGGATGAGCTGTTGCTTATGTCGGTCTCTGGTATGTCTTCACGGTTTTGCTTTCCATTCCTTCAATTATGATCTTTTCTCTGCCCTTTTCACTGTTTTAGCTTTTGGGTTTTCATTATTGAGTAAATTTACCATGAATAAAAGCATCGATTTTACATTAGATGAATTTTCAATCAAAATATGAATCTTTCTTGCTTAGAAAAGTTGTCTAATGGCATCTTTAGATTTGATAAACATAGCCTCATGCCATCTTTATATTTCTGTGCTGCATGTAGATGGAGATATGCTAGATTTAAGAAGATAATTTTTGCTCATCATGCAAATAAGATGAAGTTCTTGCCTGTTGGGGTTTTTGGCTCTCAACTTTCCCAACTTTAAAAATCTCTTGGTTTTAAGCTGTGATGGCTTCGGTACTGATGGACTTGCAACCATTGCCGCTCATTTCTTGTAAGGATCTTTTATGTTATTAATTTGTTATATATATATATATATATATATATTTCAGTGAAAAAAGTGATGGGTCTTGTAAATTATTGCATTAAATAAAATTCTAAAATGATGTAAAATTCTAAAATAAAACCCCTTTGGTGAATGGATATTCTGAACAACAACTCGCAGGAAATGGATTAAAATTCAAGAAAAGGGTTCTTGATTGATTGTGTTTGATGTTGGTTCTTTTTCCTTCATTTCACATCTGATTCATTAAGAGCATTTAGTGGATTATTTCATTTTCTTTAAGTCAACTAATCTCTTGCAAACACGAGATAAGTTATTTTTAAGTTAAATATTATGATTAAATATTTTTATTCATGACTCATATGAAGTCAAATTAAAAATGTATATTATTAGATTAAAATATAAATGTCTTGTAATGAAATCCAAATAATTTTATTTATACTTTATTTTATATATTTTGATATCTATATCTGTAAAATATGTCTTATATTTTGATCCTTATATTTTATATATTTTTTTTAATTAATATTTTTTTACATCAATTGAAAGTACTATAATAATTATGTTTTATCTAATAACAATAATATTCGTGCATTATACTATTTTTTTTAATTCTATTTGATTTTATATATATGAAAAAGTCTAATTTTGTTAGTTTCTTAGTAAACCAACACTGATAAATAAGGATAATAGTAAAATATTGAAATTGAGACAAATAAATATTCAAACTTTAAAATGACACAACAATATGATTTTTTATATTTGTATTTCGTATTTATTCTTTTATAATTCTTAATCAATTTAAAAGGTGCAAATAGTGATCTGTTTGTGCATGTTTTGTGCTCTTTTTATTGTCTTGATGTTGGAAAATTTCTTCACTTTTCTTCAGTTTTGTTGTCTTTGGGCAACTTTTGACCTTACTTCTTCGGCTTAAATGTGCAAGTCACTTGGGTTTCAATTGGGGTTTACTCTGATGGCTCATACAATGTACCGACTGGACTGCTTTATTCTTTCCCAGTTACATGCCAAAATGGAGAGTGGAAAATTTCTCAGGGTAAGTTTGATGCATGGTGTTTTTTTATTAGACCATCTTCTCATGTAATATTATCCCCATGTGCATAATATAAGTTAAAATTTTATTGTTCTTTTGCATCCATAGAACTGGGTTTTCTGTCTATAACTGAATATGGTTAATCGATGAAATGAATTATCATTCACTAAACCTCCAATTCCTTGTTCTTCTGGTAATTTTTCTTTTTCTTCTTTTTTTTCCACTGTTAGTGTTGTGGTTGAACTCTACCCTCTTGTTCTTGGTTATTTTCCAGGTTGAAGGCCTTATTCTTGATCATGGTTCTAGACATCCTAACATGAAGCGACGAGCAGAGATCTGCTACATATTGACTTGCAACGTGTCATTGGAATATGAGAAAAAGGTACTTAATTCAGGTTAAAGTTGATGTTAAACTTGAAATTTAATAAGTGACTAAGATAACAATTGTGCTTGATGTTTAGTTAATTTGGTTTTATTCCTTCATATAACCAAACTAAAATTTACTTTCTATTATTTCTCAAGTGAAATAAATGCAGGATTTTTCTACTCGATGCAGAGCAGAGGGAGGTAATGGTTGCTGTTGAAAGGCGTCGGGTAGATGAGAGAGTGAAGCAAATCATTGAACTTAAAAACAAGGTTATGAAACTTAAGTAACAAATCTAATATCTATGAAATGATGCATGTGATATTATTTTGTCTAAAATATGCAGTCGCTGTTAAGAAAATGCTAACATGTATGCTCACATGCAGGTTTGTTCTGGTAATGACAACAATTTTGTTGTTATTAATCAAAAGGGTATCGATCCCCCATCGCCTGACCTTCTTGCGCATGCAGGGGTAAGTTATGAAGTGTCCATTTGCATTATTTACTAAGTGCATTCAAGTAATGATGCAAACAAGTATGTTCTTAGATGTTTGGTTTAGTTTGTGATGGTTATAGATATCAACTTCTTTTGATTGAAAGGAAAGATAATATCTTGGTTAACCTTAAAGAGGAAATTCAATTAGCAAATGTAGCGCGAAAACATGGCTCTCAAAATCAACACTTCTTAGATAATGAAATCATGAGATGCAACTCTGTTTATGAAATTGTTTGTGGCTAATCTTGTGATGACTGCTGCTTAGTGTTCTAGGAAAAATTTTGTTCGGTTTACCTGGTGTTGTGTCAGAGAAATTTTCATGCACTAGAATGATAGGAAAAGTAAAAGAACTTTTAGGAAGTTCCTGATGCACTTTGGTCTTGATTTTTTCAATTTTAAATTGTTTTTGTTAAATTATGCATTTGTTGGTTGTTGACTTGATTTGGCTGCTTTGCTATTGTATATTTCTCAATATATAGTTTATTTCAGACAAAATTTGTTTTCATTAGGAGCCACCTATGCTATGTTAGATTTTTGTTGCTACTTTGTATTTTAGTGATATTATCTGTCATTTTTAGCCTTGTTACAGCAATCATGTGTTAACATTGATATTTTCTAGATAATTGCCCTTCGAAGAGCTAAGAAAAGAAATATGGAACGCCTGGTTTTAGCTTGTGGAGGAGAAACTGTGAATTATAGAGATGATTTGACCCCTGATTGTTTTGGTTGGGTTGGACTGGTTTATGAGCACATCCTTGGTTATGGCCATTTACTTGAAAGAGCAAGATATTTAAGTCTACACATTTCTATGGGAACCGGGAATTGTGAGGGATTGAAGACAAGGCAGAATTTGGGTGCTGAAAATGCAGTTTGTCTCAATTGCTGATGTTGATTTTAGGTCATATGGAATAATAATAAAAAAAACACATTTGGTATACCATCACTGGCCATTACAATCAGATAAACATGCTTTCTTGGTTTTTATGGTTATTCTTATGTTATTATTTGCATATGTTATTATGTTTACTGTTTTCTTACAAAATGGGCCTTATTATGTAATGTTTCAAATAATTTTCTATATATATGTGTATTTTGGAACATATTTTTATTTGAAATAAATATATATTTGTATGTGCGAGATCATTGTTGTGTACATGATTAAAATAAATAAATAGCGATCATTTATACAGGATTAAAATTTTAAAATACAGCAAAAAAATATTAATTATGCAATAATTTAGCAACGAATTTGCGACAGAAACTGACGCTAATGTGTAATATATATAATTAAAGACATAATTAGCGATTAAAATTTTGTCGCTAACTTTTACAATAAATTTATAATTAGCGACGAAATTAGCGACGAAAAATATAGTCGCTAAATATTATTATTATAATTTCGGCAACTAATTATGAATATGAATTAGCGATGGAAAAAAAAGTAGCAACGAAACGAAAATTAGCGATTGATTTTGAATACCATCGCTAATATATTCGCGACTGGCCTTTTAGCGATTGTTCGTCGTGGCGTTGCTAATTTAAATTAGCGACAGAAAATAGGTAATTAGCGATGGAATTTCTTGTCGCTAATTTGCAGTTTTTTATGGTGAATATCCACTTTTCATGGTTCTCCACTCCTACTGATCTGTCCATTTTCAATGAACCTAGCATTATCAAACTCAATTATTCTTGTACTATGGTTAGGACAATAAAATATGTACCTTTTAGAGTTTTCTAGATAATCGATGAAGTAACCGCTAATGGTTTTTGCATCAAGCTTCCTTTCATAAGGATTATAAATTCTTATTTCTGCTAGGCAACCCCAAACATATAGGTGCCTTAGGCTAGGTTTCCTACTTGTCCATAGTTCATAAGGTGTCACAGAAACTATTTTACTAGGAACCCTATTAAGTAAA
This sequence comes from Excoecaria agallocha, assembly GCA_037975025.1. NCBI lineage: Eukaryota > Viridiplantae > Streptophyta > Magnoliopsida > Malpighiales > Euphorbiaceae > Excoecaria > Excoecaria agallocha. The sequence goes on along the minus strand of CM075818.1, from coordinate 6,446,522 downwards.
TATGCAGTTGTTTTTAATGCATACATCCATAAAGATAAAGGTACATTGGTATAACTTGACATACTCTTAACCATATCTATAAGAGTACGATTCTTCCTTTCAGTTACATCATTATGTTGTAGTGTACCGGGCATTGTATACTGTGCACAAATGCCTCGACTTTGAAGAAGTTTTGCAAATGGTCGTGGACACTGTTCATTCTCATCATATTTACCATAATATTCACCACATCTATCAAACCCTACTACTTTCATTTTTCTATCTAACTGCCTTTTCACCTCATTAATGAACACCTCAATAATGTCTACTGATTGAGATTTTTCATGCAGTAAATAGATATAACAATAACGTGTATAGTTATCAATAAAGGTGACAAAATACTTTTTACCATTCCAAGATGGAACATGAAACGGACCACATATATCAATGTGTATCAATTCAAGCAACTCAATACTTCTTATGGCTGAATTCTTAGATATGCATTTGGTTCGCTTGCTTTTAATGCAATCTACACACACATCCCAATCAGTAAAATCCAGTTGAGGTAAGATTTTACTTTTCACTAACCTCTAGATATATGACCTAGTCTTTGATGCCATAAGTAAGTAGAGTGTTCAATATGTGCACTACGTTTATTACTAATAGTGTGTTCAACATAATATCAAGGTTAAAGCAGTACAAATCATCCATTAATGTACCAAAACCATAATAGTATTGTTGATTATACAAAGAAAATAATATTGTTTCCAACATTGACATTAAAACCACTTTTATCCAAGTTACTAACAGAAACTAAGTTTCTAGCACATCCAAGAACATAAAGACACTTTTAAAGATCTAGACAACAACCAGTGTCTAGCATCAATCTATACCTCCCAATTCCTTCTATTCGTGCCTTCATTTTGTTACCTATATACAAGAACTCTTTAGTTTCGATTATGGTTTGGATTGAAAGGAATCCCTACATAATATGTGACACATGAGTAGTTGCACCTGAATCTAACCACCAGGTATTAATGGGCACCTTAATAAGATTTGATTCAAAAGATACTGAAACTTAGTATATACCTTTCTTTTCAAACCAAGCCTTTCTTTTAAGGCAATCTTTCTTGAGATGACCAACCTTTTTGCAGAAGAAACAACACTGCTCTTTATGGACTTGGCCCTCATTAATCTTTATTGGGACTTTGTCTTTCCTGTTGTTCTTCTTTCTTGGCTTTCCTTGTAATGCCCCAAAAATTTGGATTGATTATAGTTGGTAAATAGTACCTTTTTGGTACCAATTTGCAAGGATAAATTAATAATTGTTAATTAAAACATATTATAAAAATTAATATAAAATGATAATAATAATAATAATAATAATAATAATAATAATAGATATTTTAATAATAATAATGGTAGATATTTGAAGAATTATCTAGAAAAAAATAAAAGAGAAATAGTGGGATAAAAACAAAAGTTGTGTGTGTGTGGTTAAAAATAAAAGAGGAAAAAAAAAACAAAAACAAAAAGAAGTGCAATGGGTGCCGATGGGGAAGAAGAGTAAGGGGGGAGAGGGCATCGATGAATGGAAGAGAGGGAGGGGGGCGCTACTATCCTTCTCGTTGCCGACCAACGGCGCCGATCATTGGTGAGCCTCCCCGCCGCTACTCGCTGCCTCACCGACCCCTTTTTTATCGTCGCTTTGCCATTTGCGTCTCCTTTTCTCTCCCCATTTTCCTCCGATCATGAAAGACTTCATCTCCTTTTCTCAGGCAAACCATGATGGCTGACGATAGCAGGAAGCACCGATGAGTCTCTATGGTCTAGGCAATCATTTTAGTGGCCGCCGTCCACCGCCACTCGCCGGCAGCAAGGAGATCGGCGATGGTGAAGGCGGGATATTCAAGCCCCGAACCTGATGAACGACGGCAGCGTTGAGGCGCGTGAGTGTTGCCTAGAAGTTGCTGGTGGCTTGATCTACTAGTGGGCAGCTTTGGTGTCTTTCCGACGAGTCTCCGACGAAGCTTCGATGATCGGTCCGATGAGGACAGAAATATGCAGATTCGAAGCCCTTTTTCATTGATAGGTATGGGAACTATGTTAAAAGTTTAATTTCATGTATAAGATTGAAGCAAGATTTGGTTAAGTTTTTTATGATTATGATAGTAATAGGGTATCTGTTCTTGCATGCAACCATTAAGATGATGTTGAGAGATAATAGATTTAATACAATAAATTTAAAATTGGAATTGTAGGTGATTGATGGTTAAATCACGAGATTGGCTGAGTTTGTTTCTCTGTTATAGGAATGTTTCTTTTTTTGAATTAGAATTATATTCAATGATAGATTTAGGAGATTAATTATATTTGAAATTAAAAGTCTATTTCATGTGAGTGTGATATAATATGAGATTTATGTCTAATTTGGAATTTCATGTAATGTTAAACATAAGAATGAGATAATTTTTGTTTTAAGAGTATAGTAAAAGTCAATTACTTGACTTTGCATGTCTATTCTTTTGGTTGTGAAATTAGTTTAACAGTAAAGTAATGATGTATTATTTTTTTTACCGTTACTTTTTTACACTATTGATTATATAGGAAATGGTTTAAATACAGCTTTTAGTTTATTGAAAACAGCCTAGTTGGTAATGAAATTGTTTTTGTTTAAAAAAAAATAATTGTTTAACTTATAACGATGTAATTCTTGAGTAAATTAGAAATTAGTGATTATAAGCCTATTGTTTAGTTAGTAAGGAGATTACAAGGTGAAAGTTTGAAAAGTACAGTGTTCACGGGTGTTTGTTGTCGGTTTTTGCCTTTATTTAAAAATAAAATAATAAATAGTTTAGCCAAAGCATCAATTTTATTAAGATTGTTCTTAAATAAGGTCAACTTGAAATATGATCACATAATGATATATGGATTTACTCTATGATTATATGGTTTGATAAAATTATAATATAGTACTATGTCTTTGTTATAATAATAAGAATTTATATCACATAATCGTTGTTGCTATCATTGCATAACTTCTAATTTAGTAAAAGAAAGGTGACTAGGTTATGATGGTTAAAGTCTTAATAAATTAGTTACATGTACAGTATTTGATCAAGTCAAAAGGAAAAAGAGATTACTCTTTGGAGATAGTTAAAGTTAACTAAAATTTTATTCTCATTTCTTACTATAAAACTTGTACAAGTATTGGGTTATGAAGTATTTTAACTTCATATATGCTATTATCTTTCATAATGCATTTTGCTAAGGTATTAAACAAAAAAGTTATTTGACACGTAAGAGATCATGATAGAGTATAAAGATGATTATTTGGGATTTAATAGATCATAGGTGAAAACTATAATGTTATAATATAAAGCAAGTGAGAATGTAACTAGTATAGTAACAAGCTATTGGTATAAATGTGACACATTTACCTCTTTTGATACATTCTTGTCTGGTACTTGAATAATCATTATGAGCATCATTATACTAAATGGAGTGGATATAGTGCCATGGTTATGCTTTTATGATAGTATGAGAAACTGATGATAAAAATGCTATGCTTTTACACATGGTTGCCTTGGTATATGACTATTTAAGATGATATAGTTATAAGCATGATATTAAATTTTTTTTATATATATATAGACATCTCTATTAAGGGTAATACATTGAATACATGTATCGAATATAGTATGTTTGATGATTAAATTAAGTACAATGGAGCATGGAAGATGGTTATGAGGAACCATACAGGTACGTCCTTCTGTTGTGATTATGTGTTTATATGTTGATTCACACATCAATGGTTTAAATAATTGTATATCAATTCATTTCTATGAACATAAAATAGTCAGGTATGAACTATCATGATTAGTACAAGTATTGTCAATACATGACTATTAGAATGTTTAAAATAATTTGAAAGAATCTATATAAAGTAGATTCCTTTGATGACTGAAGAGTAGTTTAAAGATAATTTGCTGAATTATTGTAAAATAATTCATGACATAAGTGAAAGATGGTTCACAAACTGTACAAAAATATTGAAGATTCTGAATAACTGTATTTTCTGGATTGAAAAAGAATTGAAATGATGAGAAATTTGATAAATGTTTTGAAAGTAAGTGAAATTTTGTGCCCTTAGAAAATAGTCTGGCAGTAAAAACTAGCTCAGGATATAATTGGCTGGCCATAAGGATATCTGTACCGCGGTGTAAGTCATGGCAACTTGCTTTGCTATGGTAGGATCATTGATCTCCATAGTAATTATCTGTATCTGTTATCTGTTCTGTAGAGAAATGGTCCATTGGGGTCATTTCTCAATCTGTTGTGGCTTTGTGGGGTCTACATCCCATATATCCAGTCTGAGTATTTCTGTCGGCACTGTACTAGGGGCATTAATATGAAAATAAGTTAAAAAGTGTAAAGGATAAGAAATGTTATACTTTAGAACTAATTTGCATAAGAATTATCCTTTTATATATGTACAGTAAATGGATAATAAATTGAAAGTTATAATATTGATCAACATGTGATTCTTTAGTATTATATAAGTATTATGTATCTATATATTATGAGTAAGTATTGTACACTAAGAATTTATCTTCAATAATTATATTGTTTCTGAAAGGCATAAGCTAGTTTCTTAATTTGTTATATATATATTATATATATATATATAGGTATGTATCCAACTCTATTATAGATCAAGTACATAATATATGGCACACTATGGTGTTAAGTAATATATAGTTCACCTTGCTAAGATTATTTTAATGATTACATGAAAGTGAAATTAGAATGCATACTATGTTTTAAATGATGTATATGTATGAAGGAATTATGCCAAATGTCTTTTATGGTAACAATTAATGATGAATTGCTTACTGAGTTATTAAGTTTTGTTGCCTACATGAGTACGATGTTATGTCGCTTATGCTTGTGATTTATTGCTGAATGTAAGAATTGGGATTGAAGGAAATTGAAGGTATCAACTAGGAGTATTATTAACTTTGTACTTGTATAATTGATGTTACGTGTTCAAAAGATTATTTTTAGATTATATTGTTCCCCGCTAAGCTTTATAGCTTAGTACGGATTTTGTTATCCATTTAGATAACATGATAGGCTTGTTTTTGGTCAGACAACTGCTATGGCTCAACCATTAGAAAAGGAGATCTAGTGTGGGCAGATCACCTTTGAGGTTTACAGATGTAGCGAGAAGATTTAAATGTAAATTGTTTTTTATTTTAGAATATTATAGCGGTTTAAGAGAATAATATGTAATATTGAATTATCTTAGGAAATGTGATTAATAATGAGAATCGATGTATGAGATGCTTGTACAAATTATTTTTGTATTGTTGTGCCCCTGAAGGGCTGAGAAAATTGTTTGATTTTCAGGTGGATTAGTTAAGTTTTTAGACGTTATATTGCCGGATTTTTATTTGGTAATTAGTCTCTTGGACAATTATAGTTTATCGGCTTACTTAATTTATAAGTATTTCTTTTTGGACAAGCCTGAGTCAATGGGATAGTTAAGATTCAAAAAAAAATTCGGATTATCACTTGTTTCAGTTAGACTGTTCAGTAAGGGTATTACATTCCTTTTCTGTTGCTAGCTACATTTTGCACTGTAAGATGAATAGAGTGGTCCTTCATTTTCTTTAATCTCCCTTCCTCCTGCACCAACATGGCCTTAATTTCTTGAATGTTCCATTTCTCTTTAAAAGTATTAAAATTAACTTGGAACTGGCCAAATTCAGGAGGAAGTGAGTTGATTATAAACTATACTAGGAAGGATTCACTCACATCCATGCCTATTGACTTTAGCTTTGCAGCCAGATTTGACATGCCTGTTACATGATCATGGATAGATTGAGACCAATCAAACTTCTTGGTCGTTAGTTCACTCATCAAGTTTTCTACAATAGATTTATCAGCTATGTCTGATTGTAAGTACTCCTTGATCTTTATCATGAATTCCCCTGCATTATTCGCATTGTGCATTGATGGCTTAACATTTTCAACCATTGTCAATGGTATCAAGTTTAGACTCAGCCTATTAGACTTTTTCCAAGCCTCAAAATATTTCCTTTTTGCTTGTGTACTGTTATTAGTAATGGCTGCAGGCTTCTCAATAACTAATGCTAGGTCTTTGTCTATAATACCCAATTGAAATTGAATTTGTTTAGACCAATTGGCATAGTTTGTCCCATTAAAATTGATCAAACCATTGCCCATAGCCAACAAATTATTAAAAGCTGCAAACATAATACAAACTCACACATTAATGCTTTGAGTATAATTAATAGATTCAGACTATAATAATCTTTAATATATATATTTAGTTCACCTTTGGATGATACCTAAATATATATCTTAAAACCATAATGGTGCTAACAATAATTATATATATATGTACATACATTAATAGACATTCAATCATACTCAAGTTAGTAAGCATGTTATCTTTGGATATACAAACATATTCACCAAGTATGTCTATAAGTCTCTTTAATATTAATAATTATAAGCAATGATCCACCTTTGGGCGATCTCTTAGCATTATAATTAATAAATTCAATTATTTAATTTATTTTTTATGTCATTAATTAGCATCATATAACATGAACAATTGAAATAATAAATAATTAAATATCTAAATATTTTTTCAAGCAAGATCACTTTAGTGACTAATGAGCTTTATATACAATAAATATTTAATTAAATAACGATAAATAAATTTGAAAAATTAACTATAATGTTGGAATAATATAATTTTAAGTCCAAAATTTTTAGGGACTAAATCATAATTTTACTATCAAATTTTAATGGTCCAAAAAAACTGTAAGGACCAAGATGTAATTTTTCATTTTTGTACCGTTATGATTTCCGCAAACCAAGATGTTCCGAACGTTGTCATCTTGTTCCTTTATTTCCCAAGCAAATTTACTACCAAACCGTCGTGTCTTTGGCAATTCCCGCAATCCTTTTTTTTAAATGGTGAAACAAATGGAATCCATTGCCAACCATCAAATTGTCCATTACGGACAAAAGGCTTCAGACAATTCCAACCTTTTCCCAAAAGTCAGAAAGACAAATCAAACAATTTCAAATAAACGAAAAATATGAAATTTAATTCTTGATCCAAGAACACAATTGCAGGAAACTATTATTGCAATCAATTTAACAACAAAACAAAATTAATCATGAAATTAAATATTTAATTCATATAAAATAATAGCGAAAGCAATAAAATTAATTTAATTTCATTCCATACTATGAATCTTAAAATTATCCTTAATACGAATCAAAAAGTCATAATCTGCTCTGATACCACATGTAAACAAATTTGTTATTTTCTAAACAATAATACAAGTTTAGAATACCCCAAAATCGTTTATGACACATTTGATTCAACTCATTTAATTTAGGATTCAATCTATAAGAAGAAAAAGAAGATACTAACCTTGATTCATGATTGTAGAATAATTTTCTATACAATTGATTTATCCTCTCTCGCCTTCTATTTTTTGTGTTCTATTGAATGGTACAGAACGTCTTCTCTTTTAAGTTTTAGTGACTATAAAATTATATTAAGAAGGAGGGAAGGATTTATTTTATTTATAGTAAACCCCTGCTAACCCTAAAATTTTCTAACGCCCAATAATTATTATTTTGAGCTCATTTAATATTAGAATCAATCCAAGTAATATGGGACATATTTTTATGATTATTAAATTAATCTAACAATGAAATTACCCTCCCAAGAAAAGATACTCTCATTGATTTTTATAAAAAAAAAAACAAATGAAAAAAAGAGTCAACTTTTTTGTCCGTCATTCTAGAATTATATCCAATCTAATTTCTTTTCCTCCATTTCATCCACTATTACATTTGTTTTTCGTGAGCTTGGGTACTTTTACACCTGATAAAATTGTCCCAAATTCATAGATCGATCCAAATTTATTCAAAAAAATTAACCTAAATCCAATCCAACCCAACCCAACCCAATCAAATATCCATTGAGTTAACAAAAAATTGATCTAATTTATTTTTAACCCAACCCAATTCAATTCAATATCCACTGGATCAACCAAAAACTGACTAATTTCATTATTCAACCCATTGGGTCTATACCCAATGGATTTCTTACAAAATCCTTCTCTCTTTCCAAAACTCTAACATCTTTACTACGATTTTAACCTCTTCACTATTGGCACCGGCGGTGGCGATTAATAATATCGGGCTAGTCGAGAACAGTAATTTTCGATGGTAAATAGTATTTTCAGGCTAAAAAATATACTCGGAATTGAAAAATATTTTAATTGAGTATCGAAAAATATTGATCGTGGTGAGTCCGAAATTGAAATTTGAAGTGAAACCGAGGTCAAATAGGCATCTAAAAGTCAAAAACATAAAAAAGTAGCGAGTCAATTTGGATAATAAAAAGATTGACCTGAATTTGATCGAATTTTTAAAAATAGTAAACGAATCTTAAAAATTGCCAAAATTTGTAGATCTTACTAAAATTTCTTGTAGATTATTTTGGTAATAAAAATTGAATTTTTCAGTGACACCGTTAATTGTCAAATCGGATCAATTTGATTGAATCGGACCGGTAATGAACTCCGATTGAGCTGAAATTTTGCATACAACCTATTTTTAATGTGATAAGAGTGATGGAATCAAAATTGAAATAATTTGAAGTTGAAAAGTGGAAAAAATTAATTAAGGCCATTTATTGGGCAATTAATGGGCTTGATTAATTAGATTAGGCCCATTAGTTAAAAGTGTGAAAAAAAAGCTAAAAATGAGGTTAAAGGTGAAAAAGAACCTAATTGAAAGAAAATAAGAAGTTTAGGGACAAAATGATAATTTTTTCAAAACTACCCTTTAATATATAAAAATAATTGAGAAATGATTATAGAGAGGATAAAATGGTAATTTGATGATCGAACAGTCAAAAATTGGATACTTGTATAGTACATGGACTAAAACATAATTTTGCATAAAAAGTCTAAAATTAGGACCAATTGGTAATTTGTATGTAAAGTTATAGGTTAGAAATGAAAATAAATGAGAATAATGGCAATTTTGTAAATATTAAGTAAAAAGGACAAATTTGAAAATAAATAAAAATTAAAGGATTAAATTGAAAAATTATTTAGTAAGGGTATTACAAGACCCGTTAATTAATTGATAAAAAATTTTATAATAATTTGCATTAAATCCATGAATCGATCTAAATTTACCCAATTCATTTGAATATTAACCCATTTATGATCCATATTCTTTTACCCATTAATAATTCAACCCATTAATAACCTGCCAATTAATAATCCAATCCAAACCCGCCTATTTACCACATCTTTCAAATATCAAATTTATAGGGTAGATGTGTTAAATTATAACAAATTCAAGTTGAAGTTTTTCTGAAGAGCACGGAGACACAGGTTAAATATTTTGTATTGAAATTAGATATTTGAGTGTAAAGTTTTATTATGCTAGTGATGCGATGGCATAAAAAGGGAATCGACATGGGCACTTTGAGAAAAACTCTTCTTAATGTTTTATGTTTGTGAAAATGCTTTCATTTATATTAGTAAATAAATAAAAGTTAGAAATGGCAGTGGATTAGATTTTTTAGGTTACAGGTAATTGTAAATGGTAAATGGATTTAGAACGGATTTAAATATGATGAATAAAATCTATCATGAATTTTTGATAAATTTGAATTAAGTACTTGCTATCCAAAACTGTTTATGTATCTAGGTGTGGATAACAGATACCTGCCCCATTTAACACTATTTATTTGAAAATAAATTTACATTTATATGAATCTCGGAAAAAGATAAATGAAAAAAACAATATGTAAAACATGGTAAATTATGTGAAAATATTTTAATCGAGTTTAAAAATAGTTGATCATTAATGTTGATATTTTTATTATAATAAATATCAAGTAAATGAAAAACTATTGAGCTCTATCACTATTCTCAATTCCAGTAGAAGTCTAACTTTTCATTTTATATGTATTTAGTTTATATTGAAGATAATAAAAAATTCTACACTCAGTATATCTGTTTTTATTTTTTTTACTCATTTATTTCTCAATATTTTTAAAAATGTAAATTTTTTTAAAAAATATATTTTAAAAGATATATGAAAGGTGAATAATTATAAAAAAAATTAAAAAAATGCGGCATTTTTTGATAATTTCAAAAGAATAAAAAATAAAAATCATTGCATTAGGGCCTTTGGAATGAACACGAGCAAAATACACAGGGAAGCCAATCCTACCCATGCCCACCTTACAATCAAATCAACTGCCCAATAAACACCTAAAACTAAAAGGCCAAAAATTTCTAATTTTGAATTTCTCTAGTACGCTCATATATGCTAGAAATTTTTTATTTTTTTTACATTTGTAAACTTTTTTTATGTGAGACAAAAAAAATGAAAATTTATTCTTTCGAAACAGCAATTAAACGACCTAGATCAAATGAGAATACGATGCAGCCATTAATGATCGCTTTTTCAGGAGACATTATTAATTGAATAGCTGTTGATACATCATCATTAACACTAACAACTATTTCATCAGGCACACGAAAAGTCTCGCTCATTTCAAATCCCAAAATCCAAATTTGAATTTGAAAATTGAAATTTGGGAAATGTTGGGTGGGAACCTCTGAATGCTCCTAGTCTGATCAGATTCACTGAGGGGGACAAATGATAATGTTCATTATCTTGGCCCAATTAACCAAGCCCAAGGCTTATGAAAGGACAAAAGGCTGATTAATCAAATTGCCCACTTGCTTGGAGATGTCCATCCGATCAAATTGTTGGCAGTACCACCTATCTTGTCAGGTCCCTAACACGCCCCTTTAGCTATCTACTCAGCCACCATTGGTGTTGAGTCTACCAAGCTAGGCACTTCAATGCCTGCTATACCTACCAATCATCCTTACCTATATATAGTCTCACTTTCAAAGAATACGGATAATGTTATTTTGAGACCTTATATCTCTACACTTTATCTGTCTAGAACGAACTCTCACTGATTTAACTATTAGAGTGCTTATCTCGGTTCAACCTGGTACTCTTTTTCTGTTACAAGTCTCAAGTGGCCTCCTCTTGATCCAATCACCCTACCTCTAGCTACATCCCTTCTTTTTTCTTTAGATATTTCGTGGAATATCATGAATGAAAAAAAAAAAAATCAATGTAGACAACTTTCAAATAAGCAAAAATTAAATATAGTGAGTTAGTTTAGTTCGAATCAAACAAACTTTCAAATACCACAAAAATTAAATATAGGTGACTAATTAACAAAAACTGTCAATGTTGCTTTTATATATATATATATATATATATATATATATATATATATATATATATATATATATATATATATATATATATATATATATATCCAGCATAAATTAATTAAATGAAGCTCATTTCACTAAACTGCAAAACTGCTGATTGGGAAAGACAAGTTAGAAAAAAAGAATGAGGATACAATTCCTTCTCTTGTTCAGTCTCCTAAACCTTGGTAAATTGTTGAGTGAAAGGCTTATTTACACTCCTACACCGATCAGTAGGAGTAGTTTTCCTGATGGTTTTGTGTTCGGAGCAGGATCAAGCGCTTACCAAGTAATGTTATCTAACTTCTCTTCTTCCATATTATCTTTTCCAAATTTTTCATATAAAAACAGAAAATAAGTTTTTTTTTTGGTCTAATCATTAGTTCGAAGGAGCAGCAAAGTTCGAAGGAGCAGCAAATGTGGATGGCAGAAGACAGAGCATATGTGATACATTCACAAGAGAACATCCAGGTCTGTAAACTAAAACAAACACGGATTGCAGAGCAATAGGCTAATCTTATGCTGTTACTTGCATCGCGGCGTGCCGCAGTGAAAGGCCAGCCCCAGCGTGCCGCGGTGTGCACTATATATGGTTTTATTAATTAAGGTTAGTTTTTCATTGTAAGTTAATGCTATGATGGAAGAAAAAATTGCAGACCATAGTAATGGTGATGTAGCCGAAGATTTCTACCATATGTATCAGGTATTCATTAATATATTAATGTTTTGTTTATGAGTTAGTCTACAAAATTTTCTTGTTTTACTGAGAAATGTTGCAGGAAGACATTCCCCTCATGAAACAAATTGGTTTAGACTTCTACAGATTCTCAATATCCTGGCCAAGAATATTGCCTTGTAATATAATAATATTCACCTCTGTTTTTTTTTTTTCTTAAAAAAAAGCAATAAACTTCATGATTTTATTGTTTTCATTGTTCAGATGGAAAAATTAGTGGAGGAGTCAACTGGGAAGGTGTAAACTTCTATAACAATCTCCTTGCCAATGGTAACCTATAATTTTATCATATTTTTCTATATGCTTCATTAATTTCGATTTTCAATATGCAGGCCTTGATAGGATAAAACTATTCTATATAGACGGAAATAACTGATTTTTTCTATGTCTAAATTATGAACAATATGATGATACTTTTGGATTTATGGTAGGGATACGACCCTTTGTTACCCTATTCCATTGGGACGTTCCACAAGCGCTTGAAAACGAGTACGGAGGACTATTGAGCCCCAAGATTGTGTGAGTAACGGAAGCATTTTTAAATTTTAATTAACACTTTTCACTTTTTAATTATCATATTTTAAATTGTATTGGTAACTAAAACTGAAAAATATTAGTAAAAAATTAAGTGATGGATTTTAGGAATTTGAAATTTGATAATGATTTATGTGGTAAATAGGAATGATTATTATGACTATGCGGATTTCTGTTTCAAAGAATTTGGGGACAGAGTGAAGGATTGGGTGACAGTGAATGAGCCAAATTGGATATGCAGAAGGCATTTACGCCTCTAGGGCTCGTGATTTTAACTTTGGATGGTCAGTTTATGCACTCTCTAATCGTATCAACTATACACCATATTAATTATCACTTTAAACTTCGATTAATTTTTTGATTTTTTTTCTTTAAAATTAGAGTATATTTTAAGACTTTTGAGTACTTAGATTATTATATTATCCAATAGGATAATTGATCCCATAACTCATGGAGACTACCCAGCAATAATGAGATACTTGGTGGGTGAAAGATTACCAAAATTCACAAAAGAAGAAGCGGAAATGGTAAAAGGATCTTTCGACTTCATTGGAATAAACTACTATTCATCAAATTATGCAGAAGATGTAACGTCTTACAGCTATGTCAATCTGAGTTACACAACTGATGCACGTGTTAACTTGACAAGTAATTAATCTATAAATTTATATTCTTATTCAATATTTTAATTTTCAGAGTTTATTTTCATTAATAATCATTGAATTTGTACCTTAATAATAACTTCATCATTAAAAAAATTTGCTTTATAAAATATTTTAATTTTTGAAATATTATTTCTAAAATTATTTTGTCAAAAATTTATAAATACGGCACTGGAGTAATGACGTGACAAGTTATATTAACTTAAAATATTAATATGACATGTTTTGAAAGATTTCACGTGATATATTTTAAAAGTCACGTTAGTATTTCAGCTAGGATTTATGATTTTTTGACCAAATTAAATTTAGTGATAATATTTTAAAAAATTAAAATTTTTTTGAGCAAAAAATTCTTTTATATTCTCTAATAACTATAAATGAAACTAACCTTTATTTCTACCATATAAACATAGTTGGATATTAATTTCTTTCTGCATATGTTGGTCAGATGAGAAAGATGGGATTCCTATTGGTGAGCAAGAAGCTTTTTTCCTCTCTCTGTGAATTTTTATGCATTATAAATATATATCTCAGACTGGTGCAAATCATTTATATATATATATATATATAAAAGATTTGCTAATATTGTTTTTTTTCAGACTGATCTTAGCTGGCTATACATATACCCAGAAGGACTCCAACAAATTGTGCTGTATATAAATAGAAAATACGACAGTCGAATCATTTACATCACAGAGAATGGTAAGTAAGGCATTAATTAATAATTAAATCTCATTCAATTAGATTTGGGATCACATTATAAATCATTTTCTCACATACAAAATCAATATCTTCTGCTTGCAAGTAGGAATGGGATATAATAGCTCATTGTCAACGGAGGAAGCTCTTGAAGATACGTTGAGGATAAAATATCACCATCTTCATCTATAATATCTTCTAAAATCTATCAAGTATTGTTTCTTTTCATTCTATATTACATTTTTCTTTCCAAAAAACATTAAAAAAACAGTTGAGGTCATCTAATTAATTTTCAAAATAATTAGAAAATGCGACTGATTTTTTTTTCTCTTTAGAGTTTCAAAATAAAAAGATAATGTCATTATTTCATACAAAAATTAATCACATGATATCATATCATATCATATATTTTCTATTTTGATAAATTTACGAGCAATTACCGCCTTCTATTTTGAAACTATGAGAATAAATAAAAAAATAGTGGTATTTTCTATGTCCAACGGACAAAAATATGACTTTTCAAAAGATAAAATACACTATCAGTTTCTGAATTTATACGTTTTTTTTGTACTATTGAAACTTTAGATTTTTTTTTTATTATATCAGGTTTTAAACTCTTTTTTTTTCAATTTTATTTTATTAAATTTTATAGCTCTCGATATATACTAAAATAAAAATTAAAGGATTCCATTTGAATAAATGAAAGTTTAATAATAATAATAATAATAATAATAATAATAATAATAATAATAATAATAATAATAATAATAATAATAATAATAATAATAATAATAATAATGGTTTTGGCAGGGAAGGTGTTGATGTGAGAGGTTATTTTATATGGTCATTTCTGGATGACTTAGAATGGTCGTGGGGTTATACTGCTAAGTTTGGGATTACATACGTTGATTATCAAAATCATTTAAAAAGATCTCTCAAACAATCTGTGCTCTTTGGTTTAATAAATTTCTCCAAACTCCCAATACTACTCAATCTTCTTTATTGTACTATTCTGATCTCTAACTCTATCTTTTATTTGTAGAATTGACTTTCGATTTTATTATTAATTAATCAGAATCCTTTAAAAGTAATTAATTTCTATATCCCCGGTTCTAAGTATAAATTTCTTATATATTTTAAAATGAAAAGTTGAATTATTATTTTATGTACTTATTAAATAAATTCCGGTAAATAACATTTAGTACGCAAATTAATTGATTGAAGTGTGCGTGTCAACGGTCAATATATATGATTGTATACTCTTTTTTTTTATCCAAATGATTGTATACTTTTTTTTAAAAATTAAATTAAAGACTTAATATGTAAAATACCTCTTAAACTTTTAAAAAATTTCAAGAATCATACCATAACTTTTATTATTTTTAATTCATCATCTCAATTTAAATTAACTGTAATAATTAACTACCTTAGCGACAAAGCGCATAAATTTGTTAGTGCATGATACACACGCGCTGCTAATACAAAAGGGGACAATACATGTTGCACACGTGGCACAATTAAATAAAAAAAATGAAAAATTAGAATTTTCCTAATTCCATTTAATTTCTCTCTCTTTTCCCCAACCTAATCATTACCATGCTCATCCCTTGTAAATTCTTCTTAGCAATGCAATGTAGAATTGAATTGTTCATATTCAGTTGTTCTTAGAAATGCAGATTGCGGCTAAATGGCAATCTCACCACAGTAGACAACTGGTAACAGACCTCGACTCGAGGTATGTTGGAGGCAAAGATGGTGAGTATACCTTGATGATATGGATTGTGCTACTGTGATATTTTTTTGATAGAATTAGTAAACAATTAAGCTATCATAAAGTAGATGGTTATGCATGTGAAACTAACAAAAATGGGTATTGATTTTTGATTAAAAATAATGAAGGTTTAACAAAATTATTTGGAAAGGTAAAAATGGAGATGAGGTTAATGTTCACCTTATACGTGTTACTGAAGAGCTCTATTTGAGCTATCCTTTCCATGATAGAGAAAGTGGGGAGGAGGGGGGAGAATGTGGTCCCCAACTCTCCTAGTGATGTTAATAATGCAACAAGTGGGGTAGAAACTAGGGCAATTAAATCTACAACTAGAAAAAGGTAAAGAAAAGGCATGTAAGACGGGTTGTTCAAATAGATATGGGAAAGGAAAGAAAACACGAGTTAAAGGTGAGAGTGCAAGGGTCTTTCAAGCTTCAAAAAGGGAAATGAAGAAGGGCAGGGTGTAAATGTAGGTGGTTCTATTCAAGGAAATAATAAAGAGGGTTATAGGCGACAAAGGGTAGGAGAGAGGGTTCCAAACTGAGATGAAGAGTTTGATAAAGATTTAGGGTTTATATTAAGATTTAGATTGTGAAGAATGTGTTAAAGTATAATGGGAAATTAAACTGTATAAGTGAAGTGAGTCTTTATGATGAGTATGAAGACTTTGGCCAACATAATAACAATGATGAAGAGTTAAGAGAGGCTAGGGTAAGGAGTCAATGATTTAATAAAAAGAAGAAATGTGTTTGGAAATATAACAATATACCTTAGCAATTAGGATTCCTATTAGAATAGATACATTGCCATCAAAATCCCATTTTTATGTTCCACCAAAGGCAACAAGGGGTGGATCCAATTCTGTAAGAGGTAAAGGGTGCAGTATGTAAGCAGAAAGGCCTTCAATAAATCAATCTCAACAGAATGCAAATTGTGGACCATCTAATGCTGGCACAACCCTTCTTAGTAGTCCATTTTATTCTCTTGATCTCTCTAGAACATGAGGATCAATCTAATTGAAAACCTCCAGAAGTAATAATTCTTAAGATAATTGTGAAAAAGGACTAAAAAAAGGAAATAAACCCATAAATGAGATTCTAAACTATGCAAAAAATAATGAAGGAAGCATAATATAGAAGAGAGAAATATACAGGAATAAAGGTTTAGAAAATCCCATTAAGAATAAATTGTAGTTGTTCAACAAAGTAAAGCGTAAAAGAAAGAATCTAATATATACAAAAGAGGTACCAAAATAAGATATTTGACAGAATGATTAAGAAAGAATCTTATGCCTTTTATTACATCGACCGTTGCTACTACTTTACTCGTTTATGTTGTAATTCTTTCTTTCTTAAGAAGTCAGATAAGGAAAAGAAAGACCTCCCCATATCTCTTTGCTTTCAGTCTCAAATTTTTTCAAAAACATAAGCCTTTTGTGAAAAATTTTTCAAGAAACTAACAAGTATATATCTAGTTGAGTCTAATTTAGAAAAGAAAAACATTAAACATATAACTACTCTATTTTTATTCAAGAATCTAAATAAGCTATTCCAAAGACAAGTTCAAAATTATTCTATCTGGAAATAAATTCAAAGGCAAAATAAACTAAAATGCAAGAATAATCAATGGAACAAAAATAGACAAATAAAAACAAACAACTAACAAAATTAGAAAAGGGATAAAATTGAAATAAAACTAATTGAAAAATAAGACTAAAAAACAACCAAAAATTAAAGTATTAAAGACTTTTGAGTACCAAGCATAAAATAACATAAAAATAAACTAAAACTACTAAAAATTATGGCCAAAGTTCAAAAGCATCACCATCTTCAAGCATCACTTACCCCACACTCTAATATTTGCTGTCCTCAGCAATTTGCACAAAAAATAAAAAAAGGGTTAAGAGACTCCCTCGAATTCATGACTCCGATGGGGGCAATGGTGGTAAATTAGTGTCAAATCTCGATGTGAGATAAGTCATGGACATGATCAAATGCTCCATCTAGGACTTAATTTTAGCCTAACCAATAGCTATATTTCCCATCTGAGACATAAGCTATAAATATTGCTCAAAAGATAAAGTAACATCCTCGTGGTTAGGAGCATCTGAAAGTAAAATTTTACCTCTCTCCACCAGCCAAAGGTATTCCTCCCTTGTCGTTTGGTGTATTCTGTAAATCAGAAAAGGCTCCTCCACAGCAACACATATGTTTTTTAGCATGAGAAAATCAATAAAGGGTGGCTCACCAAGTTCCTTACCCAAATTTGGATAGCCTACTGCCTTAGTGAAAATTGTCACCATCCCTTTCAAAGTATTTTTCTTGAATTTGGTTAGAAGGGATTTCAAATCTTTTATCTTTTTAAAAATGTATAGGGCTCCATTCAGTTGGATACCTTGGACCGTGCAGTTGAGGAAGATCGCTTCAGAGATATTTACCTTGCTAGCTGCTTTAATGTGGCCAAAAATTGATAAAGAGAAGAACCAGTGGAGAACTTTGAGGGCATGATCTCTTAAGTGGTGTGCATTGGTCTGGCCAAGCACATATTGTTTAAGCCTTTGCTGGTCGCAAATTATTGCCTATATGGACTGCTTGTCATAGTCTTCTAAGTATCATGGCTCGTGCACCAAAAATCCCAAATGATTAGCAAATTTATTGAATGTCATTTGATAAGGGGTCCCATTCAACCAGAATTTTTCAATTCGGAGTCTTCATGGCTATTGTTCCCCATTTGACACCTCACTGTAGCCAGAAAATCTCGTGTGAGGCTTGGATATATTCTCTCTTCCTTTACAAAGAAACTCTCCCAGCTGATGTTCGCAATCAATTCCTTGACTTCATCCTTTAGACCCAATTTCTGTAGCAATTCCATGTTCGGATAAATTATGGGCAGATATTCCACATTAGTGAAATGTCCATAGTCCTTATTCATTCCCTTTTGGAACCGATCGTGGGACCTTTGCAATTGATGGGCCTACTTTTGATGAAGAGGAACCAGCCTCTATTTTGCTATGCATAGGAGGCATTATTGAAGCAAAACTTATGAATGTAGAGTAAAAACACCTAGAGAGAATGAAAATTGAGTTGCGCAAGGAGGGGAATAAGAAAATAGAGGAAAAGTGTTGTTTAAAATGGGCTATAAATTCAAAATATAAAGAAAGCTACCTTAGCGTCATGGCGGTCATGAAAACCTAATAGCCATGACCTCTTAATTTTTTTGGATATTTAATAATGACACGACGGTAATAAAAATGTGACCACCATGTGAAATGATTTTGTACTACAATAGATTGTGAAATTATGGGGTCATATCGGTCACCAAAACCTGACCATCATATGAAATGTTACCAGACTAAATTTTAAAAAATGCATGCAACACTCATAGTGGTCACATATACATGATGCCCATGTCAACCACTATTGGACTAAAATTACTTTAGAAAAAGTAACCCTCACGACGGTTATGGTTTATTGACCATCGTGACCTAGAAATTTACTATAAAATTTTTAAAGCTTTAAAACTACAACCCTGCTACTCTTATGCATTCTTACCTACTCCAACACAACAATTCATTATTAAGAATCTTTAGCCACAAAATTGAACTAAAAACACAACGTAAGAAAAAACAAAACAAAACAAAACATGCAAAACTAAAACAAAACATAAGAAGATAAAAGTTAAGAAAGAGTTCTAAGTTTAACAAGTCTTCATCTCATTTTCTAGTACTTACTCAATCATCCAACAAAATGATTACCACCAATACTACTTCAAACTTGGATTCAAAGTATGGCTTCAATTGATGGCCATTGACTTTGCTTCTCTCGGATGTTTGATCGTTATCACAC
Organism: Excoecaria agallocha; assembly: GCA_037975025.1. NCBI lineage: Eukaryota > Viridiplantae > Streptophyta > Magnoliopsida > Malpighiales > Euphorbiaceae > Excoecaria > Excoecaria agallocha. The sequence continues at coordinate 6,426,912 of CM075818.1, read as the reverse complement.
AAAAGTTAGCCACGCCAACTAATTCATAAGGGCCTTTCCACCTTGACTTAAGCTTACATGGAAGTAATCGCAAGCAACTATCATATAAAAGCATCTACATACTTAGCATAAATTCCTTGTGCAAGAGCTTACAGTCATGCCACTTCTTGGTCTTTTCTTTGTAGTTCTTTGCATAGTCATAGGCCAAAAATCAAAATTCATCTAGCTAATTAAGCTGCAAAGATCGATTCTCTCAGGCACTTTAAAGGTCAAAATTTAAGAATTTGGTTGCCCAATAAACCTATATTCTAGCTCTATCAGTAAGTGATATGATTTGCCAAAAACTAGCCTAAATAGGGAATCCCTAATAGTGTCCTAAAAGCTATACAGTATGCCCACAAAGCATTATCAAACATCTGTCAAACCCTAATACCCCTTAAGAGGATACAAAGGTGCCAGGAACCAATCAACATGGAAATTATCAATTAGTTAATTAGAACTATACTTATACTAACTACTAGCTAGGTCATCATGATATCAAAATTCAACTCTCGAGAATCAAAATTCATATACCACACTATAATATGAATATTGCAAAACAAAATAAGTTTTATATTCTTATAATCTTATCTATACATTCTAAGTTTAGTATCCATTCTACATTTTAAATGCCACAATTTACATATTATTTCTATTACTTACATCTTTAAGGAAAACTCTTTGAAAACTTGTCGACGTTTCTTTTATGCAAGTCTTCAATTTTTTACCTACTCTAAAAAAAATTTAAATGATAAGTTATAATTTATGATAGGCTATTGAATACAAATAAGTAATCACATAACCTATCATTTATAAACATCATATAAGTCTACAAATTCACTGTCTAGTCACAACATTTATCTTCATGACTTGTCTAGCTCTTACTTCTGATATCCTACGTGAAACTATTATTACATCTAACTATACATTCATATCAACTATTAATTCACTTTGAATTATCTTTACTAGTTACTTTATTTGCTTTTATCCAAAACACAAGCACTTAAAGACCCCATGACGAGTTTCATTTCTTAAGTTGTCACTGACACCTGAACACTTATCAATTCACCTAAGATTTGGTTCAGACTTGGAATATGTATTCCAAACTTTTTATGTATCCCAAAGATGGGAATCAAAACCACATAATTCTAAATGTTTAACTCGTTCTTTGCATTAACTAAGGTATAATGTTTGAGCTATACACATCCATCTCACTTACTCTTACATTACCATCATTACATGTAAAATTTCACTTATACGTTAGTTAAATACAAATGTTATGGTTATTAATGACATTCACCAATATATCAATGATTTCTTAATTGAAAATCATTTCCACTAACATGCTTACATCACTTTAATTACATTATTATCACTTTTTTTTAGCTTAAACTCGATATAAGCACGGATGATGGGAACAATAGATACCAATACGGGTATTAAATCATTAGACACCATTATAATGCCAACACTAGATACCAATATGTATCGAATCACTAGACACCATTATGACACCAAAACTAGATATCAACAGGTATCGGGTCATTAGACACCAATAGATATCGGATCACTATCCCATATATATATCCACAACTAAGTCCAATTCAAACACAACATCAATGATTCACTCACCATTTCACTTTATCATTCTAATCAATCATGTATTCAATATACACTTCCCTCACATATCCAATTATGTTAATTACACTCCACTATGACCACATATCAATATACACATTCTTATATACGAATCAAATACTCATAATAGATAATGATGTTAGTGGTTATGCCCTAGGTCAAATATTTGGTCCTTTACGTAATGTCACATTTCATTTTGTAAAATTAGATTTTTTTTTCATATTATTATATTGTTAGCATGTTACATTATAATAATGTTTGAAAATAATAATCTAATATCATTTTAACTATCCCTAGTCATTTATTATTAAAGAAATAATGATAAATAAAGACTAGTATGAGTTTGATTGATAATCACAAGATGATTATATATGGCGATATAAATCAAACTTATAGGTACTTGTTAGAGAATAGGGTACTGGATATACCCGCTGTGAGATACTACATGGGTTAATGTCAACAGTAATCTCATAATAGTTATGTTATCAATCCTTATACCTGAGATTATCATAGTATCATACATGAAAAACATTATGTTTTAACATAATCAAACATTATTTTTAATCGAATAATCATAAAGGTTATAATTGGACATGATGAAAATCATTTAGAGGATAGTAAATAATAAAGAAGGAATCTGTCCCTCTCCTATGAGAGAGATATCTATTGGGCCCCTCAATTAATGAGACTGAGAAATGCATGGTCGTGCTCAAATGAATTGATGGAGTGATCAATATCATTTGATATTATTAGTCTATTTAGTGATCGAGAAATTATATGTTTGAACTATATAAGTTAGACATGGACCATGACTTATGTTCAAACAAGATATCATATGACAAAAGGATTATAACATGTTATATTAATTAGGTTAAAATTGAATTATCGATATTCATATCATTTGGATAGTCATAATGCTTTGTTGGAGGCCGCTTATGACTTATGGGCCTATGATGGGATTAGGGCCAATGGCCAATATAATATGAACCTATTGAGTTACACACATAGAATGTGATGAATGGACTAAGGGTTAATTCGGGTGCTTTAAATGCCATTTCCTCATCGTTGAATCCAAGAGTCACTGTTTGTCCATGTACATTAATAAGTGCTCTTGCAGTGTTCAAAAATGGTCTTCACATGATAAAAAGTATTCTCTTGTCCTCATCCATATCTATTACTACAAAATCCACTTGGAATATAAAATTTTCCACTTTAGCCAAAAATCTTTAACGATCCATTTTAGATGTTTGACCGAACGATCCATCAATTGAAAGGTCATTCTAGTTTCCTTAATATCTCCCAGCTTCAGCTTTTTATAAATTGAATATGGACTCAAATTAATACTTGCTCCCAAATCACATAATGCATTTCCCACAAAATTCTCTCCTAGATCACAAGGTACTGTGAAACTCCCTAAATCATCTAATTCAGCTAGACTTTTGTTAGTTAGAATAACACTATAACTCTCTAATAATTGAATCATTCCTATTCCTTATAGTTTCTTCTTATTAGAGTATAAGTCCTTCATGATTTTTGTGTATTTCAGCATGTGAAGCAAAGCTTCAGTAAAAGTTAAATTAACATGCAATTTCTTGAACATATTTAGAAATTTCTCTAATTGCTCATTATTTTTTTCTTGTCTAGCTACTGAGGGAAAGGGTAAATGTGATTCATCAATTGGCAAATTAAAATTTAAAATAGCCTTACCTTTATCCTTTGCTTTTGGAACCTCATCGACACTCTTAAGGTCAAAGTTATATACCTCCATTTTTAGTTCCACCACTTGAGAAGAAGTAGAAGACATACTTTCATCTCCTTGCACTTTCTTACCACTTCTTAGAGTGATTGCTTTAGCTTTTTCTTTTGGCTTGTGATCAACATTGGAAGGAAAAATACCTTGTTGCCTTGTGGAAACTAAATTGGCTAGTTGCTCAATTCCAGTCTCTAAAATCCTCATCATTGCATCCTAATTTCTATTCCACCACTTTTGTGATTTCCACCTAGGATTTTGGCTAAACAAGAAATGAGTTTGAATAGCTATAAAACTAGTAAAAATATCTTCCAAATTTGGCTTCTTGTTTTGTGGTAATGGTTGTCTAGTTTGGAATCCAGGTGGTTAGAAATATGTTTGGTGAGCTAGAGGCATTTGGTAAGGTACTTGAAAATGAGTTTACACTTGTAAAGGTTGATAAGTGTGGTGGTATCCTTTATTGGGGTTGCTTTAGACATTTTTTGTTGATGACTTGAATAGAGCTCTAGGTTGAGTGTTAGAAGTTGAAGCTTAATTGCCCTCTCTTTATAAGAAATTAGGATGATTTCTACACCCTAGATTGTAATGATTGCTAAATGGATCATTTTGCTTGAAATCATGAACAACATTTATATCTCTCATCCTTTAGGTGTAAGATTCAATTGCTTTAGGCTCTCTCCCCAAACTAGCCCCTTCAAATGCACTACACTTTTGTGAGATAGCTGAAACATTTTTAATTTTTAGCCCATTTAACTCCTTCTTCAACAATTCCATCTGTGCCTTCAACATTGCCACTTCATCTATGCTATGAACTCCCTATGAACTCCCTACTTTTTGTTTATAGCCCTTGGACTAGCCTATTACACTCCATTAATCACCATTTCATCAAGTAGCAAGGATGCTTCTTTAGGAATTTTGTTTATAAAGCATCCCTCGGATGTTACATCTAACAAAGATCTCATTATGGGGTTACACGCTACATAAAATGTTGATATAAGTTGATCCATAGCTACCTCATGATGAGGACAACTATTCAACAACCTTCTAAATCTCTCTAATGCTTCATGAAAGGATTCATCACTCAATTGCTAAAAATTATTGATATTATTCTTTATACTTGCAGTCTTTGTTAGAGGAAAGAATTTAACCAAAAACTTCTCTTGCATTTGCTTCCAAGATCGAATGGATTTATAGATCCCTAAACAACAAACTCACTACTCACTACACATTGAATAAAATAAAGAAATAAGAGAGAAAGAAACTTTTGAATCCATTTGATAAATTTTGATTTGAAATTTGAGTGAACTCCTTTTCTCTAATCTCAGCAAGTCTTGATTGAAAATAAAACTAGGACTATGATTACACTCTGCTGTGACTAAGCAGTTACAGGCATACTTTTGAATAGGTTATGGCAAAGACTGATTACTTTTTGCTGTGACTAGTGATTCTAGACTGAGCTCTTTGAAAATTGCTTTAGTCACGGCTGGAATCAATTGCTCTTTGTTGTGACCATTAATGAAATGATGAGTTTTGAAATTCTTCAGGGGTCACGACGGAGACTAATTACTCTCTGCTGTGACCAAAGTCAAACTTTTGCATAAAAATCAAAATTTCACCAATAAGCACACTAACACTCAATAATAATAAAAATAATCTAATTTGACAAAAAGAAAGAGATTAAACACAGAAAACACTAAAAACATGCAACATGAACAAAAACACAGATAAAAGCGCACTGAAAAAAAACATTAAATTGGAGTTATCAGTAGTCCTCCTTCATCAAGATCTGATAAGTGCAAAACTTGAGACTGATCCCCTTCAAATCTTTTATTTTCTAGCCTATCTCCTTCTTAAGCTTTTTAATAACCATCATCAACAGTTCTTCTTCAATAACTATCAAATTAGAGGAAATGATAACAGGTTTAGTATCACCATCTAAAAATGCATACTTTAAATATAAGGGAGGAGGTTTCAAGTTAGCATTTTTCTCATCCTTGGGAAGTTCAAAAGCTTGCTCCTTCTCCTTTTTCTCTTAATGCTCTTTCTCTAATTCTTCCACCATCTTATTCTTAACTTCATTCAGAAATGTTTCTTAATAAGAGTGCATCAAGCAACTCTTTAATGGATTATCCAACAGAATTTCCTCTTGCAACTCTTTTGTATAATCATAGATTACATCAATAAAGCACAAAGACTCACACGATGGGTGCTTCATCACTTTATTGACATAAAAACTATTTCTTCATCATTGAATTATAAAGTTACAGTCTATCCATGAACATCAATTGAGGCCTTTACAATGTTAAAAAAGGCCTTCTTACTATAAATGGCACTTTCTTGTCTTCTTCCATTTCCATGATGACAAAGTGAACTAGAAATACAAAATTTCCTAGTTTTACCAATAAGTCCTCAATGATTCCCTTCAGTCTCTTTACTGACCTATTCTGTAGTTGAAGTATCATGCGAGTCTTATTGATGTCACCTAAATTCAACTTCTTATAAATTAAATAAGGCATTAAATTAATACTCGCTTCAACATCACATAAGGCATTTCCTACAAAATTCTCCCAAACTCATAAGGTAATATAAAACTACCTAGATCCTCTAATTTTTTGAGAATTTTATTCATAATAATAGCACTGCAATTCTTAGACAATAACACTGTACCTACTACCACTAACTTATTTTTATTTAAACATAATTATATCATAAATTTTACATATTTGGGCATAAAAAGCAAATATTTAGCAAAAGGCAAATTCATATGCAACTTTTTAATCATGTTCAAAAATTTCTCTAATTGATCTTTTCTAGCTAGAGAAGGAAAAGGTAAACTAGACTCATCAATAATAAAATAACTAGAGTTCAAAATAGCTTTACCTTTATCCTTGGGTGGTTACACATTCTCTATAACAAAAGCATTATAATTACTTATATTTGTTATTGGTTCTACCACATTTGTAGGAGACTTAATTGTTTCAACATTTTCCTCTTTTTTGATCACTCCTCAATGTAATTGCCTTTGCCTTTTCTTTTGGATTCCTATCCGTAGTAGATGGGAATGTTCCTTAAGTTCTACTTGATAAATAATTGGCGAGCTATCCCAATTGTGTCTTAAGATTCCTTATAGAAGCATCTTGATTCCTATTCCATTGCTCTTGGGATTTTCACCTTAAATTTTGACTAGACATCAATTGTGTTTGACTAGTCATGAAACTAGTAAACATCTCTTCCACATTCAATTTCTTTTTTTGCAATAGTGGCAGCCTTAGTTAGAAACTAGGTGGTTGAGAATTTTGATGTGCTTGTTAATTTAAGAAAGGGGCTTGAAAATGTGTTTGGGCTAGAGGTTGGTAGCCTTAGTGTTCGTTTGAGCTTTGATTGGAGGTTTGTTAGTAGTGAGCTTGTGGCTTTTGGTTTAATAAGGAATAAGCTTAATTTCCTTCCCTCCATGAGAAGTTTAGGTGATTCCCCTAACCCAAGTTGTATAGGTTACTAAAAGGATTGTTCCTTTTATAGTAGTGATTTGCATTTAAGTCCCTAATCCCTTGGCTATATGAATCATTTACCTTTTGTTCACTTCCCCTATTGCCTCCCTCATAAGTTTTGCATCCTTAAGATAAGGATGAGACATATTTTACCCACTTAACTCCTTCTTTAACTAATCGATTTATGCCTTTAATATAGCTACCTCATTACCTTTATACACTCCTTACCTTATAAGAAATGCCCTTATGCTAACCCATGGTGCTTCATTCATTTCCATTTCATCTAACAGTAGAAAAGCTTCATCTGGGATCTTGTTCATGAAGCTTCCCTTCGAAGTCATATCTAATAGAGACCTTGTTATAGGATTTGACCCCACATAAAAAGTTAACATCGATTGGTGCATAGCTATCTCATGGTGGGGACAACTTTTTTATTATCTTCTGAATCTCTCCCATACTGCATGGAAAGCTTCTTCAGAAAGTTATTGAAAATTGTAAATGTTGTTTCTGATGTTCGCTATCTTTGTTGGAGGAAAAAACCTCACTAAGAACTTTTTTTTGCATCTATTCCTAAGATTGGATTGATTGATTTGGTACCATTTGTAGCCAATCTATAACTTTTCCAATAAGTGTGAAAAAGAATAGCTTTAAGCAAATATTGTCCATTGAGAATTCTTATATTTGTATTGTGTTGCTGATCTCCAAAAATATGTCCAAATTTTGCACTGGATCTTCTAACTCTGAACCTAAAAATTGGTTCCTTTAAACCATAGTTATTATGGCTAGTTTCAGTTCGAAGTGTTGGTACTAAGATAGAAAATCATTCTATGCTTTTCTTTCCATCTTAGAGTTACGTAGTTGTAAATAATCTTTAGTTGAGAATCATTCCCTCTATTATGATCTTTTTGAACACCTTGTTCATTCTCAAGAGGAACATCATTATTAGATGGAATTTACACCATGTTCAGTTCTTTATTTTGCCTTTTTCGATGATATAGAGTCCTCTCGATTTTAGGATCGTATGGTATTTTCCTCATTGAGTTTATTTGTATAAATCCTTATTGAGGAAAAGAATATCTATTCATTTTATTACATGGGCATTGGGATTCATATATCCCTTAGCAATAAAGAAATTACTCACTATCCATTATACAAAGTAAAACAAAAAATAAAAAAATAAACCCTAAGATCCAGTAGAACTTGATAAAGTTTCAATTTGAATCCAAGTCTTACTCTTCAAAACCCAGTAAGATGAAGTATCTAATATTATCTAAGTTAATGGAAATGAGAATCTAATATAATATCTGTATTGAAATAAATATAACAAGATATTGAATCAAAAGAAAACTTAAAACCCTAAGGCCATGTTTCATAGAATGCAAAGTAATGTAATGTAATCAAAATATAATGAATCTCGTGTTTATTAATACAAATATTTAATAATGTAATATAATCCTATTTACAGATATATTTTTGAATAAATTTACTAGTATATTTCCAAATCCTTAAAATTTAGCCTATATTTCTCATTACAGCCTTTTTCCCAAATCCATAGATAATATAATAAATATATACGTATATAATAATTAAAAAATAAAATAATCATATACAAAATAGTTGATAATTATAAATATAATTACATTCCAAGACATATATATAATCCAACCAAACATAGGAATGTATTTGTTATTACATTACATTATTAATATTACCAAACATCGTAATGTAATCACAATTAAATTAAATTAAATTACGTTTTTTAATCCATTACACTATTCAATACATTAATTTCTTTACTTCTTACCATACATAGCTTAAGAAAATATGAAGAACATATTTAAAAACTACAAGCTCTCCCCGTTTTTTGCCAAACAGGTAAAACTTGCTTATATATATAGTCGATGACATGGTGGTCACATAATTCCAACTACCATAACCTTATAGTTACAAACACATATTTTTAAAAACTCATGATGGTCATATTACTCTACCCACCATGTAAAGTGATTTTAGACTGAAAGTTAGCAAAATGCACGATAACTCATAGCGGTCACTAAACCCTACCCATTGTGTGAAATGGTTCTAGACTGAACTATGCAAAAGTTGTTAATGACACGGTAGTTACGATTCTCTGCCAGTTGTGATCTCTATTGAAACTCAACATTTTGATAATTTGAAAGGACTCACGATGGTTAACATTTCCTACTCATTGTGATCTATGCCAACTTTATACAGTTTAGCCAAAAAATCCACACATAGGCAATATTTGATGCACTAAAAGCACATTACAAAATTTTTTGGCAAAGATCTCTAAAATAAACAATTTAAAACCTAAAACACTAAAAACACAATTTAAGCACTTAAATCTAGACTAACAACACAAATAAACTATAGACTAAATTAGAATTATCAATTACCCCACACTTAGCATTTGCTCACCCTTAAGCAAATAAAAATACCTCTTTTTTGCAATCTCAAACTCCAATTCAGAAAATACTTTAGTAAACTTAAAAACATATAGTAGAAGACACTTAATGGAATTCAAAACCAAAAAAGCTCATGCAAGAAAATGCTATAAAGTTTCCCTTTGTGTGCGTGTTAGGCCAAAACATTTGATTTACTTTACAAACCAAAATTTCCAATACACTCTAGGAATCAAGAAAAAAATGTGTATAAAAATACACAAGAGGTTTCATGCTTAAAACTCATCAAAATACACCATAAACCTCTCTTTTAGTGCTAAAATCACAAGGGTCATCTCTACTAAACAACATAAGATAGGAAATAGGATCATTAAGTCTTACATTATAGTTATAATCTTAGGCTAGGGTTTTGGCTATCAATGGAAGATTAAGTTTGCAAAGTAAGAACAACCACATTAAACTTAAATTTCCACCTTACTTACAAAAATATTGATTCTACCAAAAAATAAACTCACCATCACTTACCAATCCATAAAACTAAGAATATCCCAATAATAAGTGCAAGAAATTTGATAAGTGTGTAGCAATATTGATAAATTTCTTATTTAGATCTCATTATTATTGAGTACTTAACAAAACTTTTACTCTTAAAGAAATACCCCAACACTGCAATTTTTATATATGATAACTCACATTTTTAACAAATTTTTTTAGTCAATTCGCAATTGAATAAAAGAAAGGCACTATTTAATTTTATTACTTTTTTTACACTAAATTCAAAGAGTTCACAATTACTATATTGGCAAAGCCTTAAATTCTAACAAAATTTGTTTAGCTTCTTGAAATTACACCACAATTACTTTTACAAGCTCAATAACCCTTACTTACCCTTAAACACTATCCAACCCATTTCTAGAGTGGCCAATTCTTAAAAAGGGAAGGCAAAGGCATTCTAGGTTAAATGGTAAATTAGCGAGTGTAACAACAAAGATTAAATCAAAGTACGCATTAATCATAAAAATTAAGCTTAAATGGGCTAACAATGGTCAAGTATATAAGGTAGGTGAAAGGTCATTTGAAATTAACTTATTAAAGAAAGGTTGCCTAGATCATTTCTTAATTCCAGTCTCAGTTGTTATATGGCTTTAAAGGGTAATAATGAACGTTCTAGCAATCTTGATTTTCCAAGCTTAACTACTTTCATGCATTGTATTTTTCTCAATTTTTTTAAATTTTTAAGAAAACTAAAAAGCATATATCTAGTTGAGTCTAATTCATAAAAGAAAAACATTAAACATACACCTACTTTATTGTAATTCAAGACTCTAAATAAGTTATTTAGAGAGTTGGTTGAAGTGTGAAAGGATATTGTAGATGTCTTGTTCATTTTCATACTGAATGTTAGATATGTGTACCGATAGAAATAAATGGGATAAATGATATGCATAAGAATGAGCTCGATGTAATAAAGGAGAATTTAAGATTGATATCATATGTTACTAACAAAACTTTCTCTTAGCACACCATATAGAGGGAGCATGCCCTCTAATGACATATGTATGACAATAGAGGATGATTTCATTATTTGGGGACCACTAACAAATCATGGGAGGATCTCTATATGTCTTTTAAGGGATAATCAATTGTCACTCACATGTAAACCCTAACCTAAAACCCTTATACCATTATAGATAGTAATATGAAAACTCCTAAGATATCGTAGACCTATATCAAGATCCACACTCAGTTTTGATTTTCTAGGTCTTTTTCGTCATTTATTTCCAAATTTCCTGCTCAAGGTCTATAATGATTTTCAAGACTTATCAGTGCTTCAAATACGAAAAATATTTATAATCTTTATATAGAATGGTACCACACATTGATCCAAAACTTTGAATTACTCTAATAAAATTTTCTTTATGATAAACTTCTTTTGTAGTTATATTTGGTAGAGATTATACTATTGCAATAAGATTTACCTAGGTTTGTTTTGCTTTTATAGATTCAAGGATTTTTTTCCTTTGTTTAATGCCACTAATCTTAGCCTTATTAGGTAAGTATCTTCTTTAAAATGTCATTTTTTAAGGATTTAGTTCAATTGGCTCTACCCCCAATTCAGACTTTGATTATTATTTCATAAGCCTATTGATAATATTTAAACTATTATTATTTTATGAATTTATCTGAATTTTGTTTTGATGGTTTACTTATACTTTTGAGTTTGTATATGCAATCACCAAAAGCTTTGACATTTTAAGTGAATGCCTGTTATCCATAAACTTTCTTAACCTAGTGTGTTTTTCTAAATATGTCACAGTGAGTTCTCTTATGGTTTTTATTTCAATCTTCTGCATAAGTCTAGTTTTCTATTTTGTTTAGGGTTGCATCACCTTCCCTTCTGGTTTTGTTTGGTTGAGGCATTTTTTTTGTTTTTAAATTTTGCTTATATTATGACATGAAAGAATGTGATTTTTGTTTTGATATATGAAATATACTGTGATAATCTATTGATATATGAAGTTTGATTTTTTTGCTTGATTTATGGGTTGGAGGTGGTTACAACCTTGCTTTAGCACAATGCTTTTGGAATACTTTGTTTTGTGAATTATGTGACTGCTATTGTTAGGGTTGTTAGAATCTGGTTTGGGCTTTTGTTTTAGATTTTTTTTTATTCTAGGACCATTTTAACTTATTAGAACTAATGTTATTTGTAAAATAGCTTTGTCCTTGTTAATAAAATCATATGGTTTATCCAAAAAATATGTAAGAAAAAATAATTAGAATTGGTATAAATATGGAAAAAAAATGAATCATGATCTAGGTAATATTTTTGATGGGATTTTGTAATATATATTTATATTGTCAACTTTACATATGTTGTTAATAACATTATTGTGAATAAGAGTTGGTGTGAACAACATAATATTTTGCTTCATTTTGTTCTGCATTTTTGTAACTTATTTTGCACTTTTGAATTCTAATTTGCATGGATCCTTAGACTACTGTTCTATTGCATTCTACTCTCATTTTTTACTTGTATACATTCTATTATACTGTATTTCTATAATTATTTAGAGTTTTGCACTTGCTAAAATTTCTATTGTAATTGCTAGTTTTGGTTAAATACTATTCTTATAGATTGCACATGATTTGATAGCTTTTTTCTTTGGCAACTTGGCTATAGCATATTGGACAAGATGTTTCATCTTGGGGAGGGATTATAGTCATTACTGAGGTAAGCTACCAATTGGTTCGTGTTTTCCATATTCATTCTATATGGATTGTTTTCTCCTTTTGTTATACATGTACTAATCTACATGTTCTTATATTTATAAGCTATGAATTTACTACATTTTAGAAATTGATAATTTGGAAAATTTCTTCAATAGTCTGCTGTCTCATAAGGACCATTTGTTATTTATTGTAAGAAAGATGTTTAAATGGTTTCATTCTCTTTTTGTTGGATAAGATGAATTAAAAATCTTAGGTTTAGCAATTGGTTTAAAGGTTGTTAGTTTATTTTTGTACTTCACATTAAAATGATTATTAGTGTGGGTTCATATTCTTGCTATTGAGTTTTTTTGCTAGTTGATGGTTATAAATATGTAGTGGTTTATATATATCACTAACATTTATTTGATATAATTAAGTTTACCTTTAAAAACCTTTTTATTAAATTACATATTAAATAAATTATTTCTTCTTGCTATATTACAAATTAAATGTTATTATAATTTATTGAAATATAAACAATAAGATTATTGAAGCACCCCACACTTCACCCCAGCAGTAATATGGCATTTTTAAGGTGAATATAAAATTGATATTAAAGGTTAAGTAAGTTAAAGAATAGCCAATAGACATATGTGGGAATAGTTTAAAAGTTGAGGGGCTAGTTGAAACTTGATTTTACCTTTTAGAGCATTGAAATTCAATTTGAAATATAGTAATGGCTGCTAACTTGTTAATTGGGATAGTTTGGACTAATTTGGGAATATCTCTTATTACAGATATACAAATGACCCAATATTTGATTCTATAAAAACTAAGGACATATGAAAACATTTTATTAGAAGAACACTTTCCCTATAAACCTCGTTTGCTATGTCACACCACCTGTACAAAATAGACTTAAGAAGTTGTCTTGTAGAAAGTTTAACATTTATATCCATCTGAATGAATTGATATGCAATCCAATCATGAGATGTATTATGTACATTTAGAATGCAACCCATCCGACTAGATTGAATTCAATCCATTCGTGTACTTCTTCTATTCTAGCCTATACTTGAGTTTTAGACACCGAAATGTTACAAAAACTTACTTGGACTTCCTTGAGCACTTTTATAATGTTATAAACATATGTATAGGGATATAACATGACATAAAATACATCTAATGCATGATTGTACATTGAGATATGAACACAAACTAAACCTAAACATAAGAAATTATATGTATATGATATAGTTTAGGTAACTACTAAGTCTACATATTAATTCTATATAGATACGATAATGTAAGTAGACTATAAGAGTACAATTAAGGGTATACATGTATGATCATGCAATAGTATGTGAATACATATAATTACTGATATTCCAACAAGGTGATTATATAAATGTTTACATTTACATAAGTATGCTATAATAATCAATGGACACAAAATAAAAAACAAGTGGTAAAGATGATTTAATGTCTGCGTGTAGGTCTTGGTTATGGATAGATAGGTATGCTTATAGGGTATAGTTACAACTACCATAGTTTTAACCCTGTTTGGGTCCATAATATTAATGCCTATAGGTATCCATAGCATTGATACCTATGGGTATCCACAATATTGATACCTATAAGGATCTACATGATTGACACCTTTAGGTATCTACGACACCCATTATCCATACCCACAAAATATAGGCAAATAAATAAAGAGAATGTTAAAAAGGCAAATTATATATTAATTAAATTATGCATCATACAAACACATATTACTATATAGTTACTTTACATGCATATAGAGGAAACATTACATTTTTAATCATATCTTTTGGCCGATGAATGATTACCTTATTTGGAAATGATCATGAATGAAATAATGTTTTATCATGTTTTAAGTCAACATGTTCTATATCTTTTATCTTGATCTGATTTGATTTGTAAATCATAATGTCTGAACTGAACTTGGCAAATATGTATAAGATCTGTTATAGCACAGTTCTATTATGTTCTAATTTGATCGAATCTATTAATAATGTTTTGAGCTTATATAAAGTTTGTCTCTGATTTGTTCTATTTTGATATATTAATTATATGTACTGATCAAATAACCAATTATAATGCCTGATATGAACTTTCATTTAGGCGTACTCACTTTATATTTCTGATAAGCATGAATAAAATCTATGTATAAATATGAATAAGAATTATGCTTTGATGCAATATTTGTTATATGACCATATATTGTGTTAGCAAGCACTATAGTGATGTAAGTATTGCAAATTAGTATATTAGAGCACCAAGTTATGTATATGAATGATAAAGATAGTATAGCAATCTATACATATAGTATATGCTCAAAACAAGTAATGAACAAATGTTTTATGAAAAATGTAATAAGAAGAATTCAAATATAAGTAGCAATTAAGTTAGCAATGGAGTTGAGTAGTTAAAAGCATACATAAGGTAAACCAAAAAGTTACCTCTAAAAGTTAACATAGTAAAGTATTTATTAGGTAGAACTACGTGGTTCTGATTCCCATTTTTAGAATACATAAGAAGCTTGGAATGTTTATTCCAAGTCCAAACCAAATCCTATTTATTCAGCAAGTACAAACTAGGTAATACTACACAAGATTTTGGTATCAGCAGTTGAGCTATGATAGATCTTGAAGAGTAATATGAAAATAGCTCATAAGTTAGCATAAGCAAATAATTCATAAGAAATTATAATCAATCAATTATTGGTTACTTATCTGTATTAAGTATATTTTATTAATTTAAATTAGTAAATGAGTTACCTATTTGCAATATAGGTTTGTAATGGAAGACTAGCTCAAAGTGAAGATTAGACTCGATAAA
Organism: Excoecaria agallocha; assembly: GCA_037975025.1. NCBI lineage: Eukaryota > Viridiplantae > Streptophyta > Magnoliopsida > Malpighiales > Euphorbiaceae > Excoecaria > Excoecaria agallocha. The sequence goes on along the minus strand of CM075818.1, from coordinate 6,411,517 downwards.
TGAAGACCATTTTGAAATATAGATAGTAAATAAATCATAAAAGGTTGTAAACTATATATTATGCTAGAACTATGCAAACTTGAATTTATGATTGTATTACTTGATATGCATATGAATACATGTGAGATAGCTTGATATATGGATTGTGAACTCTAGAGTTAAGCTTTGATCATTTATGATGTGGCTTATAGATGAGTTTGTTATATAATTTGTAACAAGTGAGTCGTAGCATCCTTAGATCTTCCTTTAGGTATACAGGGATGTTGTAGTTATGGCATCCAATAAGCAATAGATGTAACTTCTTAATGATCAACTTGATGAAGCATATTCGATTGGTGCACAAAAATTCATAGATTATGATTTTAATATGGGATTTTGCATGTTGATAGGGAATTTTAGAAGGCATGTATGTTATTTGTTGGTGTTTTATTAATGAAATTGGTGGGTTGCCTATTTTTACAACTTTTTTTCTATATGCTTCTACATTATTTTGGTAAGAAATTTTGCATGCTTTTGCATTATTTTCAGTGTATGGTGGATAATTTTGTAAGTTTTAAGGCATGATGTGTGGGATACACAATCAGTTAATAAGTTGGCATTATTCTTTCTGAATGCCATAATAATAAGTTTGATAACCAGCATATATTTACAATTTTTGGTTTGAACTTCTAGTTTTAGCGCTATTAAATTGTGTTTTAGTTTTTAACCTTCCAATTTGCTTCTTCCTTTTTTCTAATTCCTATAGTTCTGGACTTGACTAGATATATGTCTCTTGATATGTAATCTTTGATTCCTATTACAATAGATCTAATCTGGTTAACCAAAAACTTATTCAATATGGCAACCTCTCCTAACAAATCAAACATGAGTAAAAGGCATATAACTAGTCTATAAAATTAGTCCATTTCTTTAAATTCACCATTATTAGAATAGTTAGAATTCAACTTTCACACTTTTGGTCTTTGTTATTGATTTTTGTTGTTCAATTTACCATACTTGCATGTTACTATTTTTTGACAAATGGATATGTTTGATGCTAAGGACGAGAATTTTTGTTGCTTTTTATATATGTGGATCGAGTTTAATGTTTTTAGTTTATAGTAAGACTAATTTACATTCTTCTTGTATCTTGCAGCCCCTCTCATATATGTTGACTTTTCAAAGTGTATATAGTCAAACTTGGTGGAATTGAAAGTTTTTAAAATTCATATACTGACTTTTTGAAGTGTATATAGTTTCACTTGATGAAATTGGAATTTTTTTGAAATTCATATGCTTGACTTTTTGAAGTGTATATAGTTACACTTGATGAAATTAGAATTTTTTGAGGTTTGTTCTTAATTCATTTCTAGATTCAATCAATTATGTCTAGCAGATTTGTATTTTCATTACAAGAAAAAGGCTTATTAAAGACCACAGTTTAAGAACCAGTCAATTTTTTGGTCCTTAAAAATATACTAATAAAGACCGAATTTTTATACGGTCATCTTTTTTCATTTTAGTCTATATTATTTGAGAGGGGATAAAATCCCATCCTAAATACAAATGATTTTCGGTCCCTAAAACAAATAGAATAGGCAGGATAAATTGGCGCTGCACCTAAAAATAATGAAAAAGATGAAACCTAAATCAAATTTAATAAATGCTCAGTTTCTTTCACAAAACCCTTTGAGATGGGTTTCGAACTCCATACCGGTGCTCTTTCGCAGCATAGCTCTCCATCGACCGACTCCTTCTTCCTCGCTCCACCTCAATAGCTCCGATACGGCTCACTCAGGTGAAGGGCAAAAACGCACCAATTTGTTTCGGACTGGTATCTCTCTGTTTCTCCCAATTTGCTTTTCTTTTGTCCTCTTTTTATTATTTTTATGTTATTTAATTTGTATTTTCCATTTGGTTATTCCGAAATTTGAAAGAACTTCATGTTTTGTGGGTTTTCTTTTTTCTTTGCTATCATGAGGAATTAACCTTGGTTGACTCTTGTTAAGTAGGAAATCTGTCTTTGAGATCCGGCCATTAAAAAGAAAGAGAGAGAGATGCGAGATCACCATTTTTGGCCATTGCTACCTTCTTTCTCCCCTTCCATCCGTACTTTAAGTCCTGAATTACGTTGGGAGTTAGCAAGAAGAAGACTAGAGGCTGTTAGTCTACTGGATGGAGTTGTAGCTAAGGTAAAATTTTTTTGATTCTATTTTCTCTATTCTGTAAATCTATATATTAGGAACTAGAGATGATTTTGGGTATTAATTGAAGGGAATTTTTGTGTTTAACTGGAGGTTAAGGCAAAAAAAATAAAAGAAGGGAGCATGAGCAGGTCTTGAAGCTGGCTTTCATCTCTTCTAGAGGTATATGTGAAAAATTAAACTTAAGTTTAATTAAAGTCTTGAGCTGCTAGATTTTCCATTGTAATGTTGTTGGACCGAGATTAATTAGAGATATACTAGATATGTACAAACCAAAGGAACTGATATGGAATTCTATTTTTAATTCTTCCAATCCTGCTGATGTCAGGTCTGTCCCCTCTGTTATGGTTTATATATTATGTTTTTCTTGCCTTCACTCCTTGAAATTATTTTGATGTTACTGAAACTACACAAATTTATTTTTAAGTGCTTAATTGATTCTATGTGCAATTAGAGCCCTTAAACTGTTGGAATTATATTTTGAGGAAATTACCCTAAATGCCAAGTTTTTATCAAATTTTTCAAAAAAATACAACTGCTTTTGTAATATTTCCTAAATCTTACTTTTTAATTTTTATTTACAAAAATACACCTTTTTTTAACCTGAAACAAAAACTTGGAGATATGAGTTTTCTCCATTGGAGAGATCTGAAATCGATTTTCAACATCTAACTTGTCCATTCTCCTGCATGGAAGTGGCGACGGGTACGAAGTTACCCGTTAGGAGTCGGGCAGTGATGAATTTCTGGTAGGGTATTAGGGTTCCAGTGGAATTAAAGAGCGAATTTGAAAAAACCCAATTCAAAAAATAGAATTTTTTCTCAGGTTATGGTGATCAAATAAGCGGAGGTTTCTGCTTCAACTTCACTTTAAAAGGAGAAATAGGTATGCGACAATCTTCATGGCTGTCCTTATATTCTTGAATGTTATGGTGAAGAAACTATTTTCAGAGAAAATGGAGAGATGGTTTACAATGTATTATTGGAATATGCTTCTGGAGGAACCATAGCCAATCTTATCAAGCAATCTAGTAAAATAAGCCTAATTTTCTCACTCATATCGAGCCAAATTGTAGTAATTTCCCTCTATTCCTTCAATTTGTTCATATGTACAAGGTTTTTGATTGGTACCAACAAATAGTAGGGTTTTTCAAGATTTGCATTTGCCAGTTCCTAATCTCCTTGTCAAAATCTGTACATTTCAATCCCGTAATAATCTTATTCCCGATTTTATAGTCTTCAGAGGTTAAAGAAAGAAGGAGAAGAGATGGTTGAGTAGAAAAAAGGCAAAATAAGGGTTTCAGAGGACCCGAAAGAATTAGCAAGACATCCATTACAAGCCATTTTATTGGTTGATAGTTTCACCATGAAGTTCCGTCCTATTACTCTTGAACGCCCTAAAGTATGTTTAGGACATAAATATGTAATGTGTTGTTCTAAACATTCCTTTGATGCTAATTATTGAAATTGCCTTTCTTTTTTTTTCTCCCTCAAAGGTATTATTGCCGTTGGTGAATGTTCCAATGATTAACTATACTTTAGCGTGGCTGGAATCTACTGGAGTCGAAGAGGTTTTCTTATTCTGTTGTGCGCACTCTCAGCAAGTGATTGAATATTTGGAGAATTCGAAATGGCATTCACTGCCAAATTTTACCGTTACGACAATCAAGTCTCACAATTCTATAAGTACTGGAGATGCTTTGCGCCTGATTTATGAACGCAATGTGGTATGCTTGTTTCTCCTATCAAGCTTTTGTTTCAAATTGTTCTATCTAGTGATATGCTAGTTGCTAAATCAAGGAGTATGGAAGGGTTTGTTTTGTTAAGAATGAGATTCTGGTGTGCTGTAAATTTTAGGCAGTTAAAATGGTGGCTATGGAAAATAGCTCTTAAAACTGGAAGTTAGTGATCTCCAAGTCTGCATTTTCTATTACGATCTCTAAGCTGCTAATCATTTTTGTTTTGCATTAGAAGATACATGGAGATTTTGTTCTTGTCAGTGGGGATACAGTAAGCAACATGTCCTAAGGTCATAAAGAAAATTAAAATTGTAGCCTTAACGTCCTTATTCATGTCAATTGGCATATTTGCAGTTTTATTGTCTCTTTTGATCTCTTGTATTCTGCAACATAATTATGCTGCTGCTGAATGTTGTTAAATTTAATTTTTTATAGCACAGTTTCATTTTCAAATTCTACTTTCTAGTCTTTGCTCTACTGAATGTCATAATTAAATGATTTGTAAAAAGTTAAAATTAATCATTTTATTTAATCTTTATTTTTTAAATTATTACATGAACTTTAAACAATAAAATTTTTGGCAGCTATATGAGCAAGTTTGATTTCCTTATCCCTGGCCAATATGATTATCCGATTCTTCCCTTTGCTTCTTACATAATAGCAACTTGAGTGTATAGAATTTACTAGTCAACAATGCAAAATGGATTATAAAAAAAAAACTCAATCATGGAAAGAAAGAACCTTATGAATTAAGATAGATATTGGAACTCCAAATGAAAATTTTCAGCAAAAAAGAGTAAAATGCTTATGAACAACAAAGTCATAAGCTTTGATTCAATACAAATAAAGTTACATCATGAAGGAGAAAAAACAAATGCTAAAAAGTTAACAATTCTATTTTTGTTGTTTCTAACCACATCAGTTAGAATCAAACCATGAATCCAAGCTTAGAGTTCCTCTGTTAATCCTGTAGAATGTCAAAACAAAAGCAGCAAAATACACACTGTGTACATCAAGTACACATCGTGTATACACTATATACACTGTGTATACACTAAGTACACACTGTATATACCAAAAAGTAAACATAAATATACAAAAAATATTGTTAAATATTATATTAATTTTATATTATCATTACATATTATAATACACATTGTGTACAATGTGTACATCAAGTACACACACTGTATACAGTGTGTACATCAAGTACACACCGTATAGATGAAAAGTACACAGTATACAACAAATGTATATATTTTATAGTTATAATAAAGCACTACAAGAAAATTGCAATTTAGCAACGGAAATTAAAAATAGCAACGGAAATTTCGGTTGCTAATTTGGCGGTTGCTATATTTAGACAACGGAAATTTAAATCCGTTGCTAAATTTAGCAACGGAAATTGAATTCCGTTGCTAAATTTAGCACGGAAATAGAATTCCGTTGCTAACCTCAACAATGCAGATTCGGTGAATTGGTCAATTTTAGCAACGGAACAAATATGTCCGTTGCTAAATTTAGCAACGGAAATTTAGATTCCGTTGCTATTTTAGCAACGGAACCATTTTCGTTGCTATTTTGGCATAAATTCACCCAAAAATAATAAAATTGACGACGGTCCTATCCATCGCTAAAAATACTTTTTAATTATTAATGCCATTATTATTGGCCACAAAATCATTCCAGCCTAAATTCCCTGATTTTGATTATTTGATTTTATTAGCCACAAAATATTCCTATTTATTTAACTTAATTAGAGTTTAATTAATTTTAATGGGTTATTCTACCAATTTCTGGCAAACAAACCTTCCATAGAACTCATTACAAAAACCTAGAAAATGTCTTGAATGGCTTAAATTAAATTAAATATCCTAGATAGCTACTTGCAATTTCAGATGAAAGGTGATTTTTCAAACACTCGTCAAATTCTTAATCACATTTTATTTTTATATTTTTGAGAAAAAGACAGATTTTATTAGTGGAATGTCAGATTAAAAACCTTTAATGCAACTAATTGTTATGAAAAAACTATCCAAATCAAATGCACACTAAAGTTTGCGGGAAAGATTGTACAACATGAAGGTAATTAATTGGCTGAATGCAACTATTAAACTAAGCGGGAAAAATACTATACTTATTAAATAACACATACCCATTTTGCTGTCTTTTTCCTTCAATTCCAGTCTCTACAAGCTCTAATTTGTCAATTTCTCTTCATTTCCTTTTCCTTTATGCTCAATTTTCCTTCTCTTTCTTCATTACCTCACAAATTCAACATAAATCCTTAATTAATTATATGAAAATACATAACTTACAGAAATCTTGAGTGCCTATTTACTCAAAAACAAAATCAAAATTAATATATATATTGATGGTAGGTTAGGTAAGTTGAGTACTTAGCATGTGCTCAATTCATTCTAAGAAATTATATAGTTTAGCTTAAATGAAATCAAGTATCATGTTTTACTGATTAGAATCAGATCCTTTTGTATATTAATACAATTATTAAATTAAATTGTATGAATAGTCTGCTATTTCTGTTCAATAGTTAGGAATAATTCTAGAGTGTCTCTTAGTTTGTTTACAAAGTAAGGAATAATTTATTTTTAAAAACATCTTCAACAATTAAAAATGGTTTACTGAAAAATGTTTATAGTTTATCTTTGAATCACTTTTTTTTTGGTTATAACTCGAAACTTGTAGGAAAGTTTTATGTTTAAGGTGTAACTTTAGTTATAGCTCAGATATAACTTGAATAATGTAGAAGAAACAAATTGTGTTTTCTGGTATAACTCATGTATAACTAAAGTATAACTCGGAACTTCTAAAATTTTGTTTTTTGGTTTATGATATAACTGAGGTATAACATGAATAATGTAGAAGAAAATAATTTGGTATGTGTTTTTAAGTTTAATTGAATAAAAATTAAAAATTAAAAGACCCAAAAAAAGATTTTTCCTTTTTTTTTTTAAGGAATTCTGCTGTAGGTGCTAAATTTTCTTTTGGCATGATGTATAAGTACACAATTAATTACTAATTGATAAATAATCTCGAATTCATTAAATAAAATTTCAAATTCAGTACTTATCCCTTGAATGGAGCATTAAGAAATACCTCCAATTATAAATCGGATTTTGAAATAATTAATTCTGTAAATTTAAAAAAAATTGGATCGAATATCAAAATTTCATAAAAAAAAATGCTAAACAGCTGTATTAGATTTAGGATTAGTTGAACCAATAAAATGAATATACCAACATCAAATATTTATATAATGCTGCATGTTGAATCACATGTTTTACTCTGAAAAAAATAAAATCACCTCCAAAAGTTCTAGAAAAATAATAAATATTTATAATTCTGAATAAGATGGTTTAAGTAATTTTAAAGCAATAATGGACAATCATAACACAAAAATATTATAAGGTTAAAGATTGAAAATAACGCATCAAAGATTATTATTATTATTATTATTTGGAACAGGGTCAAATATTTTGCAAAATAGAATGATGTATATAAAGATTAGAATGAGAAGTATTTACCTGAAAGTGCATCGCCGGAGACTCGCCGGAAAGTGCATCGAAGCTGTCCACTTGAAGATCCAGGCCCGGGGATTCCACGATGGGTGGTCACGCGTCCAACAACCACCGGAGTTGACCGAGATCTAACAAAAACCGCCGGCAATCCCTCTCTCCGATCTACTTGCTGCCGGTGAGAGAGGAGAAGCGACGGACACCGGAGGCATCATCTCAACCTCAGGATCCCACCGGTGCCATCAGTCTTCTCCATCGCTGTCGAGATCACCGGAAAGAAGGGGGAGGAAGCTATGGTGGTGATGGGGGAACCGGAAGGAATCAAGCCACCCAAGGAAGACGACACCAGAAAAAGAGACCGGAGGACAGTGGCGGTGGCGATCCGAGTCTCCTCGCCGACTTCGCAGGCGGCGGTGGCTGGACGGCGGTGCCAGCACCTCCCTTCCTCTTCCCTTTCCCGATCAGCTCTCACGTTCTCCTCTTTTTTTTTTTTTCTTTTCTAACCACACACACACATTTACTTTTTAAATCCCACTTTTCTTTTCTTCTTTTTGTTTTATATATATATAGGGTAAGTGATTGGTTTATAGTCATAAGTAATTAGACGTAATTGGTATATAGTAAAGATGATTGGTTTATTATGTGTATGCACACAAATGTTGCTTCTAATTAGACCAGACGGATTTCCACTAATTTCATAATAATAATAATAATAATAATAATAATAATAATAAATACATATTCAATTATCTCACCTTCTAATATAGATACTATATGTGTGATATGCAAATTTTAAATTGGCTAAAATATTGTATCTGAAAAATTACGACGACGGTTATAATTTATTCCAATTAAATTGATTTCATATGAAAGTAAGATTTTTTTAATATTGAAATTTAAAATTTTATTAAAAAAATAAATATCCAACTATTTAAACTAATCAATCTCAATTTTATTTGAGCACATCATAGTATAAAGCATATCATTAATCTATTGGTCATTTGAAACTCGTTAATTGTTTCCCGTTAATGCTTTCGGGATATTGATGGGAGACATTGTGCAGGAAATTGTCTAGAAAAAAAGAAAAAGAGAGAGAGAATCTATTTAGCGGAGTTATAATGATTTTTCAACATTTTCTTATCTCTAAACTATAATTTTTATTAAATTCTTTAACTTTTATTATATATCATTAATATTTTTAAATTTTTTATTTTAGCATCTGTTAAGTCTAATTTTACCAAATTTAAATTATTACATAATATTAAGTCCCTAATTAAATTATCAAAATTTTTTGTTTTATTAAGTCTCTATTTGGACTAGTATGTATTAAAATAAAAATTTAAAAACTTAATATAAGAGAACAATATTTCAAAAACTCAATAGTAGAAAATATATGATATATATTTGATTAATATAAGACAACAATATTTCAAAAACTTAATATATGATATATATTTGATTAATAATTCTGTTCATTAATGTAGCTAGCTAATTATTGAGTTTACAAGAAGAATCAAAATTCTTAGAAGGGAATATAAAGTAGCAAAATAGCAACGGAATTTAGATTCCGTTGCTAAATTTTGCTACAAAATTTATCCCATATTTTGGAACAAAATTTAGCAACGGAAATCATATTCCGTTGCTATTTTTCGTTCCAATTTTTTCCGCCATTTATTGGCGCCTTAATTAGCAACGGAATAGTGATTCCGTTGCTAATTTTCGTTGCTAAATCTTGGCGCCAAATATTCCCTCCACTTTTAGCAACGGAAAATAACCAAAAATTTTTCCGTTGCTAAATTTACAAAGTTTAACCAATTTTAGCAACGAAAATTATTTTCCGTTGCTAAATAGCAACGGAATTGGTTTTCCGTTGCTAATTTAGCAACGGAATCAATTCCGTTGCTATTTTTCCGTTGCTATTTCCAGATTTTCTTGTAGTGAAGAAGGATTATTTAGCATTATACTAATTTATATTATTGTTTTATAATATAACACATTGTGTACATCAAGTACACACATTGTATACACCAAGTACACATTTTGTATACCAAAAGTACATAAAAATATACAAAAAATATTGTTAAATATTATATTAATTTTATATTATTATTACATATTATAATACACACTGTGTATATTAAATACACACATTGTATACAGTGTGTATACACATTTTGTATACCAAGTACACATTATGTACATCAAGTACACACACTATATACAATGTGTACACTAAGTATACATTGTGTATATGAAAAGTATACAATATACAACAAATGTATATATTTTACAGTTATAATAAAGAAGCATTATTGAGCATTATACTAATTTATATTATTATTTTATAATATAACACACACTGTGTACATCAAGTACACACATTGCATACACCAAGTACACATTATGTGTACACCAAGCACATAAACTAAATATACCATATACACAATGTGTATACATAATATACAAACATACATTCTAAAGTATTACACTAATTTTATATTATCATTACATAATATAATACATTTAAAATGTAAAGAAAAAGAAAAAAATAATTACCTTTTGTTTTTTTTGTACTTGAGAATCATATTCGATCTTTCAATTACGTACACTACGACATCTCTTAGTCTGTTTTGTGAGCATTAAACTCGAGCTAGCATCTCCGCTTTTATTTTTCTTAATATTTTTTCCTGTCATCTACTCTATTTTTTTTTGATAATTTGGGAGATATTTTTAGGTCGAAGAGATGAACTTGATTGAATATCAACCATTTTGCTTGAGATATGAATAGGCAAACATAAGGAAGAGTCATCTTAGTTTAACAAATTCAAATCATGTCATTTTTCCAAGGTGAATCAATAAAGCAGATATCAATTGCTTGAAAAACCTGAAAGTGTACTAATCAATGATAAAAGGCCAAGTATATAAAACAAAGCTAATATATATACTTGAATTTGTATCACTACTTTGGTCAATGAATTGATAATGTGCCTACTTTACATTAAGTATTTTTTATGGACACGTGTATACATCAGACATTTGTGTGTGTCTAATCATTAATTACTAGATATCATACATTTGCACTAGATTGTGATAAGAATTAGCGTAATTATGACAGGTAACTTCAAGGAAAGACTAAGAGCAATATTGGGCAGATAGAAGCATGCCATACAGATACATACATAACAGTTGCAGAATTTGTACAAAAATTCAAGAGATTCCATGTTGGTATGCAGCTAAAGGACAATCTCTCAATTCCATTTAACAAATTCAAAAGCAACAAAGCTGCTCTAGTATTCACAGCATATTCAGTTCCAACAATGGAACTACTTAAAGCTTGCTGGGACAAAGAATGGCTAATGATCAAGCGAAACATATTTGTTTACATATCCAAAACTATCCAACTTATCATTGTAGCTCTTATAGCATCTACTGTGTTCTCAAGGACAAAAATACATTCAAGAAATCAAGAAGATGGTCAACTATACATTGTTGGCACATTATCAAAACATATAATTAATGTCAAAATTACTGTAGTCAATGGAGATAAAAAAAAAGAGTACTAAAAGAACCCTAAAAGCATTTCGAAATTGAACTCGATATATCTTATCAGTTTTTAGAGAATATTAGAACAACCAGCTGGATGACATGCACAGAATATAACATGCTTCTCGTTTCAGCTTTATTATATAGATAGACAAGAAAATAAAACCATACCGATTACTTACATAATCATAAAATTCTATTGTATCCATCCACAAGTCATATATATATATATATATATATATATATATATATATATATATATATATATATATTCTACATGTTTATATGTGAAAGAAATAAAAATTGGGAAAGAATTCAGAGCACAAATGGTGTAAGAATGGCAAGAAGCATACATGGATTACAATTATTGTCCGAAGACATTCTTGAAAGATATATTGCGTTTCAAACAAAGAAAATCAATTCCATCTCCCATGGCTGTTCATTTAAAGAGAAAAAAAAAATCTTTACAGAGCCTTTAGTGGCCTAACAAACTGGTACAAAAACAATCCCAATGAAGATGAAGTTATTTTAATAAGTGAAGATGATGAAGAAGGCCATTACCAGCCCATGTTTCTAATTCGGCTGATGCAGGAGAAGAAAATGAGGTTGTTCTTTAAGAAGCTTGATGATGAGCTTAATAAAGTGATTAAGATACTAACGGCATGAAGATTGATGGGACTCCTATTTCAGATACCTGGAAACAACAGTAGTTTGGCGTTCCGGAGCATGGAGACTAACTGGAAAGCTATTGTTGTTCATACTCTGATTTTCTTCACTTTCTACGCTATTCGAATCATGGCCGCTCATGTCCACATCTGCACTGGCTGATATTAAAATCCGACCGGTAAGTTCATTTATGTGTACTACTTATTACCCGATGATCAAGATGTCTATTCTTTTTTGCTTCAATTTCTGAATTATTACACTGTAATTATTTTGATTTTCTTTTTTCTTTTTTGAAACTAGAATGACTAATATTAAGGATTTTATTGGGTTTTCACAGTCAATTTTAGCTTCACTATTGTTGAAGTCGAATTGTTCAGAAACAGAAAAATCTCCTCTACCATATATATTACTCATCGCATTTAACAAAATTCTACTTAACAATTTGCACAGCTCAACACACACAGAGAGATAAAAAAAAACCCCAACTGTATTTCCATTCATAAGCCAAAATCACCATGAAAATACGAAAATAGGAAGAGAAGACATTTTCACTGGAAGAGAAGACATTTTCACCGGAATAGAAGTGGTCAGCGGAAGAGAAAAAATTGAAATTGTGTGACAATAGGAAAATATAAGTGAAGAATGTAATAAAAGATGATTGTTTTTGTTTGATTAGGTATAAAAGTTGTATATTTGTAAATACCAAGTTGTATAAATGAAATTAAAAATTTAAAATGTTGTATTAATGAAAAAACTATTAGAGTGTTATATTTTTTGTTATTTTTATTTTTTTTCTGTATATTTTTGTAAAAACTCCTTATATTTTTAGGAGGAATTATGACTGAGAAATGGGCCAGAGAACACTGGATGGGTGTAAGCAAGATTGGAAATAATAGAACCCTGTGGTTGGATTTCTAAAATCTGCTAAACGTAGTTGAGTTTTCTTCTAGAATACCTATTCTATTAAGAAATTGGAAGCAATTCAAGACTGAAATCCATTTCCTAAGGGCCTTAAAGGGAAGTAATGGTAGGAGTCACTTGAAGAGTTTAAGGAAAATACGTTGGTATTGAGTGATGATTTTTTACTGTAACCTCTAATTAAGTAATTGGTCAAATAATATACATCTATTATGGGAAATGATAAATTACTATATGCAGACTGACAGATTATATAACATCAAGATAGAGAAAGAAGAGTCATACATGGTTAATTGCATTAGTAAATGTATTGGTGAATACGCCAATAATTGTCATTACATTACATTATTAGATAATTTTATTAAGAAACACAGGTTTTATTACATGGTTAATTACATTACATTACAATGCTGTCTACCAAACATAGCCTTTAGGCCTGTCTTAGAAATAAGAAAAACCAATGTATAAAGGTGATTGAGGAGGAATTCTAAAGTGTTAGAACCTTCCTCATCACCCTTCAAAACATTTTAATGTAATGTTGCAATATTCCATTCTTGTAAATTTTTTGGACAATAGTTGGTTGCTAATGCTTCGTAGATTTCACATATATTTTAATGCTAAAAATAATTACTCAATTTATTATTCCTTTCATCCCATAGCAAGCTAGAGCCTTCTTTACTCTTAAATAAATATTAAATATTATGAGCTTGCATTCTCAACTCTGAAAAAAAGTTTTCCTTCAAATATTTTCTGTTTGCTCTCTTCTTTTAGTTCAGAAGTAATGTTAGTTTAAATATATTAAAATCTGAGCCTACACTTTCAATTCCCTCTAAAATAAATAAATAAATCTTACAAAAACCCATGTGAAATTAATGGCCAAAGGGATAGAACTGATGAGAATATGATGCCTCTGTTTTTATTTATTTATTTATTTCGGAAAGAAATTGCAAAATGCTGTCAGTCAATTAGAAACTACAAGTCCCATAAAATTTGACTAACCGATAATAAAATCACGCGTGAAATGGCATTTCAATTCTTTTATATATGCTAGTAGTTGCGGTTGCATCCATTACCACGTGATAGCGACTGCATATTTCCATTTAAACAAGCTTGGACTCCTCATTTTTTAAGGACAATCACATGCATATTCTATAATTAGCTCCCTTAATATATAACCAGGTTATTTTGTACTTATTATTACTTGTCAAATAATCTCTTACAATTTATTTTAATATATCATTTAATAGCTTAGAGTTGTTGTGTATTGTTAAATTGAAATCCATATTTGAGTTGCTACATCATCATAAAAGGAGTTAACGGCAACAAAATTCTATTTTTGAGGGGATTATAGAAAAGAAATGGCAAATTTAAAGAACATTAACATGAGTTGTTAATTTTATTCAGGGTCGTTCAATTTTTGTTTAAGTAACATTATGATTACTATTTTTAGATTTGTAATTAAATACAAATTTATAAAAATAAAATAAAAAACACTGAAAAAACATTATTTTAGTCACCTGGCGTGTGAGAAAATAAAATCCAACCAATTCCAAGACTGTAAAGAAGGATAGAACTGCACTTTCAAGATACAAAGGATCAAGTTCAAGTAAAAATAAGAATTGCCAATGGAGAATATGCACTATTAATGCATGTACCAGGTGGCCAAAATGATGGTTTTTTTAGGGTATATAGAAAAAGAAATGGCGAATTTAAAAACCGCTATTATTAGGAAATATTTCATTATTATTATTATTATTATTATTATTATTATTATTATTATAGAATTTTATAAATAAAATTTTAAAATATGGTAGAAAACAAAGTGCGAATTGAAATATATGAATTTAATTCTTTCAAATTTTGTGTAAATACAAAACAAAAGACAAAATAGTTATTTTTGAAAAATATTAATAGCAAAATGGTGGGGCTAAGAAAAAAATCGAAAAATTAGTTTAAAATCGAACCAATTTCATTTTTTAAATTTTGAATTTTTCAATTCCATTTCCGTTCTATAATATGAAAAAATCAGCAATTTCAGTTAACCAATTGATTTACTATTATCTTCAGTTCATTTTTTTATTTTTGATTTTGTAATTTTGGTACATATTAATCCTTATTCCAAGGTTAACCAATGAGTAATGGTTAATCGGTTATCGTACATACTGTAGATACTAAATCTTGAGACATTCTAGATCAAAGTTACTTGATAATGAAGGAATATTCATATTTCAACATGATTTTTAGAATTTTCTGAAAATATTTTGCAAGTTTTAACTTTGCATTTCTAGGGCATGAAAATAGGTTTGATATCCTTGCCTTTTGGGGTATTTTCTGTCATAGACGGTCATTTCTCATGCAAAGATGGCCGTTTGTGGGCATTTTGAGTGCCAGCCATATGTCACTCATAGACGCCTATTAGGTGGGGATTTTTCAGCAATTCCTATGTTTTCTAGCATAATGAACCTTAAAAGATCATATTTTTAGTGGATTTGAAGAAGGATTCTTAGGTTAGATTTCCAAGAATTCCTAATTTGACAAGGTTTCAGACTCTTTCCCATATTTAAACAAATTAAAAAGATCCTAGATTTGAGGGGGGGGGGGGGGGGAGAACACATTATGGAAAGGAAAGGCAGCATTTTTGAGACAAAAAATCAATTTTTGCTCTTCGGAGCAAGGCTTTCTCACATCTTCTTACCAATACACAAACACAATAAACATTCTCAAAAGTGGAAATCATTGCTCAAAACTTAGATAACAGCTTCAATGTTACAAAAACTCTTCCTGAGGGTAATATTTTGGGCTTCCTCTCTCTGTTGCTATGGCATGAAATTATACATGTTAGTTTGATTTCATTTAAGTTTGATGCCATGATTATTGTGATTTATACTTATTAGATTCATTTTTTAATGCCTCTGTATCTTTCATGATAACATAAAAATGTTCTAAATGTGATTTATGTTAGAATGGCATGATCTAGGATTTTACTCTCTATTAATGCATGATAGTTTTCTTAATTGAAATTCTTTTTTTGTGTTAATTTAATTGCTTAGCATGTTTTAATTGTGTTTTTAGGCTTAGAACTATTTTTTTTGGCATAGTTAGGCATAGTTAGAAGTTGAATATGCATGTTTAGATTGAGATTAGAGTTGATTTCTTTGATTATATATATTTTGTATGTTTATTATGTGATAGACGAGAAGAAGACCCTAACTGACTTCGTCCCATCTCGCGTTCCCTTCTGGCCATCTGTCTCCCCCTCTGGCCGTTTATGAGTACATTTTAGCCATTTTTATGTTATTTTTGCATGATTTCTTGCTTTAACTTTACTTGCATGATTAATTATATTTTTAGATGTTATTTTCAATTATGTCATGTGTATTTACATTCTATTTTGTTTAATTTATTTCCAAAAATGCACATTTGCTACATTTTTATTTATTTATGTATTTAATCCATTATTTTTATTACTAACTATATATTTTATTTTGTTTACTTTGAGCAACTAATCTTACTTGCGTAGGATTCTTTTGGAGAACTTGAGGTTTGAAGATCTCTAAAGATGAGCCATGGAAGACTAATTCTGAATCTTTTAATTAGTTTATTTCCTTTTATTTTGCCATTTATTTTGGATTTATTTAGGGATTGTAATAGGTAGTAATAAAATGATTTTTACACATTAATAATAAAATTCACTTAAATCATTTTTATTAACTAATTGGATTTTCATAATAAAAATGGACCAATGTCTAATTTTTAACCCATAAACCGCACAATAAGAAAAAGTGATGGGTGTCGAAACCACCAAAAATAAAAACCTCACTTATCCTAACAAATAAATTGCAAATAGGGCAAGAAAGGATCGAATCCACAGAGACTAGTACCGAAGTAATTTTAAACAACCAAATTTTTAACAACCAAATTAGATGGGGGAGTTTAATAAATTAAAAGCAAAATGATGAAATAAAATAAAATAAAATAAATGAATCAGAAATTAATTGAGAGAAAATTCAATGGGTAATAATTCTAGTTAAAGATATTCGCAACACAGGATTTATTCAACTGATCATAGATTAAGAAATAGTTCTAAGAAAATCAAATAGTGGGCCAGTTATATAGCCGTCGGCATCACGCTTTCGACCTAATCTTTCCGTTTTAATGAATTAATCAAGTGAGACTGTAATTAATTCCTAACCAATAGACAACCCTTAACAAGCGCAAGAATTTAATCTATTAACAGCATTACGAAATAGAAAGACCCGACCTAAGCCAACCAATCCACAAGCGGGATCGATTTAGACCAAATCATGCATTTACTCAACCTAACAACCCTTGCAAGGAAGCTAAATTGATTGCCACTTGTTATTGAATCCACCAAAAAATTACGGATTTGATGTCTTCAATTAGCAATATGTTATATAATTAAATGAACAACGGCGCCTCATTGAACATGCAACAAATAACAATTGAGAAGAAATTCCTCTAAGCTATAGTAAACAACATGAACACCAAATGAAATATAGAATAAAGATTAAGCACAACAATCTCACAGTGAAATAAATCCTAGTTTTGAATTAATCTTTAACTGAAAACAATATTCTAGCCACTCATGGCCATGGAAAAATCACAAAATAGAAAGAAAAAGTTTTAGAGAAACCCCCTACTACAGTATTTCCGTCCAAAAAAAAAATGCAGAAAAGAAAAAATCCTCCCAATCTCAGAACTCTTCCTCTTAAATAAAAACAAACAAAACAGGAAGTAAATCCTACCAACTAGGAAATTTAAAAGAAAATTCCTAAAGGGGTTTTAAACTACTCAAATCACTCCCCCTTTTTCTCCTAAAATATAGTCTTAAAACTCCTAAATACCAGCTAGGGTTTAAGTGGCGGCTAGGTTAAATTCGTATGAATTTATCTTGAAAAAATGCTGTCCACTATCATTTCCCTTGGGCAACTTGGGCAAGGGAACTGGGCAAGGCTGGGCTTTCTGCCTTGGGCAACTGAGCATTTCCCTTAGGCAAGACTTCCTTCAGAATTTGCAACTTATCAGCTCTTTTGCTTCAATTCTACCTCAAAAAGTTTTTGCTTCTCTGAATCATCAACAATTGGCCCAAAAAATGCAACTTTCTCAAAATCCAGTCCTACAGTCGGAAAAATAAACAAACAAATGAAAAGCATCCAAATCTGACTTAAAAGAGCACAAAATATTAAGCAAAAATCAACCAAATACATGCTCATTTAACAACTTAACAAATTCCCCCACACTTATCCCATGCTTGTCCTTAAGCATTTGTCAAACAATATAATCAATCCCATCAAAAACATTCTCATCCTCAACCAAATCCAAGTCAAAAAGCTCCAACCAAATTGAAGTGTACGGCAAATCAGAGAACGACATTCAAAACAATTTCCTACTAATTCATATCATAACATGGGTTCCTCAACAATCTTTTTAAACCAAAAACAACAAGACTCAAAATATTTTAATCATGCAAGAATTTTAAGATCTTAGTTTAAAATTAAATCAATACACATAGATAGATGCCAAACTAGAAGAGACAATTCACACACAAATTTCAACAAGCAAGGGAATCAAACTATCAAAACTTTTATTTTTGGCATCATTTTTGCTTTTGATACTTTTATTATTTTTATTATTATTTTTTCATAGGGAAGACTAGGATTGCTTACAAGGAATGTAGAGGTCCTTTTTACGCGAGGGCACCCGATTCTAACCCGCATACACCCGGTTACTCAGACAACACAAATCCAAGCGGCTACTAGCTCTACTCATATCCAAATTTTTAATGGATAGTGGAGTAAAATTTTATTTGCTAATCTCCCTTTTTTTTTCACAGTATGGCAACTAGATTCCCAAACCACAAGCACACAAAGATCTATTTGATGTCTCAATTGGTTTTAACAATCACCTAATGTGCAAAGATTTCAAATAAATTCATGCAAAAATTTATTTCACCTATTAAATATGAGCCTTGAATTTTCTAATTCAAAAGAATGCTGAGGCTACCATGAAATGTATGCAAATAGAGTAAATTATCAAGAAATTGACTCATTACTGCCTAACATCCAATAGGTTAAAACTAAATGGTCAAGGAATTGGCTTAAGATAAGTATTGTCTTGTACTAACTCCTATTGCCAAACCATAAAATATGCACAATTATGTTCATAACAACCTAAGAATCCAAAAGTATGTCTAGCAAAATTAACACATCATCACAAAACACACAGCACTTCTATCTCAACCCCTCCCCCACACTTTCTCCTCGCATTGTCCTCAATGCGGAACAACCAAATAATTGCGGGGCAAAGGCCAGCCATAAAAATGTAAAAAGAACATAAGATAGAACGAATACTGCCCTGTGGAGGAGGAGGAGTCCAATAAATCAATGCTGCGAAGGAGGTGGGGCAAACCCCACATGCTGAAAGTAGGCCAGAAGATGCGCCTACAGCTGGTGGACAGCAGTTTCAATACGCTCTAAGCGGGCTTCAAAAGCAGTGGTGGATGGGGAGGAAGAGCGAACAGAGGCTGCGGCCTGTGATGCTGCTGCTGGGGCTCTCTTCTTAGTATCCTTTTTGAAAATTCTATTTTTGGCCAAAGCACCTGCATCCATAAAAGAAATGGCTCCTTTCTCGCCACATTGCAACAAGTGTAATTTATCTAAAAACATTAAATCCATAGGTGGCATTGTACAAGCAACATGCATGGTGGTAATACATATATCCAACAAGCCAACATTAACAGCCAAGCTGGAGACAAAAGACCCCAGATAAAGCTTCTTAGGTTTGAAACAAAGTTTATCCAATTTAGCGGCAAGCCAATAGCCCAAATTAACTCTTTTCTCATGAATCATACACCATAAAAAGAATAATTCAGCTTTTGTGACAACAGTGGTATCATCATTACGTGCAGAGTAATTTATGGCTAAGAAATGATGGATAATTCGTAAAGCAGCACTTTGAAAATAAAAAGCTTTAGATTTCCCAGGAAAGAACTCAATACTAGGCATACCTGTTAACTCTCTATAAACTGCTAAAGCATCAAATTCATCAGGATAATCATAAATCATATCCAAATAAGCACATGTTTTTGACTCATCATCAGTGATAAATCCCAAAGCAATGTTAAATGTAGTGATTGAAAAATATTTAAATGTTCCAAGCAGTCTACAAGTCAAAGCAAATGGAAAAGCTAAGTTAAAATTGGGTCCCTGATGGTCAAACTTGAAAGTGCTGAAAAACTCTTTGACTAAGGCATCATACACAGGCATGTTAATCATGAAAAAATAACGCCAACCAATACCATCAATCAAGTCCAACACCTCATCATATAATCCCAAAGCATGTAAAGCAGAATCCTCAAAACATCTTCCAGGCACAATATCTAAAGTATCAAGGGAATAATACCTGATCTTGTGCTCCTCTCTATCAAAATCAAGATTGCCTCCTACCTCATGTGCTGCTGGGGGAAATCTACTCTTACCTGTCGTAAGCCTTGGATATTTGCGAGGTGGCTTGTCGGGAATGGGTTCATCTCCTCGGTCTTAATCGTCCTCCGAAGTGCTCTCATCAACTAATCTAGCCTCTACCTGTCTAGACTCATAAGTAATGGGTTATTTACCTTTATCTCGTGCTTGTGACTGGTTAGAAGCAGCAGATCTGGTGGAATGACGAGTGCGATAAGTGGAAAGGTTGGGATCTATGGCTGCATAGGAGGGTGGTGGGTGGATCGGCATAGGAGGAACGGCGGTGCCTGGCGGCAACCGCGCTGCGGCTTGTTGCTGTAGCGGTGGGCTCGCGCTTCGCACCTGCTGCTGCGACGGTGGGCTTGCGCTACGCGCCTGCTGCTGCGACGGTGGTGGCTGCTGCCGGCGTTGCCTCGGCGGGCGAAGGTGGGGCGTAACCAATGATTTTCGGCGGGTCATGGTGGTATGAATGTCCTGCAAATGAAGAGTTAAATGTTAGGTTTTAGGTGTGTGGGTAAGATGGTGAATAGTGAGAATGAAATAAATTTACTTGGATCAAAACAAAATAAATAAGGTAAAAACTTTGAAAAGAGGTAAAATTTTAAAAACCCATAAAAAAGATAAGGCCCATAAAAAAACGTGAAAAACCCAAAATAATTTGAATGTATGGGCTTCCAAAAAAAATGCTATGAAAACTTGATGAAAAATCTAACAGACCCAACATTCATGCCCAGAAAATTGATAAACCCGTGCAACTTTTTTTTTCAGTAAAGTAAAAATAAATTGAATGGAAATTTAAATAGTAACAATTTAGCCTTGGGCAAGGCTAAATATTGGGTTGCCTCCCAAAAGCGCCTTTCTTTAACGTCTTCGGCTAGACGTTGCTGGGATTAATTCTCCAAGTCATGAATGGCCAGTTGAGGTTCGTCATTGTCTTGGTCCAGAGTTCTTTCATAGAACGGTTTGAGGCGATGTCCATTAACTTTAAAAATTTTGTCAGTCTCCAAACTTTGAATTTCAACTGCACCATGAGCAAAAACATTAGTAACAACAAAGGGTCCTATCCATCTGGACCTTAATTTCCCTGGAAATAATTTCAAACGTGAATGAAATAATAAAACCTTTTGTCCAATTTGAAATTCTTTCCTAGAAATCATTTTATCATGGAACCTTTTAATTTTTTCTTTATAGATTCGTAAGCTCTCATATGCCTCATTTCTTAAGTCTTTCAATTCCTGCAATTCTAACTTACGATGTTCACTTGCTGCTTCTAACGCCATGTTGCAACGTTTTATGGCCCAAAATGCTCTATGCTCCAACTCTACGGGTAAATGACAGGATTTTCCATACACCAGTCGATATGGTGACATACCGATGGGTGTCTTATAGGCACAGAGAGCATCTTGTAGCTTCAAACTCCAGTCTTTCCTGGTTAAATTGACTGTCTTTTCCAGTATAGACTTCACCTCTCTATTGGAAATTTCAGCTTGTCCACTTGTCTTGGAATGGTAAGCAGTTGACATACAACGCGTGACTCCATATTTCTTTAGCAGTGCATCCATGATTTTGTTGCAAAAATGTGTCTCTCTGTCACTTATAAGCACTCTTGGGGTACCAAACCTGCAAAATATTTTATTTTTGACAAAATTCACCACAGTTTTGGCATCATCAGTTCTTGTGGCTTTGGCCTCAACCCATTTAGAAACATAGTCTACTGCAAGTAAAATATAAGAATTGCCAAAAGAAGAAGGAAAAGGGCCCATGAAATCAATACCCCACACATCAAATATTTCACAAATTAATATAGATATGAGTGGCATTTGGTCTCTGGGTCCTAAGTTACCCGTTCTTTGACACCTGTCACATGATTTACAGTATAAATATGCATCTCTAAATAAACTAGGCCAAATCAAACCACATTGCAAAACCTTTCGAGCTGTCCTTTTGGGACCAAAATGACCCCTACATGCCTCAGAATGACAGAATTTCAATATGGACTGAATCTCATCATTAGGGATACAACGTCGAATAATTTGATCGGAGAAATATTTCCATAAATATGGTTCATCCCAAGCATAGTATTTGGCTTCTCTCTTCAATTTGTCTTTCTCAAACCTGGAAAAATTGGTAGGAATGGCACCTGTAACCAAAAAATTCACAATATCAGCATACCAGGGACTGAAAGTGTAGACAACAAATAAATGTTCATCTGGAAAATCATCATTTATAGGCAATGCTTCCTTATTTAGCAACAATCTACTGAGGTGATCAACTACTAAATTTTCAGACCCCTTCCTGTCTCTAATTTCAAGATCAAACTCTTGCATTAAGAGAATCTATCAAATTAGACGGGGTTTGGCTTCTTTCTTCTTCAATAAATACTTTAGTACCCAATAAATATTGCCTAAATATTTCTAGAGCAAAAACAATGGATAAGAGTTCTTTTTCCGTCGTGGAGTAGTTGCATTGTGCACTATCCAATGTTCTTGAAGCATAATAGATCACATGTGGATTTTTCTCAATTCTTTGGCCAAGAATAACTCCTATGGCATGGTTACTTGCATCACACATGATCTCAAAGGGGTAGTCCCAATTGGGTGGCTGAATTATAGGTGCAGAAACCAGCCTACTCTTCAGCTCATCAAAGGCATCTCGGCATGCTTGATCAAAATCAAAGTCTGCATCCTTTTGCAATAATTTGCACAATGGTTGGGTGATTTTGGAGAAGTCTTTTATAAAGTGCCTATAAAAACCTGCATGTCCAAGAAAAGAACGAACTTCCCGCACACTTGCAGGGTAAGGTAAAGATTGAATAACATCAGTTTTAGCCTTGTCTACTTCTATTCCTTTTAAAGACACGATATGGCCCAAAATCAACCCTTGATCCACCATGAAATGGCATTTTTCATAATTAAGAACCAGATTAGACTCTAAACATCTCTTCAAAATCTTAATTAAATTAGATAGACATTCATGGAATGAGTTACCATAAACCGTAAAATCATCCATGAACACCTCTATTATTTTCTCAACATAATCTAAAAAGATGCTTACCATACAACGTTGGAAAGTCGCTGGAGCATTGCAAAGTCCAAATGGCATCCGCCGGTAAGCAAATGTGCCAAAGGGACAGGTGAAAGTTGTCTTCTCTTGGTCCTCGGGCGCCATCGGTATTTGGTAAAAACCTATGTAACCATCAAGACAACAATAGTAAGATTTTCTAGCGAGTCTTTCCAACATTTGATCAATGAAAGGAAGTGGAAAATGATCTTTTCTAGTAGAGGCATTCAACTTCCTGTAATCTATACAAACTCTCCACCCATTTTGGATTCGGGTGGGCACCATCTCGCCATTGTCATTCTCCACAACTGTGACTCCCGTCTTTTTGGGTACGACTTGGACTGGACTCACCTAATTGCTGTCCAAAATAGGGTATATGACTCCTGCATCCAGCATCTTTTGGATCTCCTTTTTCACTACTTCCATCATTGGTGGGTTTAAACATCTTTGGGCTTGTCTGGTTGGTTTGACATTATCTTCCAAATGAATCTTGTGCATGCATGTGGAGGGACTTATGCCGGTTATGTCAGCAATAGTCCATCCAATGGCTTGTTTATGCTCTTTCAAGGCTTGAATCAGTAACGTTTCTTCCTTATAAGTCAGCTTATTGGAAATAATCACTGATAGTGTTTTATCCTCACCTAAGTAAGCATACTTTAAATGATTGGGTAGTACCTTAAGCTCCAATATCAACGCCTACAAAACAGATGGTAAAAGTTTCTGGTCAGTGCTAGTTAAATTCAGAGAATTAGATGCATTTACCACTGGTTTTAAAGCCTCCAACTCCAATACTATTTCTTCGAGCTCTTCTTCAAGATGCAACTCCTCTCCCACTGCATCAAAGCTGTCCCTGTGAACACTTTCATTCAAAGCAACTTGTAACTTGTCATTTCTATCTATTTCAAACACTTTTTGAGTCAAAGGTTTAATAACATCAATTCCACAAATAGAAGACATCTCACATGGATATTTCATAGCATCATACACATTAAATTGAACTGTTTCACCATCAAATTCCATAGTGAGGTTACCTTTGTAAACATCAATTTTAGTCCGAGCTGTTTGAAGGAATGGTCTACCTAATAGAATATCGGATGACTCCCCTGAATTTCCATCATCTTCCATATCAATCACATAAAAATTAGCAGGAAAGATCAGACCATTAACCTGAACTAACACATCTTCCAACAGTCCCTCAGGATAAACAATGGATCTATTTGCTAATTGAATGACTATCCCTGTTTCTTCTAAAGGTCCAGCATTTAAAGAGGAATAAATGGACTTGGGCATGACATTTATAGACACACCTAAGTCACACATGGCTCTTTTAATACTTAAATTACCAATTTTGCAGGAAATAGCAAACATACCTTTATCCTTGCATTTTTGAGGCATTTTTCTTTGAATAACAGCAGAAACATTTTCATTGACAGTAATTTTCTCATAACCAATTTGTTTCTTCTTGTTAGAACAAAGTTCCTTGAGAAATTTTGCATATCTTGGTATTTGTTTTATAGCATCAATTAAAGGAATATTTACCTCATCCTTGTGAAAAGTTTCAAAGATGTCTTTCTCCTCTTTCTCCTTCTTTGATTTAGCTAACCTGTCAGGAAATGGAGGCTGTATAACTAAAACAGGGGGCTGTTTTGAATTTTTACCTGAGTGCTGTTCTGTTTTCTCTATTTCTGCCTCTTTCTCCACCTCTTTTGCCTTCTTCTGATTATCCTCCTCGGGCAAGGATTGTTCCAGCTCTTTTCCACTTCTTAGAATAATGGCACTTGCATTTTGCCTCAGATTTTCTATGGTTTGTGATGGCAAACATCCTTGGGACTCTATTCTACTCAGAGACATTGCTATTTGGCTCATCTATTTTTCCAAGTTCTGAAACCTAGAATCTGTCTTCTCTACATGCTGCTGCAAATCTTTTGTAGTAGTTGCTAAAGAATGAACAACATCCTCAAGAGACATACCTTGCTTAGGAGCTGATTGAAAAGGCTGTGGTGGTGCTCTTAAATGGAAAGCTTGCTGTGAATTTTGCTGCCTTGCTCCATAACTGAAGTTGGGATGATCATGCCACCCCAGATTATATGTATTTGAATATGGATCATATTTTCTTTGGGGTTGTCCACCATATCCACCTAGTGTATTAACTTGCTCCTGTGCCTCATCTTGAAGTGTGGGGCACATATCGGTAGTGTGTCCAGCATAAGCACAAATTCCACACACTTGAGCTTGAGGAGTCTTACCTGCAACCATGTTTTGCACAAGAAAAGTGAGATTTTTAATTGTTCCTTCAAGGGAAGAAGATGTACCTCATTTACTCGTCTAGGAGGGTCTTGATATCGCCCAAACTGTTGGGACGTTGCTGCCATATTTTGAATCAATTCTCGTACTTGAGTTGGGGTTTTGTTGTTGAGACTTCTATCACTCGCTGCATCAATCATTTTTCTTTCCATACTCAACATACCTTCGTAAAAGTACTGAATAAGGGACTGCTCAGTTATACCATGTTGAGGACAGCTTGCACACAATCTTTTAAACCTCTCCCAGTAGTCATGAAGTGATTCTATATCTTTTTGTCGAATCCCACTGATTTCCCTGCGAATTATAGCAGCTCTAGATGCAGGAAAAAATTTATCTAAGAATATTCTTACCATATCAGTCCAAGTGGAAAGGAAAAGCCCTCAATTTTACTTGCTCCTCGGTAACTCCATGTGGCTTCATTCCTGAACAAACAACATGAAATTCTTTAAGACGCTTATGAGGATCTTCATTTTCCATACCTCGAAAAGTGGGCAGCAGATGAATCATTCCAGATTTCAGCTCAAAAGTAGTGTTTACTGCCGGATATGTAATGCATAGCGGTTGCTGATTCAATGGTGGCGCGTGTAACTCTCTCAAGGTTCTTTCCGCCATCTGTTCCTCTTCTATCTGTGCTGGATATTCAGTAAAATTAGCTACCTCTTCTTCTTGTTGCTGTTTGGAGGAAGTTCCAGTAAATGCTTTGCGTATTCTTGTCTCTTTCCTCAATCTCTGGGCTGTTTTCTCAATTTCAGAATCGAACAATAATTCTCCCGAAATTTCAGATCTGGTCATTCACAAATTAAATCAAGTTAGACTAGTCCCCGGCAATGGCGCCAAAATTTGATGGGTGTCGAAACCACCAAAAATAAAAACCTCACTTATCCTAACAAATAAATTACAAATAGGGCAAGAAAGGGTCGAATCCACAGAGACTAGTACCGAAGTAATTTTAAACAACCAAATTTTTAACAACCAAATTAAATGGGGGAGTTTAATAAATTAAAAGAAAAATGATGAAATAAAATAAAATAAAATAAATGAATCAGAAATTAATTGAGAGAAAATTCAATGGGTAATAATTCCAGTTAAAGATATTCGCAACACAAGATTTATTCAACTGATCATAGATTAAGAAATAGTTCTAAGAAAATCAAATAGTGGGCCAGTTATATAGCCGTCGGCATCACGCTTTCGACCTAATCTTTCCGTTTTAATGAATTAATCAAGTGAGACTGTAATTAATTCCTAACCAATAGACAACCCTTAACAAGCACAAGAATTTAATCTATTGACAGCATTACGAAATAGAAAGACCCGACCTAAGCCAACCAATCCACAAGCGGGATCGATTTAGACCAAATCATGCATTTACTCAACCTAACAACCCTTGCAAGGAAGCTAAATTGATTGCCACTTGTTATTGAATCCACCAAACAATTACGGATTTGATGTCTTCAATTAGCAATATGTTATTTAATTAAATGAACAATGGCGCCTCATTGAACATGCAACAAATAACAATTGAGAAGAAATTCCTCTAAGCTGTAGTAAACAACATAAACACCAAATGAAATATAGAATAAAGATTAAGCACAGCAATCTCACAGTGAAATAAATCCTAGTTTTGAATTAATATTTAACTGAAAACAATATTCTAGCCACCATGGCCATGGGAAAATCACAAAATAGAAAGAAGAAGTTTTAGAGAAACCCCCTGCTACAGTATTTCCATCCAAAAAAAATGCAGAAAAGAAAAAATCCTCCCAATCTCAGAACTCTTCCTCTTAAATAAAAACAAACAAAACAGGAAGTAAATCCTACCAACTAGGAAATTTAAAAGAAAATTCCTAAAGGGGTTTTAAACTACTCAAATCACTCCCCCTTTTTCTCCTAAAATATAGTCTTAAAACTCCTAAATACCAGCTAGGGTTTAAGTGGCGGCTAGGTTAAATTCGTATGAATTTATCTTGAAAAAATGCTGTCCACTGTCATTTCCCTTGGGCAACTCCCTTGGGCAACTTGGGCAAGGCTGGGCTTTCTGCCTTGGGCAACTGAGCATTTCCTTTGGGCAAGACTTCCTTCAGAATTTGCAACTTATCAGCTCTTTTGCTTCAATTCTACCTCAAAAATTTTTTGCTTCTCCGAATCATCAATAATTGGCCAAAAAAATGCAACTTTCTCAAAATCCACTCCTACAGTCAGAAAAATAAACAAACAAATGAAAAACATCCAAATCTGACTTAAAAGAGCACAAAATATTAAGCAAAAATCAACCAAATACATGCTCATTTAACAACTTAACAAAAAGAGTCATTTTTGTAACAGATTCATGAAGGAACCAATGTTCTTGACTTAAATAAATGCCTCGATTTATACATGATACTTTACTTTTCTATTGGACAATTTGCTCATGTAATTTATTAATTTCTTTATTTACTTCTTTTGTTTACTTGTCACTTTTCCTACATGATTGAATGTTTATTCATTTCAGTTTAATGCATCATGTGAGAAAGGAGCTAGTGGACTAATACTAAAATTTCATTTATAAAAACACCTAACTGGGGTATAAGTAAAGAGGGATTTCCCGAACACCATCTTTGTTCTGGGCATCAAAGGTTAGAATCATTTTCCAACATTCTATTAGAGGGTAACTCAATGATACCTACCTCTTATTCCTATTTAGATGCCATTGTAGGATTGACCACCAATAATAAGATTGGGGTACTGCGAGACATTGTTTTATGCCTTTTTGAGGCTTAAAACTTGGCAAATTAGGTCGAATCTCATTTCTATTGTGAAATGGCCAATTTTATGAATTTTATAAACCTCATCCAGTCTAAGACCCTAAAAAGTAGGCCTTCGAAAGTGAACACGGATTGAGCGGGGTTCAGCTCGCGTCACAGTGGTGACTCCATTAGGGAACTCAAAAGATATTGCTCTTAAAGTACTTCGATTAAGTTATTATAATTGATTTTTTAATATTAATCCTATCTCTCTTCGAAATTACATTTTTGAATTCATGCTAAAGCCTTACAATTAAGTTAAGTGTCCCTATTTTAGCCCCGATGTTATCTTAAAGCATGCCCCTACACTAACTCACTATAGGGAGGTGTTAAGGAGAGCCACCAACCCTAGTCTCATACCAATTGTATATAAAATGGTGATACATTGATCATTATGCTCGTGATCAGCTAGGCTTTTTTTGCAAGGACCATTCTTGGATAGCCCTAAAGTTTTGCCATCCGACTATAGGCCCATGTAATGACAATGGCTACTTTCCTTAGGTTGTATGACAATAATCCTTTTGCTTGCTCCCCAATATACACCCTAATAGCATTAAGGAATGCTTATGATACATTAGAAAGATGGTATGAAGAAATTAACAAATAAAGTATAGGAAGGGACATATCAATACTTAAATTAAAAGATAGGGGCATTAAGGTAAATTGACTAAGTGGCATACATATGCATAATTAAAAAACATGGAGCATTGACTAAATTGAAAGAATTGATGAAGGGTGACAAAATTGAAGAATTAAAAAGAGTAAAAGAGTAAGGTGAGATTTTCCTAGGTCTAATAAATGGACCAATAGGAAACTCCTACTTAGCTCACTCTAAAAACATAGAGAAAAGACAAGAAAACACCTTAAAAGGGAGAGGTAATGGCTAGCTCATAAAGGGCTTGGAAAATAAAAAATCCACTCCCTTTTTCCTTAGTAAATTCTCATACAATTATACTAAAAAAGGAAGCCAAAGAGATGAAGTAAAAACCAAGTGAACCTTTAGTATTTTGAGGCAAATTAAAGTGTGATTTTTTATTCTACTTTCATCTCTTTCTTATTCTTTATAGAGAACTGGAATTATGGGATTAAAATTAGAATTATTAAATATGTTTGTATGTGATTTAGTGGGAGAATTAAGCAAGAAGAGAAGAAAGGAAGATGTCAAAGAAGTGAAGAGGATTTTTGAGCACCTAGAGGTAAGGGAAGCCCAAACTCTTTGTATCTATATTTAATACATAGAAATTGAGTGTCCATATTGTAAAGGCTCTTTGAATTATGTGAGAATATGGTTGAAAAGTATAAACATACAAATAAGTTGATAATAATGTAAAAGTAGTGAAAAGTATGTTTTTATGTATATATCTTTTTGTTGTGGTCTATATTACATGATTCTTGATTATATGGAAACTTGAGACATAGTGGAAATAATTTCTAGAAGAAAGCTTTTCTAGAATGAATCAACCTTAGGCAGAATGAATCAACCTGAATGAACCAAGGTTGCCCTAGTTGGGTCACTTGGGTTTTGGTTGGGCAAAATGCTCTAACCTGGATGAACCAAAGGCTATCTTAATTAGGGCACTTGTGTTTTATCCCCAAACAAGGCCGAACTTCTTTCTAAAGCTACCGAATGGCTCTTGGACTTTTCTAAACACTTTTAGAACATTATGAACATATGTCTAGGGATATAATATGGTATTATATACATGAAATACATAAGGATACATTGAAATAGGAATACCAATTGAATCTAAGCCTAAAAAATAATTAGCATATGATGAAATCTATGTAATTACTCTTAACATAACCAATGTTTATAAATAACTAACAAGAGACATGATATGTTAATCACATATATGTATACATAAGCATATTTGAACATATCGACTTACATGTATATGTATATGTATATGTATATGAATAAGCATAAGCATAAACCAATTGAACATGAACAAGTAAATATATATGAATATTCTAAAGCTCCTACTAAGGAATGAACCCTATTGTTATATACGTGTATGGTAAAAAGGTAAGTGTTTCATCATGTATATTGAAGTTATGCATGTACAGCTCTAAATTTGGCTTCAAAAATGCATTTAATAGTAAGTATGCAATTTACAGGTATGTTTATGTCATTAAATACATATGTATGCTCATACTTTTGTGGTGTATAAATTTCATGAATAAAGCAACATGATAAAGGGTAGTGATACATGGCTGATTATGTAATAGTAAACTAGATTTTCTTGATATAATATATATGTTCTCATTAATTCCTATAATATGTGGATCTAAAGAGTGAAATGGCATTTAAAAAAGGTAATGCCTGCATATAGCACTTGGCAATGGATAGATAGGCATACCTATAGGGTGATATGGCAGCTGCTACAGTCTCGATCCCATTTAGGTCCTACATTTAGTCCCGAAATTGGGACCTATAGACTTAACCCATTTGAGTCCTACAGTTTGATACCTTTGGGTATCTTATAGGATTGATACCTTCGAGTATCCACAACACTTGTTATCCATTACCATAAAACTTAGCAGGCATTTATAATGACCATGTGAATCATAAGGGGAAAAGTTACATTATATTATATTGACAATGTAAAAGTGTAATAAACATCTATGTATGTTTACATGTATTTACATATATGTATGAGGTTTTGATATTGAAAGCATTACTTTAACATTCATTTAAAAAACTTGCTTTTGTTAACCTTTGGTATGACATATATTGAAAGAATTCTTTCTTTTACATGCTTATCTTACTCGTATGTTTTGTTTAATACTAATTGCTATAAGTATTTATTCTTAGTATATTCTTTCCCTACTAAGCTTTGTAGCTTAGCACAGGTGTTCAATTGTGTAGGTACTCTATTAGGATTGCTTAAGGATGAAGCTTGCCGGTGGATGGTCAACACAAAGGCTAAAAATAGAGTATCTCTAGTGTAATTTATTCTTTTTACATGTTTTGCACTGATGTACATTTTGTATAGAAGTGTATAATGTAATAATAGTGATATATAACTTCTAATAGATAGAGTAATAATATTTCTAATATGTAATAGATTTAACTGATTTGATTAATGCTTACAAAGCTATTTATAATGTATTCATGTAGTAATTGAGTAGAACCAAGCTAAGTATGGTAATAATGTGACAATAATGCCATTGCACTAATACTTGTGGATGTTGATATTAGTGTGTGATAGTTTCTGAATATGTTTGGTAGGGTTGTGGACCTTTCCTAAAGTAAAGGCGTCACATGCTATGTAGGCATTTATATATTAAACAAATTCAACTAAATTAGGTTGTATTCATCAAAGGTTGTTATGCCCGATGGGCCCAATTCAATTTATTTGAATTGTTTGAATACATAATAGATAAAACCCATATGCCTATGCTTTAATTAAGAGAGTTATGCTATCAATTTTTCAATGTGCACTATACACAGCCATCAGATCCCTCGTTGACCCTTGGGCTAAGCCCACCTAAGAAAGAGACCGCACTACCTCCTATGTAGGAGCAATAAGGTTGGAAAGCTATTTCTATACTTGTATGTGGCTGTGATTGACACTAATGCATTCATGCATCATGCATCATGTATTTATCATGCACATGCACCCTCATGCAACATTGTAACAATTGACTCACACATCATATGTATCCCTAACATGCATCATATGTATACCATGCATCATTGGTATCCCTAACATGAATCACACATCATACATATATCACACACCATATGTACACCCATACCATACATCATGTGTATGCCTAACACACCCCTGCATCATACATTATCTTATATATCATACTCATACATCAATATCATAACATGCATCATTTTAACCTTTCAATTTCTGAGGCCATAGTAGACCCTTCATTCAGGTGGTTTAGGGGACAATCTGGAAATTATACCAAAAGTAGAGATGTTAAGGAAACACAATAAGGATAATGGAAATTTGAAAGTCGAATGGAGGAGTTAGAGAGGAGAATAGCAACTATAAGAGAAAGATTGGATTCCACCTCAATACCACACCCTGCACTATAAGCATATGATGACTTGGATAGAAGGTTGGATAAAAAGTTCCAAGAGTTCGAAGTCGCTTCTTCAACGTTGCTTTATATAGCCCCGCTAATGGAGCAAAAAGGAGATAGGACCCTACGAAAGTCTATATAGAAGAGGAGGAAGAATAAGAGCTAGTAGTAGTGGTAAATAATAAGGGTCTTGAGGTTAAGGATGAGGCTTTAAAGAAGATGGAGGAGAAGATCATGGCAATGGAATGCCTCTATAGACTCTAGGTCAAAGGCAGCCCCTCTCAGAGTTACGTAATGAGGATAATGTTGTTCTAAAGTAGCTAGAGAACACAAACATTATAGCTCTCTCCAGAGTTCATTTCCTAAAATTGTTTTGCAAGCTCTTCTTAAATGCTTTTAGGGGGTTTAAAATGCTATTTTGAGGCTTTACCTTGTTTCTCTCTTTTGGCAGGCAGAAGACACGCATTCAAAAGCTAAAAAAGGGACTCAAAGGTGAGTCATGGCCTTAATCACAGGTTAAAACCGTGACTCACCTTTGAGCCATGCCTTTTGATTGCCAATCACTCATCTGCTGCCTTTACCTGTCACTTATGTCACTAGGCACAAGTCAAGGCCATGACTCGCTCTAATTATGCATGTGAAGAGCATTTTTGTCCTTTGATTGGTGGCCCACCTCCAGTCATGCCTTTAAATCATGAATCAAGGTCGTCACTAGGGATTTTTTCCCAATTTTTCATTTTTTGGTGCAAAATAGGGGATTAAAATTTTAATAAAAATCTAGTCAATTTTTCTTTGTTCCAAACTGAGCATTTAATGCTCATGATGGGCATTTAAATACCCATCACTTCATTCTTTGGGGAGGAATTTTCTTAGGGAAAAAAACTTTAGCAAAAAAAAAGAAAAGAAAAAACGCTCTCTATTTACCGAAAATAAGAAGAAAAATGAGAAGGAGAGGGGAAAGGAAGGAGTTCACAGCGCATGATTCACTTGGGCTAAAGTAACTCTAACTGAATGTAATGTAAGGGGTTCAAATATTCTTGATTTAGAGTACATATTAAATTTTTTACTTGTAAATATGTATTTTCTTTGATTAGTTCTTTTCCTTTTCTTGTTAAGAATTCATGTTTAAATCATGTAAATGATTATGTTTCCATCTTATTAATAACTTAGTTTTTAATGGTTATAGTTGTTTTATGTATTGTGTTTAAGGGGTGTTGTATTGTTAATATTCATCATCATCCTCTTACTCTATTTTTTTTTTGCTCCATAACATGTTTTCCTTGGTCTTAACTTTTTTTGCCTAAAATCATGTTTTAAAAGTTTATATAGGGTTATATTGGATTTTGAGCATGAATCTTGTGTTTTCATGTTGACTTAAGCTTAAAATGATAAATTCCATGTTTTCATGTTCGTTATCTTCTAACATGAGTTTTTAAGTTCTCATATGGAGATTTTCTTGATTTGTGAGCTCTAGCCTTGTTTTATGCCATATTCCTGGATGGAAATAAGTTTTAGTAAGATTTGAATCATTTTCATGCATTTTTTTTGTTGAATTTGAGTGATTTGGGAAAAATTAGAAAGTCGGTAGTAGAGCATCATCTTCTAGTGATGACTTACTGTTAGAATTTATCGGTTACATGCATCGCATACATGAGCGAAATTTTAAAATTTTTAACCATTAGATCTGATCTTGCCATGAATACACAAGATATCTATATGATGAGAATAAGAAAAATCACCTTTGATTTTTATTGAACAGTTGATTTTACTTCGCACCGGGTTGTCGCAAACCACAGTGTCCTAAATCGAATACCTCCAATAAGTAATCCACACTAGAGAATGATAAATTGAACCAACAAATTGGTGTAGAACAAGGAGTGGCCGAAAAACCCTAGAGCCAGCAAGGGAGTGGCACAAAAAGGGAGAAAGAGAATAGAAGAATAAGACTTTCTTATATGTTTAATCACTTAACCCTAATTCCTCATTAGTTGGCCTTTTATAGTTAGGTTAAAATTCCAACTCCTTAATGAGATTGGGCTCTTTAAAATTGCTGGAAAATTATTAATTGGGCCTCTGGAATTAATTATAATTATTTGGATTTAATTAAATCCAATTTAAACCTTTTCATAAAAGGCTATGCACAAAACCCACAAACTAGGCCCTTTGTGCAACTAATTGGATTTAAATACCCAAATGGATTCCAAATCCAACCAAATTAAATATGTAAGTTTCATAACACTTATGTAACATATATAAATTAATTTGGTTCATGAAATAGGCCATTAAGACCTTCTATATTGGAGTTGACGTGTGGCCCTCTACAAAAGGGCTTCCACACCAGCTCCATTCCTCTGGCCCCTTTATAACTCCTCCAATAGACTTATTAATTATTATATTAGTCTTATAACACTTATAGTAGTCCTATAACACTTATAAGACAATAATAATTAATCATGAAATACATTATTTCAATTAGGTCCAACTTACAAAATATTTCTCAAAAGTTTCGCGGACAATTTTACTTGAGCATAATTAATTAAACTCTTTAATTAATTATTATCTTATTCACTCCTCTACCCTCATAATAATATCAAATATTATTATTCTTGTCATTTTACCATTTTATCCTTTTTCTCTATATGTGTGTGACCTATTGGATTCCTGTCCATGTTGGCAATATAATATGTAATTGTGAGTTCTATTCAAAACTCACATGATTTAAACTCCTTTAAATCATTTTATCAATCCCTATTGATATTTTGATACATCATTATACAAGTCATGATTGGCCTCTAGCTAGGCATCATGACTACCCAAATGTCAGGAAAGTCATGTGGTTTGACTATAGCCTTCCATAGAAATAGTTACCGTGCAATTACTTCTTTCACCACTCTTATCTCAATTAGATTCTGAGTATGGATTTCTGTCAACTCATATAAATCTAATTATGTATGTTCTATTAATTTAACCATTGTTCACAAAATGCCTTCCATGGATCTCTATGCATCTTGGCATATTACTCTAGCCAGAGATTCTCTGAACAAGGCAATCATAGAAACATGCGAGATAACTTTCCTTTTTAAATCTGGGATGGTGAATCCTTTGTCAATCACTCAACTATCTTCAAGTAGGTCATGATATACCCAATCTCCTAACTATGTTCACTCTCAGTTGGAAGTAATCAGTTATGGAGTCAAAGTATACCACTTGCTACTTAAGATAACTTTGGTGATCTCAAGTCTAAGGATACTTGCACAACCGCTATGAAGAGATTCCTCACTGATATAGATTTAATATCCATGTGAGGATTCTCTATGTAGGTCTCCAATGAACTTGTTCTTCTAACAAGCATCCACATATTAGCTTTGATTATCTCCTATAATCACAGTTATGAGAACCACTGGTTAAGAAGCATAATATGTGCTAGTCTGTCCGAATTAACAATATCCTTATCTTGTTAATTCTATGACTAGGGATATTTAGATATTAACACATTTGCATGCAATAGACATCTCATATCATGAACACTTTCATGATTGCCTTTGCACTGTGTTTATAATATCTAGGACTTCATTTATTAATTTAAGATTTACAAACTCATCTATTTAAACATAGCATTAATAAATGAATGATGCCTTTTATTAAGAATATAAATTCATACATATGAAAAACATCCCTATTACATGGGCTCTAAGGCATACTCTCTAACAATCTCTCACTTGCACTAGAGCCAATCACTCATATGTCTTAGACCCATGCTATTTATATGGTGATCATGCTTAATCTGGGAAAGTGCTTTAGTGAGGGGATCCGCCACATTGTCATCTGTGGGAACCCTTTCTATTTTCACATCTTTTCTAGCTACTATTTCCCTTATGAGATGGTAGCGTCTGAGAACATGCTTGGATCGCTGATGAGACCGTGGTTCCTTTACTTGCACAATGGCTCCATTGTTGTCACAATATAAAGGAATCGGATCAACAATGCTAGGCACCACTCCTAGTTCAGTTATGAACTTTTTGATCCAGACTGCTTCTTTGGCTGCTTTTGAAGCAACAATGTACTCAGCTTTCTTCGTGGAATCAGCAGTTGTTTCTTGTTTGGAACTTTTCCAACTAACTGCTCCTCCTCCCATTATGAACACATAACCATATTGTGATTTACAATCATCTTTGTTAGATTGGAAGCTAGCAACTATATACCCATTTACTTCCAAACTGTCCTCTCCATATACCAAGAATATATCCTTAGTCCTTCTCAAGTACTTAAGGATATTCTTGACAGTTGCCTAGTGGTCCTCTCCAAAATTGGATTGGAATCTGCTTGTGACACTCAAAGCAAATGCTACATCTAGACATGTACATAACATAGCATACATGATAGAACCAATTGCAGATGCATATGGTATTTTATTCATGCTCTCTCTATCCTCTAGTGTCTGCGGACACATAGACTTAAAAAGGTGTTTCCCATGCACCATGGGTATAAACCCTTTCTTAGAGAGATCTATATTGAACCTCTTCAATACTTTATCTATATATGTACTCTGAGAAAGACCTAGCAATCTATTGGATCTATCTCTATAGATCCTTATTCCTAGAATATAGGATGCTTCTCCAAGGTCTTTCATGGAGAATTGCTTGGATAACCATATTTTAACAAATTGGAGAAGAGAAATGTCATTTCCCATGATCAATATGTCATCCACATATAGAACTAGGAAGACAATTGCACTCCCACTGACCCTTTTATACACACAAGGTTCATCTTTATTCTGTGAGAAACCAAATTCTTTGATTGTCTCATTGAATCATATGTTCCAGCTCCTAGAGGCTTGCTTCAATCCATAAATGGATCTTTGAAGCTTGCATACCTTTTCGCCATTTCCTAATGTGAACCCTTTTGGTTGTGTCATATACACATCCTCGGTAAGATTTCCATTAAGGAAAGCTGTCTTCACATCCATTTGCCAAATCTCATAATCATAATAAGCTACAATGGCTAAAAGTATTCTTATAGACTTAAGCATTGCTATAGGAGAAAATTTTTTGTCATAGTCAATACCTTCTTTTTGACGATAACCTTTTGCTACTAAGCGAGCTTTATAGGTAACTATATTACCTTCCATGTGTCTTCTTTTTGAAGACCCATTTGCACCCTATGGGTTTTATCCCTTTAGGTGGTTGAGTTAAAGTCCATACTTTATTCTCATACATGGAGTCCATTTCAGACTGCATAGCCTTAAGCCATAAATCACGTTCTGAACTGTTCAAAACTTCTTGATAGCTTGTAGGCTCATTATCCTCTACTACAGTTATACCTTTATCCGAATCAATGTGAAATCCATATCTCACAGGGATAGAACGTATCCTAGTAGATCTTCTAGGATTTTATGTGTAATCAGGTTCAACTGCAATCTCATCATTATGAAATCCAGTTTCGGGTTCAATCGGTTGATCATCTTCTATTTGTGGGTCTTGAACTTCACCAAGTTCAATTTTACTCCTACTGTCCTCTCGTAGGAGAAATTCTCTTTCCAAGAAGACAGTATGCCTTGAAACAAACACCTTTTGTTCTAAGGGGTGATAGAAATAATATCCAAACATTTCTTTTGGATATCCCACAAATAAACATTTGTCAGACTTAACATCCGGTTTGTCTGACATTGTCCTCTTCATATAAGCAGGACAACCCCATACTTTCATATGAGAAAGCGTGGGTTTCTTGTTATTCCACATCCCATATGGAGTAACATCAACTGATTTACTAAGAACTCTATTTAACATATAAACATCAGTTTCTAGTGCATATCCCTGAAAGGACTTAAGCATGTCAGCTCGGCTCATCATTGATCGAACCATATCTAATAGTGTTCGATTTCTCCTTTCAGATACACCATTGTGTTGTGGTGTATATGGTGGAGTCCATTGAGATAAAATCCCATTATCTCTAAGATAATCCTGAAACTCTTGGCTTAAGTATTCTCCACCTCAATCTGATCTAATTATTTTAATACTTTTGCCAAGTTGTTTCTCTACTTCATTTCTGAATTCTTTCAACTTTTCAAATGCTTCTTATTTATATTTCATTAGATAATAATCTATGAAAGCAATGAAGTAGGAATAATCTCCTCTGGCATATGTAGTCATTGGACCATATACATCTGAATGTATTAAGTCCAAAACCATTTTAGCTCGTTCTCCTTTACCAATAAAGGGTGCTTTTGTCATTTTTCCCAATAAACAAAATTCAAATGTATCAAATGATTCATAATTAAATGATCCCAAATCACCCGACTTGTGCAATATGGTCATGCATTTCTTATTTATATGGCCTAAACGACAATGCCATAAGTATGAGGTATTTAGATTATCATGTTTCATTCTCTTGGTATCCACATTATGTACTTATTTAATTAAATCAAGAACAAATATACCATTCTCAATGATAGCTTTTACATAAAACATATTGTTCTTAAAAATTTAACAACATTTTTCCTTTAAAGAAATATCATATTCGTTCATCAAACAACTGAAAGAAATAATACTTTTGGACAAAGCTGGAACATAATAACAATTATTTAATTCTAGTACTAATCCACTAGGAAGAGGCAAATAGTAAGTCCCCACAACTATTGTAGAGATGTTATATCCAGTAGCTGACTGCAAACATATCTCTGCCTTTCCAACTCTTCTAAAGCTTTTAAGCCCCTATAGATCATTACATAAGTGAGATCCACATCCGGTATCTAATACCCAAGATTGTTTTGAAGTAATAGAATAAGTATTAATTTCAATCATATGAATACCTGAAGTAGAAGCATCAGCTTGCTTCTTCTCCTTGAGAGAATCTAGATAGGCCTTGCAGTTATGCTTCCAATGACCATCCTTTTCATAATGGAAGCAAGTTCCTTTGGGATTCTCTTTCTTGGCAACCTTCTTCTTGGAGATCCCACCATTCTTTGGCTACGCCTTGGTTATCTTCTTCTTCTACTGCTTCTTACCTTTAGCAGAAGTGACAACCATGACACTTTTTGGATCCTTCTTAAATGATCCATCAGCTGTCTTGAGCATATTAATTAACTCAGGAATGGATACTTGGATCTTGTTCATGTTGAAGTTAAGCATGAAAGGTGCATAACTTGGAGCCAATGAGTACAAGATTAAATCTATGTATAGATCATTATCCATAACATAGACAAGTCTACTCAAATGCTCAATATACCCATACATCTTCAATGCATGAGTAGTAACTGAAGTGCCTTCCATCATTTTGCAGCTAAATAGAGCTCGAGCAATCTTATATTGCTCAGTTCTAGCCTGAGAAGAATATAGCTCCTCTAGATACAAAATGATGGTTCTATCATCCATCATCTCATGTTGCTTCTGAAGCTCCGAGGACATAGTACCCAGCATCAGACATGCTGCTACTTCACTATCCTCCATGTATTTTCGATAAATGCCTTTGATCTCATCAACGACATCATCTGATGGAAGTGGTGGTGGATCTTTATTCAAGACATAGTGGATCTTTTCAGCACTGAGAACAATTCTCACTTACCTTATCCAATCAGAATAGTTGCTGCCAACCAGCTTGTTATCCAAGATTGATCGTATATTAATGTTTGATGTGCTCATGATGATGACCTAGATATGAAAAAGAAAAGATATGAGAGTATGTTCATATATATGTATGCATTAATAAGGTCTTTAATTAATCCATTTTACTCCCACTATTTTATTGCGAATTAATAGCCCTCATTATATAATTCGAGAAAACCCGATGGTTTTCCTAGTGGGCCAATATCCAATCCTTGATATGTAATTTGACCTTGACTGTTGTCAACAAGCCAAATTCCATACCCTTGAAAGGTAGGTATCTATATACCAATTGTGACTCTACACAACTATTGGATCATTAGGTTATCAACTCTTGATGCATGCATATCGTATATGCATTCCCTAATCTTGCCTCTAGAACCATTAGCCTTGACTGTGGTCAACAAGCTAATGGGCTAGCTAAGATAACCCATTTAATTAGATTTAAACATATTCGATATAATGTGAGCTTGATTGTGGTAAAAAATCCATACTATAAAGAACTCTGGTTCTCCTCAAATTAATGGAAGGCTTATATACCTTAGTATTTGTTTTAGGGTTTTAGTTAGTTAAGT
Organism: Excoecaria agallocha; assembly: GCA_037975025.1. Taxonomy (NCBI): domain Eukaryota; kingdom Viridiplantae; phylum Streptophyta; class Magnoliopsida; order Malpighiales; family Euphorbiaceae; genus Excoecaria; species Excoecaria agallocha. The sequence goes on along the minus strand of CM075818.1, from coordinate 6,371,088 downwards.
CTCATCATACATGGTTGGCATATATTGGTATGCATCCTATATCTATCACATAAATATAAGTATGCAAATATGGTATAGTTATGGACTTCACTACATTGATTTCCCCGAGCCAAGAGGGAAATCAAAAGGTCAAACCTAGGTAGTATGCATGATTCAAACAAGAAAAATAATTACATTATCTTCAAGCTTGTTGGATCTCCATCTGGCCCATCTTGCTCCTTGATAGTGGTCTCCATCTTTATTTATAATTCTAATCTAAGTAACCTAATTACATATTAAAACTTGAAAAGAAATACAAACCAAAAACAAGTGTTCGGAACATGAAAGTCCTCATTGGGCCAAAACATGCATAATGCTCAATCACATTGGGCCTTATCCATAACTATCCATTATGACAATCATACACCCTTATATGCCTTTCTAATACATAAAGAAATGGATTACTAACTTTGTTTCAACTCTTGAAACAAGCTTTTGAGTTATTTTAACAATGTGATCAAATTAGGAAACTTTTTTCATTTTGGAAACTTTCATTTTAGGAAACCTTTTTGCATGCATGTGTTCTTGCCGTAATAATCAATCCAATTGATTATTAATTAATTATTAATTGATTATTTAATTAATTAATCATATTAAATAATTAAAAGAATCAATTTTGGACTTAAGATCAAGGGTAGGCCGAAAATCACCAAAATAAACCCTAAATGTGTTCACATACAAACTAGTTTTGTGTCTATTGGACTATTTGGGCCTTTTGGAATGAGGCAAGCTCACTCCAGCCCTTAAAACCCATTAATAAACTTAATTAATGTTTATAATATTTAATTTAAATCAGCTCCTTGGGCCCACCAAGTCATTCACTAATTTAAACCAAGTCCGTAAACATAATTAAGCCCATTAAGTGGTTTTAATAAATTAAAATTAATCAAATTAATTTAAGGCTCATTTTAATTAATCCAATTAATTAAAAACACTTTAATATATCATATATATCAGATTTAGAAGATTAAAAATCATTCTAACCAAGAACACATCATGAACATATCAAAAACACACAAAGAACACCAATTTATCGAACTTTTCGACTAAACTAGTTTTCATGCAAAACTTGTTCGATTTTAATTTCGTTCGATCCTACGGCTTAATATCATATATTAAACACATATAATATCATCTAAATGATGTTTTAATGGATCCATAAGAAATTAAATTAGAACAGCCCCTAATTCTACATGGGTTTCACGCAAAACCCTAGTTACTTTTCTTCAAAAGTTTCGTTTTTGTTTCCATCAAATTTATTTGATCACACATACAACCAGAAATCAATATTTCTCATTCATGAACAATTAAATCTGATATTTTAAAGTTCATGAATTAGATAACTCAAAATAAAACAAAACTTATTTCGCAGAAAAATATAGAATTGTATATCCATAGCAAAACTGAGGCTCTGATACCATGTTAGAGTTAAACGGTTACATGCATCGCATACATGAGCAGAATTTTAAAATTTTTAACCATTAGATCTGATCTTTCCATAAATACACAAGATATCTATATGATGAGAATAAAAAAAAATCACCTTTGATTTTTGTTGAACAGTTGATTTTACTTTGCACCGGGTTGTCGCAAACCATAGTGTCCAAAATCGAACACCTTCAATGAGTAATCCATACTAGAGAATGATAAATTGAACCAACAAATTGGTGTAGAACAAGGAGTGGCCGAAAAACCCTAGAGCTAGCAAGGGAGTGGTGCAAAAAGGGATAGAGAGAATAGAAGAATAAGACTTTCTTATATGTTTAATCACTTAACCCTAATTCCTCATTAGTTGGCTTTTTATAGTTAGGTTAAAATTTCAACTCCTTAATGAGATTAGGCTCTTTAAAATTGCTGGAAAATTATTAATTGGGCCTCTAGAATTAATTATAACCATTTGGGCTTAATTAAATCCAATTTAAACCTTTTCATAAAAGACTATGTACAAAACCCACAAACTAGGCCCTTTGTGCAACTAATTGGAATTAAATACCCAAATGGATTCCAAATCCAACCAAATTAAATATGTAAGTTTCATAACACTTATGTAACATATATAAATTAATTTGGTTCTTGAAATAGGCCATTAAGGCCTTCTATATTTGAGTTGGCATGTGGCCCTCTATAAAAGGGCTTCCACACCAGCTCCATTCCTCTGGCCCCTTTATAACTCCTCCAATGGACTTATTAATTATTATATTAGTCCTATAACACTTATAGTAGCCCTATAACACTTATAAGATAATAATAATTAATCATGAAATACATTATTTAAATTAGGTCCAACTTACAGAACATTTCTCAAAAGTTCCGCGGATAATTTTACTTGATCATAATTAATTAAACTCTTTAATTAATTATTATCTTATTCACTTCTCTACCCTCATAATAATATCAAATATTATTATCCTTGTCATTTTACCATTTTATCCTTTTTCTCTATATGTGTGTGACCTATTGGGTTCCTGTCCATGTTGGCAGTATAATATGTAATTGTGAGTTCTATTCAAAACTCACATGATTTAAACTCCCTAAATCATTTTATCAATCCCTATTGATATATTGATACTTCATTATACAAGTTATGATTGGCCTCTAGCTAGGCATCATGACTACCCAAATGTCAGGAAAGTCATGTGGTTTGACTATACCCTTCCATAGAAACAGTTACCGTGCAATTACTCCTTTCACCACTCTTATCTCAATTAGATTCTGAGTATGATTTTCTATCAACTCATATAAATCTAATTATGTATGTTCTATTAATTTAACCATTGTTCACAAAATGACTTCCATGGATCTCTATCCATCTTGGCGTATTACTCTGGCCAGAGATTCTCTAAACAAGGCAATCATAGAAACATATGAGATAACTTCCCTTTTAGAATCTGGGATGGTGAATCCTTTGTCAATCACTCAACTATCTTCAAGTAGGTCATGATATACCCAATCTCCTAACTATGTTCACTCTCAGTTGGAAGTAATCAGTTATGGAGTCAAAGTATACCACTTGCTACTTAAGATAACTTTGGTGATCTCAAGTCTAAGGATACTTGCACAACCGCTATGAAGAGATTCCTCACTGACATAGATTTAATATCCATGTGAGGATTCTCTATGTAGGTCTCCATTTGAATAAACCATTGCTTGAACCATTCAAGAAGCATAATATATGCTAGCCTGTTCAAATTAACAATATCCTTATCTTGTTAATTCTATGACTAGGGATATTTAGATATTAGCACATTTGCATGTAATAAACATCTCATATCATGAACACTTTCATGATTGCCTTTGCACTGTGTTTATAATATCTAGGACTTCATTTATTAATTTAAGATTTACAAACTCATGTATTTAAACATAGCATTAATAAATGAATGATGCCTTTTTATTAAGAATATAAATTCATACATATGAAAAACATCCCTATTACATGGGCTCTAGGGCATACTCTCTAACACTTACAACCTAACAGAGTGACTGACGACCATCAATCACCCGAGTCATGACCAAAGACGTAATTCCTGGATGATGCACGTAGCCTTCCCCTTCCTTCCTCTATCCAATGACTTGCTTCTTGGCTGGTTTTTGTTGTGCATCAATCACTCCCTTAACTCGCTCTCTCTTATTCTTATGTCTCCTGTTCTTTTTTACTTGTTTTTTTTCCTTTATCTGGTAGTCATATCTTTGCTTATATAATAATAATAATAATAATAATAATAATAATAATAATAATAATAATAATAGTAATGATAATAATATATGTTGCAGAAATAATAACAAAAAATTTAAATAATACCATTTTTATTATTATTATTATTATTATTATTATTATTATTAGTAAATATGCTATGTTTTTTTAATTATCCTTTTTTATTATTGTGTTTATATATTTGTATATTTAATTATTGCGTTTACTTAAGCATACGCTTGCCAAATACATGCTGCATGAATTTCATATGCAACATGCTTTTTTTATTTAATTTTATTTATTATATTTTTGCCATTTGTTATTTTACATTAATTAATATTAGAATAATTTAATTATTTATCATCTGTTTAATTTAATTCATGTGTTGTTCTATTGACCAATATTATTTTTTTTGTCCATTTTAATGCATAATAATGCACCAACATGTTGGCTTGTATTGGAGAATAAGAGAATGAGATGGAGCGGATTAGCTTCAGATTTATTTTATTTTCTCATTTATCTATTATTTTAGGCTTATATTATTATTCTTTTGTGCTTTTTATGCAAATTGATTGTAATAATAAAGGTTTTTCGATCATTAATTAGGAAAGTTCACTTAAAATATTTTCTATTTAATTGGTTGAGCTTTTCAAATAGACTGGACCAATGTCCACTTTTTATCTCAAAAATCACACAAAAGATTTTTTTTACAAAGGTGCACGAGAAAATTAATGTTTCCAATCCAATAAATAACCTGGTTTGTGTATGTCTTTTTACTTTTTAGTGATTTATGTATGTCATTGTGCTTTTCGTAATCAAATAATTCATGCAGCTTGGATTTCTGCCTACATTCTTACATTCATGCACGGACTTGTATGTAGTCCATAATCATGATTTTTTTGCTTTATACATAATTTTATGTACATATTTTGCTCTTTTAACACATCACACATAACATTTTATTTTGTATATTTTGTTGTATACAACCTTGAATGTGGGTTGTATCTTTGCTTCAGTTCTATTAAAATAAAAAATTCTTATAAGGCTTTACGTGTGATACGCTAATTGCAAGGCCTGGAGATTTAAGGATCTCTCGTGTTAGGTATCGATTGCTTCCCCAATGTACTTGATGTGATCTCTGTAGTGTTACCATTTTGCCAATTTTATGGAGTATTCTTATTAAAATAGTTTATGCCTTATGTTCAATGTATCTATCCAAGTTATGTCCAAGATCTTGATATAATTGTTTCTTGTTAACTTACTTTCAATTTGAAATTTTGCTTCATCTTAGTAATTCTTGACTGTGAATGAATTTGACCTTAATTGTAGAAATTTGTGTTTCATTCAAATATGAGCTGAACATGAGGTAGTCATAACTTATCCCTGTCTGCTAAATTGCATTAAAGCCTTAGCTATGCCATGTAATTTTCAAAATTTGAGCTCTTTGAGCCAGTTTTAAGAAAAAAAATTATTTTCAATCAAGGGGATTGGGTAAAATTCATTAAGAGTACTGAAACCTTTCTAATTACCAATCAAAGTGACGTCAGGATGAGATACAACCTAAAAGACGATTCAGGTAGCCTTTCTTTGTATAGCTCTCTAAATGACTCCTCATACCCTAATGTCACAACCACTTTTTGGCCAATTGAGCCTTTATTTTAAGCACGCTAAATGCGTGCTCATTTTATTATTACACACATTGAAATGACCCTATAACCCAAAATGATTTTGGCTTCCCCTTAGGAATATGGCCACTGTGATAAAGTCAATTTCACATTTAAAGAATAGGGAAGATTAATTTCTATCGATCTATTGTATAAATTTTATTCATAAGGAATTGAGTTTATTTGATAAAATAAATCTAAGAAAAGAAATGAAAAAAAGAAAGAAGAGGGAAAGGGAAAACCTTTAAGACAATGCCACAATAAAGAAAATAATGAAAGGAAAGAGAGATCTTAGGTTAGTACTCTTCGAATAATTTATTATAATAAAAAATCATCATGGGAAATGTGAGAGTGCTTTGATAAATCAAAAATCATTAAGGCCAAATGTAAGAGTGCTTTGATAGTGGAAAAATGGGTAGAGAATAGTCCTCCCACCAGTCAAGAAAACATGATGGTCATTTTTCTCCACCAACTTAACCTTTCTTTGTTAGCCACTCGCCTAAGCCAAACATTACAACCAATGTAAGATCTCTTGATTTTGGGTTCAATCGCATCCAACCCAGCGGAGCTGATGACTGGTGTCTAGCAAATGTACTGTGTAATGGCCCAAATATCGGGTTAGTCGAGAATAGTATTTTTCAATAGTGAATAGTGATACCAGGGTGAATAGCACCTCTTAGAGTCGAAAAATATTTTATTTGATTATTGAAAAGAGCATGTCAATAGGAGCATGTGGTTCAAATTTGAAATAAAAAATGAGGTCAAATGAGTTTTTAAAAGCTGAAAATAAGGAAATTTCATGGTTTCGGTTCAAATAGTATCTGAGTTGATTAAGACTTGATCGAAACTTTAAAAATAATAAATGACCTCTAAAAATTCACTAGAATATCTAGATCTACATTTAATGAGATGTTGAATTATATGGTATTGAAAAATCAATTTTTTGGTGATTTTGAAAAATTAGATTATCGAACTAGCAAAAGTGAATCAGACCAGAAAATAGTCTCTAATTGACACAAAGATATTCATGAAGATTAATAAATATATTTTAAAGACTATGAAAGTATTTTTAGGAAGGTTTGGACTCAAGAAGTAAGAGAAAAATAATAATTTCAGTTTAAATAGTAATCGATTGACTGTGGATTTAACTGTGGCTTTAAAAATAGTAAATGATCTTTAAAATTTGTAGAAACTTCTAGTTAGCTCTAATTAGTATTTAGCATTATTTGATAGTTAAAAAGTGATTTTACGTTAACATTGAAAATCTACTAATCGGACCAATTTGAGTGATCCGGATTAGGAATGGACTCCGATTGAGTTGAAATTTTTCATGGAGACTTAAATTATTATTTTAAGAATTATGAATTAATTTTGAGTGAATTTGAGTTTTTTAAGAGAGTAAAATAATTTACAGTGCATTAATTGGGCTTAAGGATCAAATTGGGCTGAATTTTCCTTTAGTGGGAAAAATTAAGGATTCAAGGTTAGGACATAAATTTGAGGTAATAGAAATTCAAGATTTTAATTTTGTTTAATGATTATAATAGACTAATTAGGATGTGTAGAGTATGCTTATGATGTTATATTGTATAACATAAGCAAAATAATGATGATTTAATTGGATGGACTATTCGACCACTTTAGGTTCAAAGGATGAGGAAGATGTTTTAAAGGTTAAAGGCAAAAGAAAAGAGGTTTAAAGTGAAGGGATTAAGCTTTTAAGGTAAGTGGATACAATATCCTTTAATTTTTATTAATTTTGAAAGGATATATAATTATATATGCTATGGCATTGTGTATATAAGTCATGATTAATGGAGATTAATGTTATAGATATGTTAGAGGAGGTTAAAAATGGTGATTTAAGTGATTAAAATGAAAAGAAAATAAGAATAAGAAGATGAGATTACGTTGGTCGGATAAGGTATAAAAAGGAAAATTTATGAACTTAATTAAGCTATGCATGTATTATGTACAAAATGGAAATTATATGGTATAATATGTTTAGGTAAGATTTTAATGTAAATGAGAGTAGTAATGTAAAATATGTAGGTTATAATGTAATTTGTTAAAGGATATCCAAATATTTATTGAAAGGCAAATGTAGGAAACAAGATAATTAGTGTATTAGATAATGGAACTAGTGATAAAGGAGGAAAGAATTAATTTAGAGTGAAGAATTCTACTCTTGATTGAACAATATACTATAATTAATATAGTATATCTTAATGTATAAGGGTATACAAGCATATAGATATTTTAGCTAGTGTATAATTCAATTGAATAATTGATTGAATGAAGAATAATGGAATATTGGATTAAAAAAATGTAAGAAGAGTTCATAGAAGGCCGAATACTTTAAAGTATAGAGGTAACTTATATAATCTAATAGTTATAAGGCCATAAAAAGAACAGTAATTAAAAATATAGTACATAGTGATTTATTAAGAAGTATTAAAATTTCATTGAGTATAATTTACATTAATAGTGTGTTATACTTTAAATGAAGTTATTAAAGTATAATATATTTAATTGAAATTATAGTGAAAAAAATTAGTAAATATTGATAAGTGTGAATGTAAATGCAATGTTTGTGAATATGGAATATGTATGAATAATTTTTAGTTGAGAAAATACATTATGCTTAAAGTGCAAATAATGAATTATGATGAGATAATTCATAAAATATGAAAAAATTAAATTGATGAGAAAGTTAACTGTCTAATGTATTGAAATGAAAAGGAAATGGAAAAGTTAAAATGTGAAATGAAAATGATGAATTATAGTGAGATAATTTATAAAAATGTGTAAAGTGACAAAAGAATCTATTGAAAAGTGTACTAAAATGGAAAGGCAAATGAGAGTGCCAAAATGTGAAAGGAAAAATTTGAAATAAGTAAAGAATTTTGCACTTAGTAGTGATCAGACAGTTAAAATCTAGTTCAGGATATGAATGGCTAGCCATAGGGACACCCGTACCGTGGTGTAAGTCATGGCGACTTGTTTTGCTATGGTAGGATCGTAATGATCTTCCAAAGCTTCTGTCTGATTATATGTTCTGACCTAATCGAAGGTGGATTGGTTATTCGAGGTCATTCTTTACTGTCTGCTATGGGCTTATGAGGTCTGCATCCTATATATCCAGTCCTATGATTTCTGCTGGAATTGTACTCGAGGCATAAATGTAAAAATAAGCTAAAAAGTGCAAAAACTAAAGAAAGAATGAATGAAGTTTATAAATAAAAAGGACCTAATTGAAAAGAAATGAAAAGTTTAGGGGTAAAAAGGTAATTTTCCCAAATAATGAGTTTAGTGAATAAAAGTGACAAGCAATGAATAAATGATAAAAATGGAAAGAAATAGTGAATAACTAGCCTTAAAATGAATTCTTGTAATTTTGAAGGACTAAAATATAATTTTACATAAAAATAATAAAATAAGGATTAATTGGTAATTTGTATAACAAATAATGAGCTTTAAGTGAAAATACATGAATTGGTGCCAAGATTGTAATTATAGTGTAAAAAGAATAGCAATGTTGTAATTAATTGAAAGTTAGGCACTTAATTGAAAGGAATTTAAAATATTCAAAGGTTAGGTTTCTGGTGGGAATGAAACATAAGTGAACTTATTTGTAAAGAATGAAAAGAATTGGTGCTAAAATATAAAGTAGTAAGAAAATAACATGTTAAGAATCAATATGCAATTTGCCATAAAAATAAAATATTAGTGATTAAAAGATAGATTACATGTCAAATATATATATATAAAATTAAGTGTGAAAGTAAAGATAAGTAGTGACACTAGTGAAAATAAGTGATAAAAAAGAGCACTATCGTAAATTAGTGAAAGTGCAAGGACCAAATCATAATTTAGCAAATGAAATATTAATTGAAGGACAAATGAACCTTATTATATGGTGAAATAGGGACAAAAATGTAATTCTTACACTTAAAAAAAGGTAAGGACTAAATTGTAATTTTACATATCATAGTATATATTAACAGCAAATAGTGAAAATATAAAGTAAAATTTGCAAATGTACAACTTTAGGGACCATATTGTAAATTGCCAATAATAATGGTAAGAAAAGGACTAAAATGGAAATTCAGGAATAGTATGGTTCATAAGTGTAATTAAAAGTATTATGAAGAAATGGCAAAAATGATAATATTTGGCAAGTGAAAAGTAAATTGCAAATTAATAGAATTTTTAAAAAGGGGACTAAATTGAAAGTTAGTATTGATAAGAATAAAAGAATATTAGCCTACAAACTAAATGAAAATGTGATCAGTAAATAAGTCAAAAAAAGTTAGGGAAATTAAGGATAAAACTGTTATAGAAAGTATTAGCGCCTAGGCTAATGATGTTAGTATTAATGACAAGAATAGTGGCAGTAAATTAATTAGTATTACTACTGTAATGTTAAAGAAATTATCAAAGGGGTTAGTAAAGCATAGGTAGATCATAATAGTAATGAAAAGAAATGATAGAAAGATTCAGCGAGTTTTGCCGATAGACGCAGAAGATGATGGGAGGCTTAGGCATGGTATGTATGTTATCATAAGAAATCGGAATGTAAGTATTAAAATTATGGTTATATATTTGTGTAAGTATAAACTGTAATTAGTTTTGCATATGAATTATTTTGTTGTTATAATGCTTAGGTATTATAAATGTTTGAAAAAACAAATTTACCAAACTGTCTAGTTTAGTGCATTAGTTGATTGTAGCTTTGAGGTAACATCTGAGTTAGTCAGTCGCCGTAAGTATAGTACAGTGTTATAAGGGTGTTACATACTGGATTGGTTAAGTAATATAGGGAAATAAATTTAAGACTCCAAGAATATCAAACCCAAGGGAAAAGGGATTGCTAAGTAAACTATCTATAAGTAGTGGAATTAATTTGAGATAATCCCCAAGTTTTAATTGAAGGGACTTCTATGTTAGATAGGAAATTAAATCTAAAAATTATTAACTAAAATAAAATAATGTTATCAAGGAAACCAACAAAATTAAAATTAATGCTTAGGAAATTTTATCATCATAAATGTAATTGGAAAGAAGTAAAACAATATTAACATGAATATCTGGAAAACCCAACTCAAAACAAGTCCTCCCTTCCCTAAGAATACCATTCTCGATTACTAAGCTTTCTAATTAAGAAAAACTTAATAATTAGTATTATTTCGGGTTCATAAATTCCTATATCTCAAATGAATCTCCTTTTGGAACACTCGTTTAAAAATCTATCTATTCCCTAAAACACCCGAACTAAATATAATCTATGCATTTGAATCAAAACCTCCTTTCGAAATATAAAGATAACTAGATGTAGAAAATAAAAGATCAAGACATAAACAGATAAAATAAAACTTGAAGCTCCTTTTTCTTTAGCCTTGAAGTCCTCCTTAAATCCCCAAATTAAATCTTAACTAAAAAGAGAAAATAAAACCCTGATTTATAATGACTAAAAGAAAGAAATAAAACCCGAAAAAACTTTAACAAAATTGTCCTCCTATTCCCCCTTTCTTTATCAATACTTGAAAGACCTCAAATAGAAGAAGTTTTGTTGCTAGTAAAACACTTAACTGTATAAAACCTCTTAAAAATTTGACTTTACTACTAAATCAACCTTGCAAGGATGGCAAGTGTCTCTGCAGGGATGTTTGCTATTGGAACTCATGAAAAAAGCACTAAAGAACCTAGTGGGGATGATTTTTGTCCTTACCGAGTTGATTTCAATCTTTTTTCTCCTAAACCTACAAAAATAACACAATTGAAACTAAAACACTATAATTTTGGAAACACAAAAACTTTAAAACAAAAAAACACTTAAATTAACACTCAAAGAACTAAAAATCATACTTAAAAATACATTAAACTTGGGCAAAATATGGAGATATCAAATACCCCACACTTAGCTTTTGCTTGCCCTCGAGTAAAATTGAACAAACCACATTTTCGAAATTATCAAACTAGATCTAAACTAAGAATATGCAATTCAAAATCATGATCAATAATTAATAATAGCACTAAATGACATCCCAACATGTAAGTTTCCATGTGTGTGTCCAAGACCAAAACATTTTGAGAACTTTCAAAACCAAATACCAATGCAATTTAGTAACCAACCTATAGAATTAATGCACATTGAAATGTACACACTGTTTCACACTTAAAACTCTAGAAACACCGTAAGCCTCTCCTTGAGCACTAGAACCCTAAGGTCATCTCTGGTAAACAACTCAAAATAAGATAGAACCATTAGGACTTCACTAAGGTTGTAATGTGGTCATGGTAAAGGCTAATCAAATAATGGTGAAAGGCAAACAAAAAGAATAGCCACCCTCTGATTATACTGACCAGTGTCTAGCAAGTGTACTAGATTACCTAAGTAATATAGGGTTTTACAATTAAGATCTATGAATATTGTACCCAAGGGATTGTGGTTGCAAGAATGGAATGCTAAATATATGCTAAAGAATTCCTAATGCTTTGACTAATATGTTGACTAAACTAATGAAAATGCAGCAAAAGTAAGAATAAATGTAAAACTTAATTAAAAACAAGTAAGAGCTCAAACTAAAATAAAATAGAGATTAGTTTAAAAATTAATATAACTAAAACGTTGCCTAGGTTCACTCATCCTTCCCATACCCAATGTGATTTAGTCTTATCTTAAGTTATGTGGATTGAATTTGGATAACCCTACTATACCCAAGCATTTCATTTCGGCGCAATCTATTTTAACCACGAATGTCCCATTCTAGAGCAAGCCTCACAATTAGCTTATGCACGGGTCTAAAATCCTAGGTTTGAATCGCTTTCCCATTTCGAAGCCAAATAATTTAAAAACCTAGTCATTCTACATCAAACTCTAATCCTAATATCACATTATCTATAACTCATCGAGTTCCATTCCGTAGCAAATCTCAGAATCATAGAGAAATTGATAGAAAAATAAAGTAATCAAACATCTATGGTATTCAATCATTTAATTCAGTTACCCAATCTAGATAGCTTGATTAAATCATCAAAAATCGTGAAATAGCATTCAATATCATGTAAAATGAATCATTAATCCACATATATAAATCAAATCAGGTCAATATTCACATGGGCATAGGGATTTAGAGATCCCCTAAACAACTAATCTACTATTCACAATCCATTATAGATAAAAAGTAAGAAAAAAACCCAAAAATTCATGGTTGAGATGAAACCCAGCTGAACCCAATCTCCTCTTACTTTAAAACTCTAATGGAAAAATGAACTTAAGCTAAGAATATTGAATCTAAGCTCTATTGTTTGTAAATCTAATCTAAATAAGATGTTTGATCTATGAAAACATAGAAACCCTAAAATTTTAGAACAGATGAAAACTAAAATAAAAATAAATCTAAAATTCGTATCCTTCTCCCCATTTGCCAAGTAGAAATTCTACTTTTTATAATCTCAAAAGGGTCACGGTGGTGATTGTTTTGTGCCCACCATGAGGCTATGGACCATGAGGCTATGGTTTCTGTACTGGATTTGGATGAGTCACAATAGGAAGTGAATGGTTGCCACCATTAGATAATCTTCAATTTGCTTGTATATCCAAAAACCTATAGCTCACGGTGGTAATGAAATGATTGTGACCATGAGGTGATCTTGAATTTGATTCTGTCCTGAACTGCCTTATGTCATGGTGGCAATGAAATGGTTGTGACCATGACCTATGTTGAAACTTTGCATTTTTCCACTTTTGGAAAGATCACGGTGGGAACTAAAATGTTACCATCATGAGGTAACTATAATTTTTGCAATTCAACACAAAACAACACCAATTGATAACAAAAATTTATGAAAGCCATAATTAAGTTATTCATAGCAAGAGTTATTAGAAGCAACAAAAAAAAAAGAAAACATAGAAAAAGAAAACAAAACCAAACTAAAAACGGCTTAAAACTAAGTACTAAATTAGAGTTATCAAAATACCCCATAATTAGTCTTTACTTACCCTCGAGCAAATGAATTAACCACATTCCTAAAATTCCAAGCTCTAACCTAGAACAAGAAAATTCAAACAAACTAAATAGCACTTAGCAAAAGACACTTAAAAAAATTGACTAGAAAGATTCAAACTAATTTATATAAATCGATTTCTTATGTGTGTAATGGGCCAAAAAAAATTAATTACTTTTCAAAAAAAAAGTTAACAATGTATTACAACACTTGAGCAAAAAGAAAAATATGAAAAAATTTTGCATTATAGTTTTGTGCTTGAAACTCAAAATATACCATAGGCCTCTCTTTTAATACTGGAACCACACAGGTTATTCCACTGAATAACTCAGAACAAGAATAGGATCGCTAGGTCTTACTTTAAGGTTGTAATGTTGGGCTAAGGTATTGGTTCCAAAAGATAGATCAAGTTGACAAACTAAGATTAGCCACACTACCCAAAATTTTCCACCTAACTTTCTAAAAACAAACAACCCTACCCATAAATAATAACTTCATCACTAATTGCCAAAAGAAGAATCTCAAAAATTAATGAATAAGCTCAAGGCATGTATAAGAAAGAAGCATGAACTTTAAATTTCATTATTCTTAACTTGATCATTTCCTAAACATTAATAAACCTCCTTTCGATTGATAAATACCCGACACTTATTCTCTACAATAAATAGCTAGCTCAAAATTTCTCAATCAAAATTTTGTAAAATTTAAAATTTTTTAAATGAAACAATAGGGTATCAACAATCATTTTTGTCATCAAACTTAGTACCATCTTGAGATTTACAACTCTTCAATTAACAACACCCCAAATTCTAAAATTTTTAGCAATTGCTAACACTCTAACCATTTCGGTACTAAACCGTTTCACTACCCATGATGCAATATACAACCCAATCTTAGAGTGGCCAAATCTTAGATAGGGGAGATAAAGGCATTTGGGGTTATATGGTGAATCATAGAGGTGCAGCAATAAAAATCATTAAATAGTATGCTTTTAGCATACCTAGTTGGCTCAATAGGGCTAGCAACGAAAAAAATATGTAAATAGATAGGATAAAAGTTATTAACAAGTGATTGTGCCAAGGAAAGGTTGACTAGGTCATGTCCTAAACCTACCTGAGTTGCTAAATAGTTTTGAAGGATGATGAGAAAGTTTCTAGCCATCTAGAATTCCTTCACTCGGAAGCTCTCACACACTAGATTTTCAAAATTTTCACAAAGAAGCCTAAAGTGCAAAATGAATAAGAATCAAAAGTTATGACTAACTGAAACTAAATTGGAAAAGAATTCTTAATAAGCAGTAAAACTACTCTCTTGGTAAGTAGATCCTCTAAATAAACTATTCACAAATTAAAGTTCAAAATAATTCCAACAGGAGCAACTGGAGAGCAAAACTAAACTGAAATGCTTAAAGAAACCAATTTAGCAAAAGACAAAAACAACAAGCTTATAATGAAATAAAAGCAAAAAAAAAAAGAAATTAAAATAAAAAATACTAAAATGAACTACTATAATTAAAAATAGAAAAGGAAAAAAACAATAAAGAAAATTAAAATTGAAGAGACAACTGAAATTAACAACCAAACTAAAAGAGTTAAATAACAATAAAAACTAAAGTTAAAAACTAATGACAAGAGATTTTAGTTTAAAAGTTAGATAGGTTTGTGGCAAATTTTACTCAATCTCATTCTTTAAAAATAAGCTTTGAAACACTTCATCCTCATCAAATAAAAAATTTATTTTTCTTTGCTCCCCTACCCCACACTTCAAACATTGCTACCCTCATCAAGTTGACAAATTATATAAAAATTGATAGAGGACTCCTTGCAAACTCAGAGCGATGGTGGTGGTGGGAGATGAGCATCAAAACAGGAAGAAAGGGAGGTAATGCCCATCATCATCATCTACTCCACCTGAGATTAAAGCAGTGCTTGCTTGCTGCTATGGCATTTACTTTGGTCACTAGCATAAAAAACTGCGGAGACAACAAAGCAACAATCCCCTGATTTGGTACACGTGGCAATGCCCCTAAACTTCTCTTAACCCTTCCTAAATATTCCTCTCGAGTCATTTAATGATAACCACAATCAATTGTAGAATCATCTATCACAATTTTCATATTTTTAAGTAGCTTCTTATTAATGAAAGAGATGGAGCCTAACACTCGACCCCTACATTGATGATTAACTCCTTTGCTAAAACCATGACCAATCCACCAAAAGAAAATTTTCTTAGTCTTTCTAGGATTCCATTGTAGCTCTTCCACTTCTACCACAAGTGAACAATGCCATTAATCTTGAATCCATTGACCATGCATCCCAAAAATAAAGCCTCTAGCAAATTAAGTAGCCCTGCTGAATCCAAGTGACTCATTAAAGACATAGAGAAAAACCTATGTATGATGCAAAGTGTTTTGAACATGCAAATGATGCACCTTTGCTAGACCCACCACATATTAAGTGTCTAAAATGGCATCCTTAATCACTTCCTAAATAGCTTCATTCCTATAACCTTTAAAATAATCAGGTGCATGAGCAGGAAATCCCAACATCTCTAAAAACTCAATGAAAATTTATTTCATATAATGTGCCATAAAAGACACCATTCTTTGATCAGTCCAGCTATTTTTCCCAATTTTGCATGCACTATAGCGAATAAGTCCCTAGTGAGATCAAGGTACACTCTCTCTTGGTTTGCAAAAAATTGCTCCCAACCAATATTT
This sequence comes from Excoecaria agallocha, assembly GCA_037975025.1. NCBI lineage: Eukaryota > Viridiplantae > Streptophyta > Magnoliopsida > Malpighiales > Euphorbiaceae > Excoecaria > Excoecaria agallocha. The sequence continues at coordinate 6,354,962 of CM075818.1, read as the reverse complement.
GAAATGAGGCACTCAATATCCTCTTTGATTTCTAACTCCTCAAATAGCTCCATATCTAAGTAAGATATGGGTACATACTTGCATTTTGTGAAGTATGCATAGTTAGTTCTCATGTCTCCAAGCACAGGATATTGGTACTTTAGTATTAGAAATACCTGGATTGTTCAATGAGCTAGATGTACCATTATGTTGTGCACGCTTCGAAGCATTACAAGAAAGAAAAACCAATATTTAAACATTGGAAATGATAATTATAGCATCAACAAACAATAATGCATAAATCTTATTAATCCCAACAACAATCTAAACAACTAAGCAATAATGCCCAAAAAAGACAAAGATAAGTAGGCAGATGGAAGCATAGATGTAAGGAAACTAGCATAATAAATAGCAATGCAGGCACAAGGGTCAATGGAACAAACAAGATTAAGAAATCATTATTCTAAATATAATGCACAATGATAAAAAAAAAACTAAGAGTCGTAGTCATTTTTGCATTGCTTATCAAATTCTAAACATAATGCACAAAGTTTAATGGACATTATTCTAAACATAACCAACGAAGTCTAACATAAATTATGTGAAAAATAGTTGGAGCATGGCTAAAGAGTGTTTATTAAGGCATTTCAATAAACAACTTATATGCAATAATTGTTGCTCAATAATTTAGACATTCAATCACTAAAAGAAAATCTCAAATTGGAGGTGTAATCATAATATTGAAGAACAATTCATAAAATGGTAAAACTACATCCCACCTCATATGAAAACCAACAATCAAATTACTGCCTCTGTAAACATCAGGTCCTGAGGTAGCCCAAATCAGAGTTATCCGATGAGAAAACATCATCCACATTATGGATAGAGAATGAAAACTTTGAGTCTTATCCTTGATTTTCACAAAGTTTTTAAGGTTTTTTTATTAAGCTTTGTCTTATCGTGTTTTTTTGGGTCAAAAATAGCTTTTAATGGCAAAAATTAACTTTTTCCATTGGAAAAGATTAGCTTTTTTTCCATTGGCAAAGATCACAAAAACTAGCTGGTGTCCCATGAATGCCTGTCTCCCATGAATGCCATGAATGCCTGTCTGTAGCAGTAGACTCTTATAGACACCTGTATTCTGCTACAAACTCCCGTCCATCGCACAATTTCCAAATTACATCCCACTTTTTTTGGGTGAGATAGGGGGTTTTTTTAGGGGATTTTTATCTCAAATCTAATCAAATCTTGAGGGATTAAATTAGGGATTTAAGCCTTAAAAATAAGAGTTTGAGGGAATTTATAATTTTTAAAAAGGAGAGTTTTAATGGGATTCAAAAACTCACTCAAATAAATAGAAAAACCCTAGGGTTCTTTTGGGATGATATCTTCTTCTTCTTCTTCTTCTTCTTCTTCTTCTTCTTCTTCTTCTTCTTTCCCTTTCTTGGGTGGCTAAGAAAAATTTTGATTTTCTTAAGAAATTTGAGAATAGCAACAATTAATTATTGAGAATAAAAAATTAATTTTTATCTCTTGAGAATGAAAAGACTCCTTTAAATCTTTTTTCCAACACTAAAATATTTTTATTATTTTTTATCAATTATAGAGATTAATTGAAGAGGAAATTGAAGCATAATTCTCTAGCCCTTTAAAGATCAATTGTGGGTAATATTCTGGGCTTTTCTTTCTCTTAATTTTTTATCTTGAATATATAGTTTATTTAATTTGAGTTTTCATTACATCTTTATTTTTTTAATGATAAATTAATTGTCATGTAAATGTTTATAATTCATTATGTGAAAATGTTGTTTTTTTGTTTTTTTTTATTTTTATATCATGAAAGCATATCTTTTATTGATGTTGTTTATGCCATGATTAGTTAATTATGTAAAAGTATTGCTTTTTCATTCTTATTTTTATGCCATGGTTATTTTAATTAAATGTTATTTTAATGTTTTAGGATGATTTAAATTATGTTTTGATGTGTTAGAATAATTTTGGCATATTTTAGGATTTTTCACCATTGATGTATAATTAGTTTTCTTGATTAAAATACTGTATTTTATTATTAGTTAGTTATTTAACATGATTTAAGTGTGTTTTGATGTTTTAGAATAATTTTTACATGTTTTTATTGCATTAATCTCATTTGCATGATTCATTATACTTTTAGGTGTCATTTTAATTATATTTTATACTTTTTCATATTCTGTTCCTTTGATTATTCTTATTCTAAAATCATTTTTATTTTATTTTACTTTATTATTTATTTCCCTTTGTTACATTACTAACCATTTCTTTTCTTTATTGTTTTGTGAGAATTTTAATCTTTATTACATTTAGTTTTGGAGCTTGAGAGGTTGAACACCTTGGAGAAATCTTATGGAAGATATTAATTCCCTTTTGCTTATTTTATTTTATTTTACTTATTATTTTAATTTATTTCTTCATTATTTGTTTATTTGGATGTATTATTTTGGGGATGTAATAGGTAGTAAAAAAGATGATTTTCACACGTTAAATTAAAATTCATTTAAAATCATTTTTATTAATCAAATTAGGATTTTCTTAATAAAAATGCACTAATATCCAACTTTTAACCCACAAATTCATACAATATAATAAAAGCTTTTTTTTATCAAAATATGTATGAGGGAACTAATGTTCCCAACCCAAATGAATTCCCTAATTTATGTATGTAATTTATTTTCTTCGCTGGACTATTTGCTTATGTAATAACTTTTAAGTATGATTTTATTTTAAGTATTTATTTATTGCTTTTTTGTTTGAATGGGATGTTGAATTAAATTATGTCGCTTGCATTGTGTGAGAAAGGAGAGTGAATTAATTCTAAAACTCTATTATAAAACAATACCTAACCAAGATGTCTACTAAGAGGGATGTCCTGAACATCAGTCTTCATTTGGGCATCAAAATAAGGTCAAGATTCAATTTCCAACATTTTGTTGGGTGGCAAATCCATGACACCTGCCTCTTTAAGACCACTAGCAGTCGCCTTTATAGGTTGACCGATAGCAATAATTAGGGTTCACTCCTTTTTATTGCAAAACGACCAATTTATTATTAAAAGTGAGACTTCTCCGGTCTCGGGCCCTAAAAGTGGGTCTTTGAGAATCCAATAAAAAATGAAGGGCGGACTTTGGTGCGTCACACTGGTGACTCCACTAGGGACTAAAGAGACCTTGCTCCGAAAAGCATCTTGGTTAAATTTTTTGTAATTTGTTTTTATTATTTAATCTTATCTCCTTTCTAAACTACATTTCTTCCATACATCTTAGAGCCTTAGAATTAAATTAGGCATCCCTTTTTAGCCCCGGTGCTATCCTGAAGCATGCCTTACATTCACTCAGCATAGGGAGGTGTCAAGGAGACCCACCAGCCCAAGTTTAATGCCTAATGGAGTATGAAATGGTGACCCATCTGTCTTTATGCTCATGATGAGCTAGACCTATTGGCAAGGGCCATGCTTGGGTAGCCCTAAAGTTTCATCACCCTTGACTCAAGCCCAAGTAATGGCAATAGCAACTTCCCTTAGGTTGTATAACCATAATAATCTTTTTTCTTGAAATATAGACCTTTATGTATTCATCAAACTCAAATAAATTAGGAGGGTACTAGTCAAAAGTTGTCATGCCCTAATAGGCTGAACCTCAACCCATAAATTAGAACACTATTAGGGGCATTCCTTTGATAGACATTGAGCGGAGAAGGCATAACATACCTACTCTTGAAGAGGACTTTATAGAAGATGAGGAAGAGGATGAGCCAACACTGGTAGTGAAGAGTAAGGGCCTTAGGGTAGAGAATGCTGCATTTAAGAAGTTAGAAGAGACAATCAAGGTAATAGCCTATCTCTTATCAAATGGAAGGGGACTCAAACTTGAGCACAAGGATCTAGAGAGTGCAGATGCCTCAAAGTTTCAAGATGCCTGATTTGCCTAAGTTTAATGGTATTTCAGACCCATCATCACATGTGAAGTAATACAGATTGGTGATGAGGGGAACTATTTTGACTAAGAAGCAGAAGATTGAGTATTTCTGCCATAGTCTAGTAGGCCCTGCCATTAATTGGTACCACAAGTTAAATTGCAGGACCAAGAAAGATTAGGATTTATTAATGGAGGAGTTTATGAAGTAGTATGATTGTAACACCATAATGGAGGTCACTCTCAAAGATCTAGAGTTGTTATGCTAGAAGCCTGAAGAGTCCTTCTATGAATACCTTACCCACTGGAGAAATAATGTGATGGAGACAAAGTGAAAGCCAAACACCCCTAATCAGATTAGACTCTTCATCAGGAATGCAAGTCTATACCTAAAAGATGGATTGAAAATGAAGGGGCTTAAAGATTAGGAATCTCTCAAGGACTTCGCCATTGAAGCTGAGGAGGAATATTTAGAAGAAAAGGCTCGGGCTGCAAATTTAGAAAGAGGTAGTCATAGAGATAAGTAGAAGAATGGAGACCTAAGTGGGGGCAATGAAGAGGTTATAAAAGTTTCATCTATAAGAAAAAAGGGGAATCATAATACCATCATGGGCAAACCACTGTCTTGGTACCTCACTCGTCTCAGTAGGCAAGGAAAGTTACAACCATTACTAGCAAAGCTAGCCATAAGCCAAAGGAAACCTGGACACAAAACCGATTGGTATTGTGTTTATCACCAGCACATAGGGCATATAACTAATTATTGTCATCCCCTAAGAGATCATATTCAGGATTTAGTTGACACTCAGCAGGCACCAATCCCAAAGAGGGAGAATTAAGTCTTTATTTACAAGCTCCATGTCATCGCCAACCTTGGAAGCATCATCCAGTCTAAATAGTTTTTTATGATGTAATAAGTGCCCTTGAACTAAGAAAACTTTTTCCCTTTTGATTGTATTAATGATTTTGACTTTCTTTATGTTTGCAATGTCTCATTTATTTACATCACTATAAGAAAATTAAGCTTTAACGACCAAAATTTAACGAAGGGATAAAAATTCGATCCCAAAAAGTTACAATCAATAAAGGAAATTTAATACGATCGTTAGAACTCATATTTTAACGAGAGGTTTAATTTCGGTTGTTAATAAACTTAAAATATGATTGTTATTGATCTAAAACAAAAGAGCAGGACTTCCAACCCATTTACCTTCAAAAATAATTCTCAATTATTTTATTAAAATAAAATAAAAAAAATGTAAAAGGTGGAAACCCACAACACCCATTTTCTATAAAAGTGCAAACCCCCAAGAGCCCTAATCCGACCCCTCACCACTCGCCACTACCCACCACCGGAAGCCACCTTACTAGTCCTACCTTCATCTTCCCTTTTCACTCTCTGGTCATTTTTTTAATTTCTTTATGCCCTTGTTCACTCTCTAGTCTTTATGCCCTTATCTTCTATTCGTTCTCTGGTTTTTATGCCCTTGTCTTCTATTTGCTCTCTAGGAATTTCTTTTAAGCATTGGATGATGGTCTATATCCATGAAAGCTTTGGTTGGAAATTGGAGGTGAAAAGCAAAAAGAGAGAAAATGGTGGGTGTACATTTTACTTTCTCCTCATTTTCACTTTTCGAGTTCAAGGGCTCATTTCCTTATGAAGCTTCTTCAAGACATGCAAATGGTGATTATGAAGTGGAATTGAAGAATCTGAGAGAACAAGAGCAAGAGAAAGAGAAGAAACAAATTAAAGTTGATCAATTCTTTAAATTAAGAAGAACAAGCAAAAAAGGAAAGCAAAAAGGGAGTGTAGAAGCCGTTTGTGGTTCAAATTTGAGATCAATTGAGGTTAGTTATTTCTCAATTTGCATATGTGTGATTACCTAAATTGTTCTAGTTATTGAAAATTTTTAATTAATTAATTTAATAAGTAAATTTAGTTTTGTTCCAGTATTCCTTTTAGGCTATTTATGTGTTTGTGTCTTTGAATGGAGGTACTATTTTTTTGAATAGAATATTCAAGTTTATATATATGTTACTTTGGATAGTTGAGGAATTAAGATGTTAAGAATTTAAGTAGTGTTCAAGTGAAAAGTGCCCGAACTAGAAATTCTATTTCTTATAGTCATATACTTTAAATTTTGGTATATTTCTAGATAATTGAAATAATGTTTTTTTTTCTTTTTAAATCGAGAGAATGTTATGTTGTGTTTTTATTTTGTTTGTTTAACACTTGATAGATGGCTAAACTATTATTACGGTTGCCGGGTTGTTTTGGTTGGATTTTGTTCGCAGGTAAGTGGAAGGGTATTGTGATTGTTAGGTTGAAGAAAAGATTTGTATGCAGAGGATAGTTGTTGTGCTACCATTCCATTTGAAAACAGTAATTGGAAGTACATTTTGAAAACATAGCTATGATGCTGATATTTCTCTTAAATTAAGTACACGACTAGATCTACTATTTAAGTGAACAAATTCTCTATGATGGATTAAAATTGGGGATAAAGCTAATTGCTGCTTTAGGATAGATGCATGTTTTCAAAAGAAATTTGAGACATAATGAGTAATTATATGCCATTGACTAGACATGTATCAGTAATAATTAAGTACGAATATGCTTATATGTTTAAGTAATATTTTGTATTAACATCAAATGTTAGAGTAAATAGTTTATAGACAATTATTTTCAAGATATGTTCAGTTTTTAGTCATAGTATTAGTAAGGTTTAAAATTGCTTATTATTTCTTATTAAGTTACAAGATCATAAATAATAAATTGAGGCTAAATACTAAATTATATGTTTATGACGTAGTGTAGTTTTTAAAGCAATTATTGGTATGCGTGTGCTAAAAGTAAAGGAAATAAACTAAAGGTGATATAAAAGGCTATAAAAGAAAAGAGACAATGTATGTTATTTGCTTCAGTTTGGAGAATTTCCAGTATTATTATGTGAAAGTTTGTATTTGTAAAAGGTGCTAGAAATATTAGTTTAGTTTTACAATTTTTTTCTTTGGTTCTTGTGCTTGTGTTAGATTTTGATGTTATTTAAAAGGAAATAAAGTAAAGGAAATAAACTAAAGGTGATATAAAAGGCTATAAAAGAAAAGAGACAATGTATGTTGTTTGCTTCAGTTTGGAGAATTTCCAGTATTATTATGTGAAAGTTTGTATTTGTAAAAGGTGCTAGAAATATTAGTTTAGTTTTACAATTTGTTTCTTTGGTTCTTGTGCTTGTGTTAGATTTTGATGTTATTTAAAGAAAGAATAGAGTTTTTGATTCACCTAATGTGTGGGTTAGTTTAGTTGTTGTGTAATTCTGGAGATTATATAGTTAAAGTTTTTTGTCAAAGAGTTTATATTGCAAAAAAAATAAAATAAAATAAAATAATTAGTTTCATTTTACTAGCACTATTTAAACTTTTACTAATCAATTACTTGGCTGTGTTTGATCCTATGAATTCATTTTACTAATTCTATGAATTCTTGCTTAATCCTTATAACCAAAATCCTAGATTTCTGAGTTGGTTGCAAGAGAAATTAATAAATGTTATTATTTTCCTTTGATATATTATATGAATATAATATTGAAGTAATCTTCCAGGCAACTATAGTATGATAATTGTTTTGATGCCTACACATAACTTAATTTGAAGCATATGCCTATGCACTTTTACATACCAATATTCCATTCAATTAACTCATTTACCTATTTTTTGACTTCAACGGTACACCCTCACTATTTCAATTGAATTCAAGTCCTTATGCCAACAAATAACTCTAACATAAATCTATATATATATATATATATATATATATATATATATATATATATATATATATATATATATATATATATTCTTTTGATAACTTATGCTAACAATAATAAGAAAATTGAAGACAATAAGAGATGGTTGTTACTTCTTCTGTTTTGTTGTTATATTCAATGGATTAAATTTTCTTATATATATCTAAATTTATTTTAGTTTGTCTAATTTTTATAAATTACTTTCATGCTCTTTATACAAATATTATCTATGAGTTCACAACCTGCAAGATACGTACCTAATTGCTTATTCATTAAATAGTACATATACTGAAATGAATTTTTAATTAGGTGTTGAAAGTAAAAGGAATTATGCATATGGGAAGTATTAACCAATGGGAGACATAATATGTATTGTCATTAGCATATTAATCAATCATTAACATAATGGTCTCATAAAGTAAGATTAGGGGAATAATGTTAAAGTTAATTAAGGATGTTAGATTAGGAATAAGAATTTATTAATATCAGAATGTAAGCCAATAATTTATTAATATTAGAATATAAACAACACTATATCTCTTTGTTTTTATACCTAAATATTCAGTCAATGTGTGTGCAAGGTTCTTATCACTTTGTGTTTTAAGCTTGACATCCCAAGTAAATGACATATTTCTTATTTAGAATAATATTGTGCCTAGATTAATGTCTTGGATATAGAAGGTTGTTTTGGAAGAAGAAGATCATTCTGTGAAGAAAACTAATGCAAAACTAAGTGTGGCTAAAGAGCTAGGCAATGTTAAATTCAAAAAATGAAGGTGGGATGAGACTTTGCATATTATGCTAGTATTAACAATTGATATTTCTTTGTCCATTTGGTATGGTAACTTAGATTGCTCTTGATTATGTTATTTTCTCTATAATTGCTAAATTTGGTTTATCTTTAGTGAAGAGATACTTTGAAGGAGTTATGAATTGTTGGATGTGCAAGTAAAGGAAATGAAGTCAATAGGTACTGCAATAAGCAAATTGGAAGGTATGAAATGTTACTCTCTCATACAATGGGATTGCTAAATATGGTTGTTTAGTTGCAAAAGTTGTTATTAAGCTTGAAGCTTATTTGGATTACTATATAGATTGCAACGGTGCATAGCCTATCTTTGAAGTAGTCCATGTTATGATATTGATTTGTTGAAGATATGTTTGCATATTCCATGAGATAATATATTATACTATGATTTTCTGTTCAGTACCATTCTTCTTTAGTGTTGACTAAACAACTATGGGTGTTGATAATTTGTTTGTTATCTATCTTTCTACCCAATAAGTATAGTGTACAGAGTCAAAAATATAATTAAGTTGAACAATATGAAAATTTTATTGGACCGCAGAGGCAGCATGGTGATTGATATAACAACAGGGCATAAGGTTAGGCTTGTAAAAGCTCTCTTTAGTCACTTAGCATTATGTTTGTATTTATATTGAGTTAGGCTTGTTAAAGCTCTCTTTAGTCTCGTGGAATTATGTTTGTATTTATGTTAATTTATGTTGACTAACAGTTTCCTACACATGTTTCCCATTTCATTTAAAAATTCTCTCTTTAGTCAACATCTTGTCCATGCTTGTATTTATGTTGAGTAACAGTTTTCCACAAATGTTTCTCGTTTCATTTAAAAATTTCTTACCATGCTTGTATTGTTTTGCAGTTTGATATCTTGTGTTCTCTTCGCCCAACTCCAGCAGTTTGTAGATTTCCAATAGAAGAGACACGACTTTCTAAATAAGGTATAGGAATCTTAGGTCTATTACTTAATGTAAAAAGTAAATACAAAAAGTTCTATTTTGTATATAGTTATGTAGTTATTTTAATTCTATTATTTATAAGTTTGATTTTGTATTTGCTATACAATTTGGAAACACAAGGATATCTTGTAACTTTTCTTTTTTTTTATCTATGAAATGACAATATTTATTATATTTTTATATGTATATATATGTGTTGGCAATATATTTAAATAAAATTGTTCCTATCAATCAATGGAAGTGATCTTTAATAATTTTTTAATTACTTTTAAAATCTAATATTAGCACACGAAATTTCCTTTGTTAAAAGTGAACACAACCAGCCAAGGGAAAATCCATTCGTTAAAATTAATTTTTAACGACCAGAAATTCTCTCGTTAAAAGTGAACATTATTATCGAAGGGAAAATACGATCATTAAAAGATATTTTCAATGACCGAAATTTCCTTCGTTGAAAGTGAACACCATCAACAAAGGGAAATTTCAGTCGCTAAAAATATCTTCAACAATCAGAATTCTCTTTGTTGAAAGTAAATACCATTAGCGAAGGGAAACTCCTGTCACTAAAACTCAAGATTCAATGACCAAAAATGATCTTGTCGTTATATACATTAACGACCAGATACAAAATTCGATCGTCTATATCTTTATCGGCGGGGCTTTTACCGACCAGTTGACGACCAAATTTTCCTATCTTTATAGGTCATTAACGATCGGATTTTAAGTTTTAATTCTCGAATTTCCCTTCGTTAAAGAGTATTTTTCTTTTAGTGCACAATTCACTTCTAGGACATTAATTTGATGAACATTGCTCCACTTGATCTCAAGAAAAGAAAAATATCTTGATTGCATCCATTATTACTCCTAAAGTGAGGTAAAATTGAGAGATGAAGGAAAAAAGAAACAAAAAGAAAAAAAAAGAGAAAAAAGGTTGCGCCACTACATAGCGTGTCAAATGTCTTTCTACAAGAGTTGATAAGAAGCAAGCTATGAAGTACCCTTACTATGAACTTGACATGTCTTCAATGTTATCCCCTTTTGCAAGCATGACTATGAAAGAAAAGTCTTATCTCATGCTTATAGGCAAGTCTCAATAAGCTATTAGTTTTCCCACGATGAATCCTAATATTAAGAGGGATACTCTATCTCACCAACCATACTATCCTCAAAGGATTCTTTTTGAGCCATTACTTGTTACTTTAGAAAGTGTGGATTGTCATGAGGTTAGAATGAAATACAGCTTAAGCCAAAATTAAAATTCTATTATAGCTATGACTATCCATTTGAGCCATAACTAATAAGGGCCCTTAATAAGAGAACTATACACAGGCAAAACACAATAAAGGTTATAAGACTAACATTGGTAACAAGAAAATGTTGAACAAGAGATGAAACTCTGATGATAATGTAAATTTTGAAAAGATACAGAACATAAATAGATGTTTCGACGACCCTAATGATGATTTTCCTCATATTTGTGTCAATCTGAAGTGTAGTGACATAGTTATTGAGAAGTGTACAAAATCTTGTCGAGATCACAGTATAAAACTAAAGCACACTAAAAAGGCTTGGTCTAGAAGATTATTTAACTCCCAGTGATGAGCGAAAGAATTATGCTGTGGATGACATAGTGAAGATCAATACACCTTATGGTACAAAGTTATTATAACGAGAACATTTCAACAGGAGCATTGATTGTAAATCTATGGATGATATAGTAAGGGTCAATATACCTTATGGCACCTAGCTATTATCCCAAAAGCTTTTCAACAGGAGCATTGACTACATGGACATTTAGGCATGTCGGTAGTTAGCGCACTTACAAAACAAAGAGAGAAAAAGAAAAGAAAAAGCCCTGCAGGTCAAAAACCTAAAAAGGAAGCCTTAATAAAATTGGGCATCCCACTAGGGTGAAAACCGAAAAATGGGCCTTAGGCAAAAATTAGGGATTAAGAGAAAATACTCAATCAAGAAAATCCAAAAGGGTTGATTGATAACAAAAATTGGATGCACATAAAATGTCACTTCTTGAGATTAAATGGAATCAATGTTTTTGCATTACATGTCTTGTTATGATTACTGTCATCACATGCGATGCATATAGATGAGAATTCATGCATAAGTTAAGCATAAGTATGATTAACTGATCGAAAGAGACCTGTGACATGTACAAGGACACGTGCTAAAGTACAAATTAGGAGTGTAGATCCTAACAAAATAAAAATAAAAAAGAAGAAGAATGAGGCTATTAGAGATGAAAATCGTAACTGGCTCTCTAAGCTAAAGTTAGGCCAAAGGACAGAGTAAGAACCTGGAAATAGGCAGTATGTCCTAAAAAAAAGAAGAAAAGCTACTGGAACTGGTTATGTCCAATCCAAGCAAAAGTTAGGCATAGGGTTATGTAAAAATCCCTAAGGAGATGCATTTCCCACTGAGAAAAGCTAGTGTGAAAACCCACAAGGGGTGCACTACCTTAAAAATAATGACCTAAAGCAATAAGGGGTTATTGAACAAAAATGCAATAGGATTAGATCGTCACTTGCCCTGATCCACTGGGATGAATAAATTTCCCTACAGTTTGCATTGCCCATATGTCCCATTGTACATAGCTATTTTACATGCACTTCACGAGCATAACTCTTTGCTACATTCCATTCTTTGCACATACCTCATGCATAATAATCCTTTGAATATACTCTTCCACCCACGAAGAGAAAAGAAAAAAAAGAAAGAAGTACAAACAAGTCTCTCAAGTAAATATCAACATACCAAACTTCTTTAACCAACACCGTAAACATTCGGCTTAATCATCACCCCACAATAGGAGGCATGCCAATAGGCCTCTGTTATTAGAATGCTCCTAAGAGCTGGGATGATTTTCACTCACCTCAAAGTGTGATATGATATTTTGCATGCTCGTGTTAGAAGTAACTAGGTAATATTCTCCATTCTGAATGATAAAATAGCAAGCTAAATATCTACTTTCTGTGCAGGCTCGTAAGTCTCAACCACATGCCATTAAGTCTTTTTTTAAGGCATTTTGAGTCTCTTAGTGAGCATTAAGTCTTTAAGTCCTTTTTTAAGGCATTTTGAGTCTCTTAGCGAGCATTAAGCCTTTAAGTCCTTTTTTAAGGCATTCTAAGTCTCTTAGCGAGCATTAAGTCTTTAAGTCCTTTCTCAAGGCATTTTGAGTCTCTTAGCGAGCATTAAGTCTTTAAGTCCTTTTTCAAGGCATTTTGAGTCTCTTAGGGAGCATTAAGCCTTTAAGTCCTTTTTCAAGGCATTTTGAGTCTCTTAGCGAGCATCAAGTCGTTAAGACCTTTCTCAAGGCATTTCGAGTCTCTTAGTGAGCATCAAGTCTTTAAGTCCTTTTTCAAAGCATTTCCAGTCTCTTAGCAAGCATTAAGTCTTTAAATCCTTTCTTAAGGCATTTCGAGTCTCTTAGAGAGCATTAAGTCTTTAAGTCCTTTCTCAAGACATTCCGTGCCTCTTAGCGAGCATTAAGTTCTTAAGTCCTTTCTCAAGGCATTTTGAGTCTCTTAGCGAGCATTAAGTCTTTAAGTCCTTTCTCAAGGCATTTCGTGTCTCTTAGCGAGCATTAAGTCTTTAAGTCCTTTTTCAAGGCATTTCGAGTCTCTTAGCGAGCATTAAGTCTTTAAGTCTTTTTTCAAGGAATTTCGAGTCTTTTAGCAGGTATTAAGTCCTTAAGTCCTTTTTTAAGGCATTTTGAGTCTCTTAGCAAGCACTAAGTATTAAGTCCTTTGTCAAGGCATTTTGAGTCTCTCAGGTGACAAAGTCCTTTTTGCAAGCAACGAAATCCTTTTGTAGGTGCCATACTGGAGGCAACTACTAAAGGATGGTCATCCTGCTCAAAGACAAATCCACATCTCCACAAGGTTAGTATCTTCTTTAAATTACAACAACACACTAACATCAAGTCCTTTTCATCAGGTACCCAAAATGCCATCAAGGGGGCATATATTTACTTCATCAACAACAAGGAAACCAAAGCAACTATCACCATCTCTTAGAGCAAGAGAAACTTTGATTTAGACACACCAAAAGTCATAAGGCCGATATTGAGAGCAAAGAATTACAGGGCAAGGGACAACCATAATAGGTTTTAGCACCCCGGTGGTATCTCACAAAAAAAAACATATTTGCTAAGGATAATTTCAGACATTCCAAGTGATTCCCTAGTAGATAGATACATATCCACCAATAACATCCCCAATGTAGTATTAACTTAGATAGAACAACCAAATCTCTTATAAAGAGCAACCAACAAGTCAGCTAATGAATGACACCCATCAAATGCTACTGTAATTACCTCATTTAATGTTGCAGGACAACTCTAACATTCAAGTATGATGTATCATCTTGACTCTGTATGCCGATAAATTGGCACTAGTCATGATATGTTTTTAGCAATTTGATTCTACATGCCCCAGGTGCTAATCAAATATAATCAAGTCAACCTAATTCTGCATGCCCTAGGTGCTAATCAAGGAAGACCTTTTATTCTTGTCGCAATTTTGCATGCCCTACGTGCTAATTAGACAAGTGGAGATTCACCACCTTCAATGGAGTTAGTCTCGAGCCATCTTGATTCTACATGTCCCAAATGCTAATCAACACAATCAAATAACCTAATTTAGCATACTCCAGGCACTAATCAAAGTTAATTAATCCGTTTTGGTTTTGCATGCCCTAGATGTTAATCGGATAATCAACACAAGATTAACACATCAATAAGTTAATGTTAAATATCCAAATTCAAGGTTAATGCGTCAGCAAAATGATGATAACTACTTGATCAAGAGACTCACTACCTCTAAAGGTGCATGTTGCAATCAAATAAGAGATTCACTACCTCAGGTACGTGTTTTTTTCCTTTAACGCTGAATTTTAGCTCACTTAAGAACTAGTGCATTAAGCCACCCAAAATTGAGGGTAGCTATAGACACCGGGTTTGGAGATAACCCAGATCAGAGTTACCCGATGAGGAAGCTTCATCTACATTACGGATAAAGAATGAAAACTTTGAGTCTTATCCTTGATTTCCATAAAGTTTTTAAGGTTTTTTATTAAGCTTTGTCGTATTGTGTTTTTTGGGGTCAAAACTAGCTTTTAATGGCAAAAATCAAATTTTTTCCATTGGTAAAGATCACCAAAACTAGCTTTTGTGATGGATGCCCGTTCGTTGCTACAGTCTCCCACGAACGCTCGTCTATTATGGCAGTCTCCCACGGATGCTCGTCCATCACGGTAGACTTTTATAGATGCCGATCCATCGCTGCAGACTCCCATGGATGTCGGTCCACCACAACAGACTCCCATAAAGACCTGTTTGTTATATGATTTTCAGATTTACTTCCCACATTTTTTAGGCGAGAAAGGGGGGATCTTTTAGGTGATTTTTATCTCAAATCTAATCCGATCATAAGGGATTAAATTAAGAATTTAAGCCTTAAAAATAGGAGTTTGAGGGGATTTAAAATTCTAAAAAAGGGGAGTTTTAATGAGACTCAAAAACTCACTCAAATAAATAGAAAAACCCTAGGGTTTGTTTGGCGATGATATTATTATTATTATTATTATTATTATTATTATTATTATTATTATTATTATTATTATTATTATTATTATTATTATTATTATTATTATTCTTCTTCTTCTTCTTCTTCTTCTTCTTCTTCTTCTTCTTCTTTCCCTTTCTTGGGTGGCTAAGAAAAATTCCAATTTTCTTAACAAATTTGAGGATGGTAGCCATTAATACTTGAGAATAAAAAATTGATTTTTATCTATTGAGAATGGAAATACTCCTTTAAGTCTTTTTTCCAACTCTAAAATATTTTTATTATTTTTTATCAATTGTGGAGATCAATTGGAGAGGAAATTGAAGCATAATTCTCTAGCCTTTTAAGGATCAACTGAAGGTAATATTCTGGGCTTTTCTTTCTCTTAATTTCTATCTTGAATATGTAGTTTATTTAGTTAGAGTTTTTATTACATCTTTATTTTTTTAATGATAAATTAATTGCCATGTAGATGTTTTTAATTCATTATATGAATTTTTTTTTATTTTTATGTCATGAAAGCATGTCTTTAATTGATGTTGTTTATGCCATGATTATGTTAATTATGTAGAAGTATTTACTTTTCATTCTTATTTTTATGCCATGATTATTTTAATTTAATTTTTTTTAATGTTTTAGCGTGATTTAAATTGTGTTTTGATGTGTTAGAATAATTTTTTCATATTTTAGAATTTTCACCATTGATGCATAATTAGTTTTCTTGATTAAAATTCTATATTTTCTGATTAATTAGTTATTTAACATGATTTAAGTATGTTTTGCTGTTTTAGAATATTTTTTGCATGTTTTATTACATTAATCTCATTTGTATGACTCATTATACTCTTAGGTGTCATTGTAATTATATTTTATACATTTTCATATTCTGTTCCTTTGATTGTTCTTATTCTAAAATCATTTTTGTTTTATTTTACTTTATTATTTATTTCCCTTTATCACATTACTAACCATTTATTTTCTTTGTTGTTTTGTGAGAATTTTAATCTTTATTACATCGAGTTTTGGAGCTTGAGAGGTTAAACACCTTGGAGAAATCCTATGGAAGATATTAATTCCCTTTTGCTTTTTTTATTTTATTTACTATTTGTATTTATTTCTTCATTATTTGTTTATTTGGATGTATTATTTTGGGGGTGTAATGGGTAGTAAAAAAGATGATTTTCGCACATTGAATCAAAATTCATTTAAAATTATTTTTATTAATCAAATTGGGATTTTCTTAATAAAAATGGACCAATGTCTAACTTTTAACCCAAAAATTCACACAATATAATAAAATATTTTTTTGAGAAATATGCATGAGGGAAGCAATATTCCTAACCCAAACGAATTCCCCGATTTATGTATGTAATTTATTTTTTTGCTGGACAATTTGTTTATGTAATAACTTTTAAGTAGGATTTTATTTTAAGTATTTATTCATTGCTTTTTTGTTTGAATGGGATGTTTACTTGAATTTTATCTGTTGCATCGTGTGAGAGAGCAGAGTGAATTAATTCTACAACTCTATTATAAAAAAACACCTAACCAAGATGCCTAATAAGAGGGATGTCCCAAATACTAGTCTCTATTTGGGCATCAAAATAAGGTCGAGATTCAATTTCCAATGTTTTGTTGGGTGGTGACTTAATGACACCTGCCTCTTTAAGCCCACTAGTAGACACCTTCATGGGTTGACCCACATAAATAATTAGGGTTTACTCCTTTTTATTGCGAGATAGCCAATTTATGATTAAAAGTACGCCTCCTCTGGTCTCAGACCCTATATGTGGGCCTCTAAGAATCCAAACGAAAACATGGGGCAGGCTCCAACATGTCACAACCTCAATTTTAGAAATTCAACATTTGACCTAAACCAATCAACCAAGTGAATGTCCATTTAAGATAGGCAAAGAGAAATAGATTTAAGCAAAGTGCAAATATTCTAAAGCATTAGGTCACTACACACATACACATCCAAGGAACCAAACTAATTTGAATAGATGAATCATAAACAGAGGGAGACAAGTAGAGGAGAAGAATAATGCAAAAATATGAAAAAGAATTGCAGGCATAAAATAAAAAAAGTGAATAAATTGATGAATTAATAAATGAAGTAAATCACTTACTTGTTGAAAACAAAGATGTATCGTAACCAAAAATTGATGTCCAAGATAAAGAGAAAAACACAATGGAATAAGAAAAGAAAAAAAGATAAACAGGCAGTGAAACAAATGCTTTTTAAAGTCAAATTACTCGGGGGTCATGGTGGGCATAAAAGACTGGCCACCGTGACATACCCACTTTTAAGTTACCAAATCAAATTATAAAAGTGGTCACGGTAGGCACAAATCACTTGCCACTATGGCATACCAAATTTTAAATCCAGAAGCAAATGTTTTCATGTGTCACGGTAGGAACAAAATTCTTGTCATCGTGACATGCAAACTTCATGTTATAGATTCAAACTGTAAAAATGGTCATTGTAGGCACAAATCAATTGCCACCGTGACATACCACATTTTAATTCCAGAATGCAAATTTTATTGGGGTCATGATGGGAAAAAAATGTCGGTCACCATGACTTGCCCACATAATCTAAATGTAAGGCCCTAATTGTAACCCTAGTAGGAAAATACATGACTTAAAGAGGTATTGTTTTTTTATTAAGGTTTAATTAAACATGTGTAATTTAGATTGGGGTAAAAAAGGGCAAAGTGGTAATTTTGCTAAATGTAAAGTAAATAAATTATTTAATTATATAGTGACAAGGGTGCAATTTAAAGAAGGAAGTTAAGTTAAAGGCCATTATTTAAATAAAGTAAATGTGGCATAGATTATTTAAAGGAGAGTGAAGAGAAGGGTCAAATTCTTAACATGCAAGAAATTAAGGGTGCTAAAGGAACTTTTCCATCCACTTTAACTCCTCAATGGCTACATGTAAGAGAGAGAAGAGGAGAAAGGGAAGGGTTAGTAGAGGTGGTTGACACCATCAAGAGAGAAAAAATAGAATCACTCTCACTTCTCATCTATCTCTTAAGAATTTTATGTTCTCTCTAAGAAAACTCCTTTAATTGTTGTTGATGAAAGGGTCCTTGTAGTGAGACTTTGAAGTTAACAAAATTCCTATTATTAATAATCTCCTACTTGTTTCATCCTTTTCTTGTGGTGCAATAGATCTGATGATGAAGAAATCTAGGTTTTTGATTAAATATTTCATGGTTATATGTAGAAGAAGAATGAGGAAGTAAGGGAAGCAAAAGCAAGGAAGTGTTGAAGAGTTGAAGTTGTTATGGTCGGCCAAGGTATGGGACATAGTGTTATAATAAGCATGCATGTTTGATTGTTTTAGAATTTGTGTAGATTCAAGTTAATAATAAGAGTTGAAAGAAGGAGTTCAAGCATGTGTTAGTGTTTTTAAGTTTAGAAGAAAAATGAAACTAAAATTATTTAAATAGATCATAAAAAATCATGAGAAGATCCTAAGAGAAACTATCTTTTTGGTTTATTCTTAAGTTAATTAATAGTCATATTGGTTTATTCTTAAGTTGGTTAATAGTCATATTGGTTTATTCTTAAGTTGGTTAATAGTCATATTGTTTGTATGCTCTAAATTTTAATAAATCTTCAGTGTATTGTAAACTTTGTTTAGTTGCTTTAGAATATAATGCCCTGCATTAAAAAGGAATTTGTAAAATATAGTTCGAATTGAAGAATATTTGTTATGGAATTCTTAATGAAAATTCTTGCATGAGGATTTGGTTTTAAATTTACAACATAGATAAGTTAAGACTAAGTTGTTCAATACAAAAGTGTAAAATGGTTGTTTTTTGTGTTTTGTTAAATTAGTGAAAACAAGAAAAGGATTCGTGTCTATGGCGCTCATGGCTATTTTGTGCCCATGGCAAAGCTCCATATTTTCCTACTTAAATATTTTTCTTTCTCTATTTCTTAGTATTCTGTGAGCCTCCTCTGTTGTGCCTGCAATCACTGTCGTGCTCACAATTCAACATAGTAAAGCTTATCTTTCTCTCTTTCTTTTTATTTATTGAAGTGATGTTTCAATGTAATTCAAATGGTAATCCTATAGGATATGAATGAATGGAAAACATTTAAAGCATATGAATACAACGATGTAAGTTTGTTTACAACTACATGTATTGTGTTGGTTATACTTGTATACATGTGTATAGGTATTCATGATTATGTATCATTTTATATGAGCAGGTATTTATATTTATAAATTAAATTGAATACTAAAGCATAAATATGATAAATAAAGTGAACAAGAACACGGTATTACCTGCAAATAGAGTTTACTGTGGATAGATAGGCATGCTTATAGGGATGGAGTTATAGCTGCTAGATTTGGCCTTGTTTGGGTCTACCATTGTCCTCGTTTAGGACTACCGTTTGATCCCATTTGGATCTACCAAACTTAATAACTATGGATAGTTACATGATTGAAACCTACAGGTATCTGTCGTTCCCATTATCCACTTTGAGAAGTTAGGCAGGCTAATCTTAATACAGTATTTGACAATTAAAGTATAAATGATTAATTATTGTCTTTGAAATATGCTTGGCTTTAGTTACAGAACTTATTTCACTTGTTTGAATGCATAAAGTTTGTTAATGAAACATATGCTTTATGTATAGTGAGTTAATTATGGATTTGTTATTTTATTGAATTTATACTCTAATGTATTGTAATTCTATTGTTATATTATCTTGCTGAACCTATGTTACATATAATGCATACTGGTTGTGTTTGTTGATGGCTGTTGTGAGTGGTCATCTATCGTGTTTTGTCCCCATTAAGCTTTATAGCTTAATACTGGTTATTTTATCCTGTAGGTTTTATAAGAAGGACTTTTTGCTTAGGGACATTCTCTGCATCAGGAAACGCCAACATAAGACTGACAAGAATTAATGTAGGAGTTTCTTGATGTATATTTTGAATAATTTTGTATTAGCAATCATGTGATTGTAATGATGTATCTAATTTGAGATTGTTAAGCTATATAAGCTCCATTTCGTAAAGAGAATAATATATGTATGTATGTTTGTTTAAGGTTGCTATCATACCACAAGGAATGCACATTATAGTACAAATAAGTAAAGCTTGAATAATAGAGATAGTAAATCTTAAAATGCATAAGGAATTTAGTACGTGAATGACTCTATAATCATGTAAGGGACTATTGTATATGTGAAACATATAGTGATACAGTAAATGAACACTATAGTAACACCTTATAGATATAATCGATAACTAATTATATGGTATTATAGCATAGTAACATCATCTAAAGTTACATGTTTTAGTAACATGGTTACGTTATAGAATTAAGGTGTTACACTATACTACAATTGGGTCACGGTGAGCACAAATTACTTGTGACTGTGAGCCCCAAAATTTTGTCAAAATTTTTAAAATTGAACAACAACTTCAGACTAAGTAAATGATTTGCAAAACTACAACAAGAAAATTGCCATACTAAAGATCATAAACCATAAACTATTGAACCAAAATCATGCAAAACTAAAAACAACATAAACTTTATGTAAATACTAAATTAAAGAGCAAAGTTTAAGAAAATTTCTGCATTTAACAAGTCTGCAGCTGGACTTTCATACTCATTCAAGTTTTTGAGAAGGTTGAGATCACTAAAGCTACTTCAAATCTAGACTCAAAGTATGGCTTCAAGCAATGTCCATTTACTTAGAACTCCTGTCCATCTCGCAATGCTTCAAGGTAATCACTCTAAACACATTGGGCTCTGCTACATCAAATACCCTTTTCCATCTCGATTTCAACTTTTTAGGGAATAATTGCAAGTGACTATCACAGAAAAGCACCTTTACTCCTGAAATGAACTCCTTTCGCACCAACTTCTTATCATACTAATGCTTGGTCTTTTCTTTATAGCCCTAGGCATTGTTATAGGCCCATGTACAAAATTCGCCAGGCTCATTCACCTATAAAAGATGTTTTCCCCAACACTCTTTAGATCAAAATTGAGAAATTTAGTTGCCCAAAAAGCATTATGCTCTAACTCAATAGGTAAATGACATGATTTGCCATATAATAGCCCAAAATGGAGACATACCAATTGGAGTCTTAAAAGCAATCTTATAAGCCTATAATGTTTTATCTAACCATAACGACCAATCTTTCTTAGATGCATTAATGATTTTCTCTAAAATTGCTTTTAATTCCATATTGGAAACTTCTATTTGTCCATTCGCTTGAGGATGATATGGTGTTGAGATCTCTTGTCTAACACAAAATTGCTTCAACAATGCCTTAAACTAGTGATTAATAAAATGTTTACCACCGTCACTAATAATGGCCCTAGACATCCCAAACTGAGTAAGAATATGCCTTCATAGGAATTCTAACACAACCTTTGAATCACACATCCTATAGCTATAGCCTCTACCCACTTACTAACATATTCAATAGCTACAAGAATGCACTCAAAACCAAAGGAAGTTGAAAATGGGCCCATAAAATCTATCCCTAAGCATCAAATAATTCAACTTCAATAATATTATTAATGGGCATCTCATCTCTCTTGGAAATATTTCCTACTTGTTGGCATTTATCACAACTTAAAATGAAAAATTTTACATCCTTAAACATGGTTCGCCAATAAAAACCTAATTAAAGAATCTTGGCAACTGTTCAATTGGTGACATGATGTCCTCCAGCTTCTCTTCCATGGCATGCTTGAATGATTGGCTTTTGTTCTTCTTTTGAGAGACACCTCCATAGAACTTGATCCGTGTATAGTTTGAATAAGTACGGATCATCCCAAATGTAAAACCTTACATCTGCCTTTAACTTCTTATGTTGTTGACATGTCATCTCCTTTGGAATAAAACCACATGCACGATAGTTAACTATATCAACAAACCAAGGACTAGAAACAACACATGAGTAAATTGCACAAATAAATTCATCTAGAAAGAAATTAGTAATCTCCCTTTTTCTTAATATGCTCGTGCTCTAGTTTAGACAAGTGGTTCTCAACGAAGTTCTTGGCACCCATTTTATCTTTAATCTCTAAGTCAAATTCTTACAAAAGTAGCACCCATCGAATCAAACTCGGCTTTGATTCATTCATAGTGAATAAATGCCTCAAAGCTACATGATATGACCAAACAACTATTTTAAAACTAAGAGATAAGAGCAAAATTTTTCAAAAGCAAATACTATGGCAAGCAGCTCTTTCTCAGTTGTGGTGTAATTGACTTGAGCTCTCGTCAATGTATGACTTGTGTAATAGATTACATAAAAGATATTGTCTCACCTTCACCCCAATGCAGCTCTTACTGTGAAATCACTAGCATCAAACATTATTTCAAATGGTAGACTCCAATCAGAAGAAAAAATTATAGAATATGAAATCAATTTCTGGTTCAATGTGTTGAAAGCCTACAAACACTCACTAAAAAAGTTAAATACAGCATCTTTTACAAGCAAATTTGATAAAGGCTTGGCAATTTTTAAAAAGTCTTTAATGAATTGCCAATAAAACCTTACATGTCCTAAAAAGCTCCTAATCCCTTTTATAGCAGTTGGAGGTGAAAGCTTTTCAATTACATCTATTTTTTTCTTATCCACCTCAATCCCTTTTTCTGAAATCTTATGTCCTAACACAATTTCCTCTCTAACCATAAAGTGACACTTTTTCCAATTTAGGACAAGGTTAGTCTCTTTACATCTACCCAATACCAATTCTAAGTTAGCTAAAAAAAACTCTTAAAATCATTCTCATAAATAGCAAAATCATCCATAAAGTCTTCCATAAAATTCGTAATGAAATCATGGAAGATAACCATTATACACTTTTGAAGCATAGCCAGTGCATTTTGCTCTTAACTTCTATATGTGAGTGTACCATATGGATATGTAAAATAGCAAAAGGAATACATCTATATGTGAGTGTACCATATGGATATGTAAAGATAGTCTTCTCTTAGTCCTCTAGGGCAATTGGTAGTTGTAAAAAACCCAAATACCCATCTAAAAAATAATAAAATTTTTTACCAGCTAACTGCTGTAACATTTGGTCGATTAAAGGTAAAGGAAAATGGTCTTTGTGGGTAGAATAATTAAGCCTCCTAAAGTCTTTATTCAGCCTCCAACCTGTAACTATACAAGTTGGAATAAACTCATTTTGCTCATTCTATACTACTATAATTCCTCCTTTTTTCGAAACATATTAGACAAGGTTTACCCAACTACTATAAAAGATTGGATATATAATACTTGAGTCAAGAAGCTTAAGTACATCCTTCTTCACCACCTCTTGCATCACTTAATTGAGTTGTCTTTAAGGTTGAACTACCAGCTTAAAATTATCCTCCATCGGTATCCGGTGCATACAATAACTCGGACTAATTCCCTTAAGATTGGAAGTCTTCCACCCAATTACTGGTTTATCATTATCTTCTAGAAACACATACTTTAAATGTGAA
The DNA here is from genome assembly GCA_037975025.1 of Excoecaria agallocha. NCBI lineage: Eukaryota > Viridiplantae > Streptophyta > Magnoliopsida > Malpighiales > Euphorbiaceae > Excoecaria > Excoecaria agallocha. The sequence continues at coordinate 6,331,400 of CM075818.1, read as the reverse complement.
GGGTTTTAAGCTGAGCCTATATCTCATCCTTTGGAATTTCAAGAATTTCTTCCTCCTTCTCTTCCACTTAACTTTTCTGCTTTATAGCAGCCACTACCTCTCTCTCAACTTCCTCTAACAAATCATCCTTTAGAGGATGCATAAACACAAATTCAATAGATCATCCAATAGATTTTTCTCTTAACTCTCCTTAATACAGTTTTGTATCTCATCCATAAATAAATTGACTCTTTTAGCTCACACAACAGATGTCTTGTGGCCTTGTTCATGTCTACCACAATTTCTTCATTATTAATACTTAGGGTAACCTTTTAGCCGTGAACATCTATTAACGCATTTGCTGTATTTAAAAATGGCTGCCCTACAATCTAGACACCTTTCTATCTTGCTTTATCTCCATGACCAAAAAATCCATAGGAAAAATAAACTTCCCCACCTTCACCAACAAATCCTCTATCACTCCTTTAGGTCTCCTCACCGATCTATCAGCCAATTAATGCCTCATACCCATCTTTTGTAGATTGCCCAGGTTTAATTTCCTGCACATAGAGCAAGGCATTAAATTGATGCTAGCTCTTAAGTCATATAAAGCATTGCCTACAAAATGCTCACCTATTTCACTAGGTAAAGTAAAGCTACTAGGGTCTTCTAATTTTTTAGGGATTTTGTTAATAATGATTACACTATATTTTTCAGCAAGTTGCACTATCCACACCCTTCTAATTTTTTCTTGTTTGAGAAAAGTTTCTTCATGAACTTAACATAATTAGGCATGCGAGATAAAGCATTAGCAAATGGCAAATTAATGTGTAATTTCTTAAACATCTCTAGCCAATTACTCATTTTCCTTCCTTTCTTAGCTATAGCAGGAAATTGCAACTTATTAACATCAAAATCCTCTATATTGGAATTAACAATATTCTTACATTTATCAATAGATCTTATAGCATCTACATTTACCTCTAACTTTAAGTGACAATCATTTACCTTTTGTGTAGGCTCCTTCATATTCGAAGATTAAGATAACTTACCTTGTTCCTCTCTATGCGCTACCTCCTTACCACTCCTCAATATGATTGCCTTGGCCTTTTCTTTGGGATTCCTAACCACATTAGAAGGAAAAGTTCCTAATTGCCTATTTGAAATTAAGTTGGCAAGTTGGTATAATTGCATCTCCCAATTCTTCATGGAAGTGTCTTGGTTACGGTTCCACTGTTCTTGTGACTTCCACCTTATTTTTTAACTAGCCATAAATTGTTGTTAACTACTCATAAAACTAGTAAACATGTCTTTAAGGTTTGGCTTCTTCTCTTGAACAAGTGATCATGGCTAAAATTTCAGTGGATGATAAGCTTTGTTTTCACTAAAATTTTGAGCTTGTTGTTGTAGTTCTAGGTATAGTGTTTGGAAATGTGTATTTTCTAGCTAATGGTAAGCTTAAGTATGGTTGTAAGTAACATTTTTATTGAAGGGAGCTCTTGGTTAGGGGTTAGAAGATTATGAAACTTGATTTCCATCAATCTAAGAAAAAATTCGGGTGATTCCTCTACCTCATATTTTAACTATTACTATAGGGATCATTTCTTCTAAAATCTCTAGTCATATTCACATCTCCTACTACTATACTCCCCTCTTGAACACTTTGTCCACTCTCATACACTTCACAACTTTGAAAGATAGATGCCACATTTTAAACTTTAAGTCCACTTAACTCTCTCCTTATTAACTTGAGTTGAGCCTTCAGTATCGTAACTGCATCCACATTATAGACACTTTGCCTTTTTTTTTAGCTCTTGTGGTTGCCTATTATGAATCATTTGCGGCCATTTCATTCAACAAATTAAAAAGCATCTTCTAGTAGTTTGTTTATAAAGCTTCCACTGAATGCAACATCTAGAAGCAACCTTGTTGGCATTGTAACTTCATCATATAAAATGGTTATTAGCTGATAAATAACTATTTCACGGTGTGGACAACTCTTTAACAACCTTTTGAATCTCTCTCATGCTTTAAGGTATGGTTTCTCATTCATTTGATGAAAGCTGATAATGTTATTATGGACACTCACTATCTTTGTTAAAGGAAAGAATCTCATTAGAAATTTTTATTGCAATTGTTCCATGTCCAAATTGATTGGCTTGGTAACATCTAAAGCCACTGTCTTGCTTTATCAATAACTGTGAATGGAAATAATTTAAAATGAATCGCATCCATTGATACGCAATAAATTTGAACTGTCACTAACCTCCAAGAAAATATCAAGGTGCTGAGTAGGATCTGCTAACTCCAAACTAGAAAATTGATTTCTCTGAACCATCATAATTGTGGCAGGTTTCAGCTCAAATGGCACCGCCTTAGGCAACACTATAGTCCTATATTCCTCATTCCACTTAGGCGTGGCATAATCTCTTATAATTCTTAGCCTAGGCATCTCTTCTTTTTGCCTAACCAAAACTTTATCATGTGCCCTTGGCACTTTTTGATTCTCAAGAAGAATCTCACTAACAAAAGGAAGATCTGGATTTATATTGACTTCTTATGTAGCTATCCTTCTTTGATGTAAGGTCATAAGGTGCTAATTGTTCTCTTCTTAATCTACTCATGCACTACAAGTACAAAAAGAATTAAAAGAACAAAAATAAGAAAAAGAAACACGTGCAAATAACAATCAAAACTCACAAACATGCTAATCCCCAGCATCGGCACCAAAAATATGATCATTGTCTAGCAAGTATACTAGATCGGCTAAGTAATATAGGGTTTTATAATTAAGACCTACGAAAATTTTACCTAAGGGATTGTGGTTGTGAGAAATATAATGCTAAATATGCGCTAAAGAATTGCTAATGCTTTGAGTGATATGTTGACTAAACTAATGAAAATGTAGCAAAAGTAAAAATAAATGTAAAACTTAATTAAAATCAAGTAAGAGATCAAATCAAAAATAAAATAGAGATTGGTTTAAAAAATTAATATAACTAAAACATTGCCTAGGTTCACTCATCCTCCCTATACCCAATGTGATTCAGTCTTATCTTAAGTTATGTGGATTGAATTTGGATAACCCACTATACCCAAGCGTCCCATTCTGGAGCAAGCTATTCTAACCATGAAATGTCCCATTCTAAAGCAAGCCTCGCGATTAGCTTATGCATGGGTCTAAAATCTTAGATTCAAATTGCTTTCCCATTTTGGAGCCAAATAATTCAAAAACCCATTCATTCTACATCAAACTTTAATCCTAATATTGCATTAACTATAACTTATCAAGTCTCATTCCGGAGCAATCTCAAAGTCATAAAGAAATTGGTAGATAAGTAGAGCAATCAAACATCCATGGCATTCAAGCATTTAATTCAGTTACCTTATTTAGATAGCATGATTAAATCATCCAAAACCATAAAATAACATTCAATATCATGTAAAATGAATCATTAATCCACATATATAAATCAAATCAACTTAATATTCACATAAGCATGGGGATTTAAAGATCCCCTAAATAACTAATCTACTACTCATAATCCATTATAGATAAAAAAGTAAGAGAAGAAAGAAAAAACCCAAAAATTTATGGTTGAGATGAAACCCAACTAGATCCAATCTCCTCTTGCTCTAAAACCCCAATGGAAAGATGAACTTAAGCTAAGAAATTTAAATCTAAGCTCTATTGATTATAAATCTAATTTAAATAAGATGTTTGATCTATGAAAACATAGAAACCGTAAAAATTTCAAAACAGATGAAACCTCAACGAAAAATAAATCTAAAATTCGTATCCTTGTGACATGCCCTCTTCTTGTTATTACCTGAATCACCCTTGAAACCAAGGGATCATTGAGCTCAAGGGAGGAAACCTCTAACTTTGGTAGTTCAATCCCACTTTTAAGGCTTGACCAGGTTGAGGCTCCCTTGCTCAAACTAATTAATGGCCTTATGATAGGGGAAATGACCTAACTTGAGACATTATCTCAAAGTGTACTTATCTCATCGATAATAATCGATAGCCAAGAGGTATCTGTTGGGCACCATAAGGCTGGTTGTAAAGAGTTACCACCCAATAGAACATTGGGAAAAAGGTGTTCTAACCTTTTGAGGCCAAAAACCCAAAGATGGTTAGAAACTCCACTTTTATTTTTACCTTTGATAAATGTGACATAATGGCTTTCAGATTAATTGTGTTATCTCTTTTCTTACATGCAATATTAGAGCAAATATAGAAATTAAAGGTGCATCCAATCATATAAGAAAGTGGTAAATCATGGCATAGAATAAACCAATAAAGACATCCATAAATCAGACGGTTCATTGGAACATTTTTTATAAGGACTTTGGTCCTTGCATGTGGGTTATGAATAACCTTTTCATTCCAAGGGTTTGAAGATAGGGACTTTCCAGTCCAAGTTTTATTTAAGAAATATCCCATATTATTTAATTATATACAAGAATTATTTACATTATTAAAAGCTAAGTTTCCTAGGCAAGGGGGGGGGGAGGGGAATTGGACATTAGTCCAATTTTATTAATGAAATATCCCAATTCTTTACTATAAATATTTTTGTGACATTTTCAATTTGCATTTGAAAAAGCCTTTTTATAATAAAGAGAGAGGATTGTAGACTTACCTGTAGCGCTAGCTTGGTTGCACTTAAAAGAAGGTTATTCGCAATAATAATAATAACAATAACAATAGTGGTAATGATAACAACAACAACAACAACAACAACAATAATAATAATAATAATAATAATAATAAGGAGAATACAAAAAAAAGCAAAAAAGCAAAATGAAATAAATTAAAAAGAAAGAAAAAAATTCAGCACGTATGTCGAAAATGTGCTAGCGTACATTAGGCGACATACAGTTGACTCTTTTATTTTTAAAAATGAGAAAACATATTTTGGGTTGTGTATCACATGTCACACATGTGTGCATCAGGTGATACATGGCCATATTGGCTTGGCAAATGCTAATTTTCTCTCCTTTTAAAACAAAGTCCTTGTCGATAATAAATCCAAAAGGGAGAAAAAAGAGGTTACTATATACAAAAAACACGATTTTTAAACTAGATCTTTCGGGAAAAACAACTAAAATAGTAAAAGAGAATTTTACAGGAATAGCCTAGTTATTTCTATCACACAGCAATATACCTTTGAAAAGGGTTTCACAACTAAAATCTAAACATAAATGAATATACGATAAATGTAAGGTAAATAAAATTAATGAATAAAATTTATAACATTCAAAATGTCAAATGTATAAATTTTATACAATCAAAAAGCTGAGTCGAGAAGGAGAAAGCTTTTTTTATTACCTTCAGTGTACTTACTTGATTAGACCATCAAATGTCAGATTCGTAGACCTTTTTTCTATTGAAACGGTCAAAATCAATTTGAAAAAGTGAAGAACTAAGTGACAAAAATGACTTTTTAAACTTGGAAAGCTTTTAAAGCCTTTATGACAACAACAACACTTCAAACATAAATTTTTCCAACCTTTTCCAAAGTGATCAGCCAAAATTTTATATAGTGAGGTTTGCACGGCCATCAAAACACACATGCATGGGTGTGTAAGCCTAAAATTCATCCAACTTAGTAACTTGCATCCGAAAAGTTGACCTACCTTTCAGTTGCACAGGCATACAATTTGAGCATTGCATAACACTTACCTAAAAAGGCAAGATTCTCAGTCTGCACAACCGTGCAAGGCTTTGTGCACCCATAAATAGAAAAAACTAGCAATTGGCAAAACAATGATGATATTCTTCTTATGCATGGGTGTGTAATCTTAAATTGTCCTTTAACCCCGTGATCGAGGACATTTCTCATTGTTCGACCCTTTGCTTTCCTCGAGTCCCTAAATTAAGCATGAAAACACTTTAGAAATGTTTTTAAGAAAAAAGGTTTCAATATAGAAAAGACATCATTATCTTTCACTCACTATCTTTTAAAGAGTAGTTTTTCTTATTAATAACCCTGACGAAAGCCTCCTCAAGACTCAGTGTCTATAATGCTCCTCCTCCTTTACCAAATATAAATTTTTCTTTTTATAATCCTAAAAGGGCCATGATGGTGATTATTTTGTGCCCATCGTGAGGTGATGGTTTCTATAATGGTTCTGGATGGGTCACAATGGGAAGCGAATGGTTGCCACCGTGAGATCATCTTTAATTTGCTTTTGTATCCAAACATTTATGGCTCACTTTGGTAATGAAATGATTGTGACCATGAGATAATCTTGAATTTGATTATGTCTTAAACTATTTTATGTCACGGTGGCAATGAAATGGTTATGACCATGACCTATGTTGCAACTCTGTGTTTTGCCACTTTTGAAAGGTTATGTTGGGAACTAAAATGTTACCACCATAAGGTAACTAAAATTTCTACAATTCAACACAAAATAACACCAATTGATAACAAAAATTCATAAAAACTAGAATTAAGTTATTCTTAGCAAGAGTTATTATAAGCAACCAAAAACACAGAAAAATAAAACAAAACCAAACTAGAAAAGGTTTAAAACTAAGTACTGAGTTGGAGTTATCATGTACGAACCAACACTTTCCTACAAATCGACTTCATCCACACTAATGCTACCTATATCATCAACTCTTAATTATATAAGAATGCAGCACATCAAAGCATTAAAAGAAAGGCTACTCAAAATTTCCTTTGATTTTTTACGAACTCAACCAAATTTGGGACCTTAAAACCTTTCTTTTTCTCTTATTGCAAATACCCTATACTTAAAAACTTGCTATACCAAACTAACTTTTTGATTCAACTTTCTTTTCTTTTTTTGTTATTTTTTCAAGAAAACAAACTTGATAGCTCAGTATTAGCATCACTAAATAAAAAGGTATTCACAATTTCAATCTTCAAAAGTATTATAACATTCTTAACTTTGAAAACATCCCCTAACATCATCCTAATCAAACCTTTTAAAAACTACACTCTTTTGAGTTCTCATGAAAAATAACTATTCCCAATCCTAGAGTGGCCAATTCTTAGAAGGGGAGATAAAGGATTTTAGACTATAGGGTATAAAGATGTGTAACAAGAAAATTAATCATAGCATACCTTAAGCATGCCTTATAAAGCTCAAAAGGGTTAACAAAGGAATAAACTATATAAAAGGTAGGTAAACAATCTCAATATGACTAAATAAGAAAAATTTCCTAAATCATATTCTAACTTGTTCGAGTTGTTTAATACTTCGACGGATGATGAGGAAGGTTCCAGCTGTTTAAAATTCTTGAATTAACTACCTTTAAGCACTAGTTTTACTCTGATTTCAAAAACTGGTCTTAGTGTTCAAAGTTTGGAAACTAATAAATATTGTTCCCGTTGAACTCTAACTTGGCTCTAATTCCATCAAACCACATGACTATCCTAGTGCTAATCAAGATTTCGAATACTGTAAAATTCTAATTCAAAGTTCAAAAAGTTCACATTTAATAATAAAATAGGGCAAACTAAACTAAATGCAAGGTAAAAGATAATTGAACTACACCTATGCCATCAACACACAACTATTAACTAAATAAACTAAATGAAAGGTGAAAATAAAGATAATAGGACAAGATAAGAACATAACTACATAAAAATAATTAATGAACAAAAGAAGTTGTAAAATCATTTAAAAACTTCTTGAATCTTATAGCAAAAAAAAGAGCTCAATTGAGCTCTACCCCCCTTCCCCCCTCCCTAAAAAAAGCCCTAATGTCCTCAACAACATAACAAGAAAAAAAAATTGTAAAGTCAATTGAAATAAAACATAGAGAAAATTGGATGAATGAGAAGAAAAAATTACTTGGTTGGTCAGCTTGTTAAAGAGAAAAAGAGGTACAATTGTGAAAGAGGAACACGAAAAAATGAGAATAACGAAAGAGGTGAAATAGTGCGAATGCAAAACACAAAAGGATTTAAAACATACACTTGACCCGATGGGTCCATTTCACGTTAGGAACCCGATAGGACCAAAAATGGCCTAACCGAGTTAATTGTCACACAACAAATTTTAAACAACTCTTTTCACTCAAATTCACTTCTTGTTTAAACTGTATTGTTCTTTCCCATCAATTTGCACCCTTTATATGCCTTAAACCCTTCAAATAATCCAAAAGTACATTCTAATTAAAAAAAACAAAAGTTAAGCATAAAATCATTGGAAGTAGCTTTTGTTATTCAAAATTTTTTCATTACTACCTCTGAGTCAATACCTTAACCATTTAAGTCCAAAAATTGCCTAGAAAGCACACAATGAACATAAGAAAAACTAATACTAGAGGTTCGCCATTTATATTTCCAAATTTAGGCTACTATTTATAAAACAACACCTTAGGTTTAAGAATTGCATGACAAAAACACAGTAAACATAAGAAAACACAAAGAACATAAATTAAACTATAAAATGATTCACAAAACACAAAAAATTCAACACATAAAAAAATGATAGAAATTTAAAAAGAAGGGCTACAAAAGTTATGGTTTATTAAGACCTAGCTCGACTCATATTGCTCTCTAAAGCCTAAGCTTGTGATCCAAATAATGGTCTCTTCGAACTTTACTCCTTATTTTATCCCATCAATAGGAGAAACTTGTCAAAGTTCACTAAGGTTGGAAAATCCATGTCTTCAATAAAGTATGACTCTGCCTTGGGTTCTTCAAATACGAACTCTACCAGCTCTTCTAGCCTCAATAAATTCTTTAACTGGATTGAATTTAGTACCTCTATTTGAGAATTGAACACTTCTTGCTCCTTTAGTGAAAAATTCTTCCCAAAATATTTAAATACACCTTTCAAACAAACACATGATTTGTGTTCAAAGATGAGTTGTCCCTTTTCTTTTTCATGCACCCTAAACTTAAATTCTTCTTTGTCTACCATTAATGCATGACTTAATTCTTCCTTCTAACCACCATCACCCTAAATTTGCATAGAAACACTTAAGAGTTCTAGTTTGGATTCCAACTATTTAATTCCCTCTTCTTGATTTCTCAATAAACTCTTTTGACTCTTGATCTTCTCCTCTGGATTCCTTAACTTCTCTTGAAATTTAAATATAGCCTCCCACTATTCCTTTTTAGCCTTATATTATTTCTCCCGACTCATAAACAAATCTAGAAGACTTTGAACTTTAGAAGCGGTGGACTCTTGTGGCACCCATGGAGGATAAGAATCTCAAAGGTGGGTGAATAAGCAATCAGTGAATGTGTATTAAAGAGCTATAATTCTTGCATTTCTCTCTCTAAATCATTCATTTGCTCTCTCAAAAGGAATAATTCATAATCTTGGATATCACCTCTTATCATTTTGAAAATGCCTCAAAATCTTCCTGCAAAGATAATCACCAAATAAAAAACAAATAAAAATAAAAATCTCAAACTAACTCAACTAAAGATATTAAAAGAACAACACCACTGTTCCCCAGCAACGGTGGCAAAAACTTGACCAGTGCTAACAAGTGTACTAGGTTGATTAAGTAATATAGGAGAATATGTTTAAGACCTCAATAATATCAAACCCAAGGGAAAAGGGATTGCAAAGTAAAATATCAATAAGTAGTGGAATTAATCCGATATAATCCCCAAGTTTTAATTAAAGGGAGTCTAAACTAGACAGAAAATTAAATCTAAAAATTAACAGCTAAATTAAAACAAGGTGATCAAGGAAATCAACAAATTTGAAATTAATGCTTAGGAGGTTTTATCCTCATAAATGTAATTAGAAACAAGTAAAATAATATTCACATGAGTATCTAGAAAAACCCAACTCAAAACAGGTCTCTTCTTAATAATACTATTTTAGATTACTAAGCTCTCTAATTAATAACAACTTAATAACTAGCATCAACTCGGGTTCATAAATCCCTAGATCTCAAATGAATCTCCTCTAGGAACATTTATTTAAAAATCCATCTATTCCCCAAAATACCTGAACTAAATATAATCTACACATAGGAATTAAAATCTCCTCTTGAAATATAAAGATAACTAGATACAGAAAATAAAAGACATGACATAAACAGATATAATTAACATTTGGATTCAATTTTTAATCATCTATCAATACACTAAAAACCAAACCCAAACATCAGTGTAAGTGTAGAATTAATCACATGGAAAATAGAAGAAAACATGCAAATATTCATTAAACTTAAAATCCCAATACAAATATGTTTAAGAATTCCTAAGCAAGAAGAACTACTCAAAGATTAAGAATATAATCACTAAAATACAAAGATAAAATTCAGAATACACCTTTGATGAAGAGAAAATCCTCCTTTAATCTCCAAATTAAATCTTAACTAAAAAGAGGAAATGAAACCCTAATTTATAATGACCAAAAGAAAGAAATAAAACCCTAAAAAACTTTAACAAAATCGTCCTCCTTTTCCTCTTTTTATATCAATACTTGAAAGACCTTAAATAAAAGAAGTCATGCTTCCACTAAAACACTAAACTATATAAAACTTCTTAAAAAGTCGACCATTAAAACACTTAACTGTATAAAACTTCTTAAAAGGTTGACTTTATTGCTAAATTAACCCCATGGCGATGGTAAGTGTCTCCGTAGGGATGGCAACCATCTCTACGGGGATGGCAAGTGTCTCCGTGGGGATGTTTACTACTGAAACTCAAGAAAGGAGCAATAAAGAACTTGGTAGGGATGACTTTTGTCCTTACCTAGTTGATTTCAATCTTTTTGCTCCTAAACTTGCAAAAATAACAAAATTAAAACTCAAACATTATAATGTAACACTCAAAGAACTGAAAATTATACTTAAAAACACACTAAACTTTGTAAAATATAGAGATATTAGATGACCTTCTAGTAAGATTTGGTACGTCAGAAGAGGTATATGGTGCTTTTAAATCTTCGAGTAGGGAGCCATAAATGCTTGTATGCATTCGAGTTAAATCTCATCCCCGACTTTGCATCCAGAATTTGCTTTCAAATGAAAAAATTTATGTTTTGGCCTTCAGCACACATACACGAAAGTTGCTTGGTATGCATTGTACTTATGTGCTGGTTCAGTAGGCCTTAGTATTGACATGCCTATTCTCCTATCCTCTTATTGAGAATAACCCTTTAATTCCTCTTATGGAGATTAAACTAGTTGAGAAAATGGTCCATTCAACTTATTCGAGAATGAGAAAAATTTAAGTTTAAAGTATTTGATGAGTTGCAGTTACTTTACATTTTAGACATATTTTTGCAAACAACTCTTTGCACACACACATGCGGCACTTATCACACACAACTCACATACGTAATTGTGTACTTGCATGTGAATTTTTCTTATATCTCGCACATATATATAATTTCCTACACATACTCACATGAGTAAATTCTTGCAAGGAAAAAATGAGAATGAACTCCATGTGTCGAAGCTGGTCATAGCCTAATTCCAAGCAATGTACAGTCAAACCATTGAAAAAGCACCCAAAGTAGAGATCAATCTAATTCAAATGAAATGAGTGTCCCATGAGGCAAGGTCATCTACACATGCCATGCTTGGGGGCCTTTACCAAAAGATGGCTATCCCGATCTAAGACATATCTCCGTAAGGGGAATCATGCAAATCCATAAAAGGTAAATACCTCCTTTAATTGTAACAAGTACACTAACATTCAACCTTTTAATAAGTACTAAAAAGTCCTTTTTTAAGGCATTTAACCCATCAACAAAGGGTCGACAAGCCTAATTTTTGATGTTAGCCATTTATTTTTTTCGTCAACAAAGATTCAGTAAGTTTTAATATTAGCTAGTGTTTCTTTGTACAATAAGGACCTTATACCAACATGTATGCAGAGGTTATCTTTGATTCTGCACGTTGATAAGCTGGCACTAATAAAATAGTCCTAAAGAGGTTTGGCATACCGACAAGCTAGAGTCAATCTTCTCCAAACCTGGTTTGACATACCAACAAGCTAGCATCAACCAATCACCTTTCCTGATTCTATATATCGACAAGCTGTCACTAATTAGGTACAAACAACTCATCTTAATTCTATATGCCAACAAGCTAGCACTAATTAAACAGTCCTAAAGAGGTTTGATATGCCAACAACTTGGCATCAATCTTTTTTAAATGTTGTTTGACATATCGGTAAGCTGGCATCAACCAATTACCTTTCCTGATTCTGCATGCCGACAAGCTAGCATTAATTAGGCATTCCTAAGGAGGTTTGACATATCGATAAGCTGGCATCATCCAATTATCTTTCCTAATTCTGTATAATGAAAAGCTAGCACCAATCAAAGGGTTAACACATCAAAAAGCTAATGATAATTAGCCAGTTAGAGATTTGCTACCCCGAATGGTACGTGTCTTTTACAACTAGAAAGTTGTTGCCTTAGGTACGCGGCTTTTATCCTTTTACTTTGAACTTTTGCTAACCCAGACACTATTGTACTATCTTTCCAAAAGTTAGGGGCAACTATAGACACTGGTTCCCGAGGAAGCTTTTGATCAAGGTTACCTAATAAGGAATGCATTTCTTATAAATAGACAAGGAATGGAAGTGCTAGGCTTTCTCCCAAATTTATGTTTTCAAAATGTTTTTTAGGCTCTCTAGTGGGATTTTAAAAGTTTAAAAATATTTTTAGGTGTTTTTACCCTTTTCCCTTTATCAGTAAGGTCAAAATGGGTTTTAAGGTTAAGAAAGTCATAAGGCATGAGTCACTCCCTTGTACTCTTTGGAAAATATTTTAATGTGAATGAGCTACAAAACAGGGAAAAGAAAACTAAGAGATTTTATTTTATCATCATCCAAAACATTTCATGATTTTATAGGGTATTTAAAGGGAAAAAATAAAACATTAAGGAGGTTCTTCTTCCTCTCTCTTTCTCTCTCTCTCTCTCTCTTCATTCACGTTCTCTGTAAACACAAAGACTTTGTTTTGAAGAAAAAACTAAATAAAGAGAAAAAGAAATTTGGAAAAGGTGGCCAAAAGCACTGGTTCCTTTGTTCCTTGGGAAATCAAATCAGAAGGTAACATTTAGAGCCCCTAAAAACCAATTAATCCAATGTTAATTCCTTTTTATAGTAAATATTCATGTTATTCTTTATTTTTTATTCTTTTGTTCCTTTGATTTAGCTGATTAAATCTTGCTTTTTAATTGTAATTTTGCTTTGTTATGGCATGTTTATTCTTTGTTGTGATTAATTTGCTATAAATATGTGTTTAAATAATTGTCATAAATTACTATTCCTGTTTTGTTCATCCTCTGTGTTTCTTGATTATGTTTAAATTCTTAATTTCTTTGTTTTTACATGTAATTTCATTATTTCTTTTGATTTGTATTAATTTTGATCATAAAATCATTTAAACCAATGTAAATCATGGAAAATAAAGTGGTTTTATGCATATTTGAAGGAACTATTCATCATCTTCAGCCTAGGTTTCCAAATCTTGGTTTTTTTATTTTCTTGATTTAATTCACCTAAAATAAGTTTTAGTCACTTTTAGGTGATTATTGATGAGTTTTAGTGAGGTTTTTGGGCATTTCCATGTATTTTATGCATTAAAATTGCATTTTAGAGTTTTGGTACGGTTGGCAGTATCATTCCAATAGGAGGGGTTGTGTTTCTAGGCTAAGTCGCAGCCTTAAGGGTGTGACTCACTACCGAGTCATGGCCTTAAGCATCTGACTCGGTGACTCAGGATCCCTTCCCTCGTATGAGTGATGCACGCGCTGCTTCCCTTACTCCGCTCAAATCGTTCTCACCTGCATGTCACATTTTATCTTTTATTTGCTTTATTGTTACTGTTCATTGGCCACTTTGCATCTTAATTCTTCATTTTTATTTTAATTCCACTGCACCACGTTTTTCACTTTGTTTCCTTAATTTTCATTATATTTTTTTTACATTATGTTGGTTTATCATTTTAATTTTTTATTATTTATTTATTTATTTATCTATTATTTTACTTCTTTTATTTATCATTTTTTGTTAATGTTATTTCATTTGTGTTTATTCTTATTACGTAATTGGCCTAATTAATTATTATTTGTCATTTACTTTTGTTTATTTTTTATTTACATATTTAATTGCCTTTAATTCAATTATTTTTATTATTGCTAATATTTTTATTATTGTTAATATTTTTTTATGTATTTAATTATTATTGTCTATTTTATTTATCTAATATATTATTATACCATTAATATTATTTTTATTATTGTCACTTTAGCATATGCTTGTCAATTACATGCTGCATGAATTTTGGAATGCATCATGCATTTTATTTATTTATTTATTTTTATTTTATTTATTATTTTCTAGTAATTTTCCAATTTATATGCTATTTAATTCTGGGAATAATCTTGATTATTTATTACTTGTTTAATTGGGTATGAGAATTAGAGGATGAGGTGAAGCATATTTACCTAGGATTTATTTTCCTATTTATCTATTATTTTGGGCCTGTATTATTATTTGCTTTCATGTTTTTTATATAATCAGTTGTAATAGCTTAGTAACGAATGTTTTTTCCCGTGATAATTAGAAAAAATCACATTAAATATTGTATACATAATTAATTGAATTTTCTCACATAAAATGGACCGATGTCCACTTTTTATCCCAAAAGTTGTATAAAAGAGTTTTATAAATGAGTATAAGGGAACCAATGTTCCCAATTCAATAAATGGTCTAATTTATGTACGTTATTTACTTTTCTAATGGTTTATACACGCCGTTTTGCTTTTCTAAATGAACAACAAGTTAACTCAAAAATCATTTCAAGGTTTTATACAAAGTTAGGGTAGGATTTTTCTATAATAAAAGGGAGCTAATGCCCCATATTTTCACCCACAAAATAACAAGTAAATAAGATTATTTTTCTTTATGATCACAAAAGAGTCTTTCTACCTTAAATTAATTAATTACCGTGACTCTCTTTCAAAACCGCGAGGGATCAAATACCCCATCTTTTATCCAAAATACATCCAAAACTCAACCTTTTTATAAATATGCATGCGAGGACAAATGCCCTCATGTAAATAAACCCAATAAATTTTTCAATTTATGCATGATTCTTTTAGCAATAGATATTTATATTTTTATTGTTTTTTTTATAATGTAATGTATATAAGTATATGATCTACTTTATAGCTTTTTGATGTGTTTGGATGCGCCTTTCAATTGTTGCCATGATAATGCATGAAGAGAGGTCCTAAACTATTTAGCCTCATAAGATTAGAACTCACTTTCCTAATTTTTTATTAGGTGGTGACTCTGTGAAACCTGCCTTGTGGTGCCCAGCAGATGCCCTCATAGATTGATCATCAATATTACATGGGAATAAAATCCTATCTATTTGCGAACTAATCAACCTTTATTAGTTAAATGAACCTCTATCTAGTCTTGAGCCTTAAAAGCTAGCTTTTGAGAACAAACCAAATTCCTTTAGGGATTTAATGCGTATCACAACGGGTAATGGAATTAAAGTGAAAGACAGACACTTCTAACTAGATTCAGCTATTTACTAGAAATGCCAATCATTACCTTAAAAAAAGGGCTTAAGATAAAGGGCCTTAAAGATTTGAAATCCTTCAAAGATATTGAAATCAAAGCTGAAGGGGAATATTTATCTAAGAAGACTAGGTTAAGCAGGAAGTGAGGGTTATGGCATGGGTCAACAAAGTTATGGTAACCCGAGAGCGGGTAAGGTAGCTAGGTTAGGCAGTGGTACTATTGGTAAAATCGCAGAGGTATCTACTACTAAGATAGAAAAGAGTCAAAGATAATACTCCAACTTAGGCAGATCTTTGTCTTAGGTACTGGACAGGTTAACCAAAAAAGGGAAGTTACATTCGCTACTAGCTAGTCCTGCTAAAAATCAAGGCCAGCCCAACCACCAGGCAAATCAATTATGCATTTTTCATCAGTATACTAGGAATTTGACTGACCATTATAAGACCTTAAGGGATCAAATCCAATATCTTATTGACAATAAGCATATTACTAATCTAGAAAACTAAATTAAGAAGAAGACAAGTTTTAATTCAGGTCCACCACCTATATTTATGATTAGGTCAAGCCTCCCAAAATGGTATATGATAACTCCAATTTTATTGTTTAATTTCAGTATATTTTTATTTGTATCTATGTTTTATTTTGCATGATTTTCAGTGTTTTGTGTAATAACTTTCTCTTTTTATGCGAAATGAAATTATATTGATATTTACAATGTTTTGGTGCGTTTAATGGGATAAATTTGACTCTTATGCAGAAAAATAGGCAAGAGCACGGCTGAGACAAAATGGTCCTAGCTGTGCCCATTGAAGAATCCCCAATCCGCACCATTTCACTTTTTGGAATAATCTACAGACATCAGAATCCAATCTGCACTGTTGAAAATGTAGATCAAGATGTTACAAAGCTATGGTTAAAATTTCAGCTCGATCCAATGGTCGAATATTGAGAAATTGATAAATTAATGGGATTGATTTTTCTTCTCTCAAGGGCCGCTACCGAGACATTTTGTCCCGGCCATGGCCAATGCAGAATTCAAGCTGTTTTAGTCTAGAAGGTGGCCACGGCTGAGAAAAAAATGTCCCAGCCGTGCCTAACCTGACTGGCCATGGTTGGGATACTTTTGTCTCAGCCGTGGCCATCTGCATATCTATAAAAACTACGTTTTCTTTGGCAGAAAACAGAGAGGGACGATGGGAGAGAGCCGCCACACTTAGATTTAGGGCTTTTTCCTCCATTTTTCTTATATTTTCCCTTCATTTTATGTTTTAAGTTGGATTTAATTCAATGTAAACCTTAGATTAGATTTATTTTCCAATGTAAGTTAGGGTTAGATTCAATTTTTTGCATTTACTTTAAGTTGTGTTCTTCATTTTGCTTGGAGCTTTGAAGGAGGAGACTTGAATTCGAATTAGAGCTTTACAAGCTATAAATGGCTTCATGGGTTTCCTCTTTCCTTTCTCTTTTTACTTTATTTATGTTTAATTTGTAGTTTTTTTGCTTGGGGATCTTTGAATCCCTTACCCACAATGTGGATCTTGAACTTAATTTGATTTTTACATGAATGAATGGTCTATTTCATAGTTACTTATTTGTATCTCATGGTTTTTCAATCTATTAAATTATTTTTCATGTATGGATGAATGGTTTTTATCATATGTCTTGGATGGGTATTGAGCTTGGTGGATTGGATTCTATGAATGATTTTGCTCAGTTTTTCTATAATGAATGTTGTATTATTTTAGATGGCTCCGAAATGGGATTCTAAATGTGCAGTAATTGTGATTTTAAGACTAGAGTGCAGAGTGAAATAGATAAGTTTTGGGTTGTTTGGCTCCGGAATGGGAAAGCAAACCAAACTTAGGATGTTGGGGCATAGGCTAGTTGTTGGGTTGGCTCCAGAATGGGAAGTTTAGCAACTAGAATAGCTGGCTCCAAAATGGGACGTTTGGGTTAAGAGGGTTATCCCGAATTCGTTCATGTATGTTTTTAGGTAAAATTAATTCACATTGGGTATGGGGTGGATGAGTGAACCCGAGCAATATTTTAACTAATGTTTTAATCTCTAGTTTAATTAGCTTTACCTTCTTTATTTATTTAATTAGATTTAGGACGCTCTCTCAATCAAAAACTTGAGAATTTATCTCAGATTAACTCGCTCAACTCTAGATATCTAGCTTAAAACAGCCCTTATCCCTTGGGTTCGATATTTGCGGGTCTTAAATATACCCCACTTTATTACTTATCGATCTAGTGCACTTGTTAGGACCGCAACAGTATATGCTCAAAAACTTGAATGGCAATGAGTATATGGCCATTACCCGTCCAACTCAGCAAGAGACAAATAAAGAGATATAGGATGTAAATATTTTGATAAATTAGGGAGCATCATCTAGAGAAGGGATGTTAGGGTCGTTGGTTAGTACGATTGATTGTTGCGAATCTACTAATATAGGTGAAGACAATGTGAAAGAAAGTCTTATGGATTTATGGGATTCAAAAAGGGAAGAAAAAGAAGAAAGAGTACAAGCTATGACTAAAGGTGGGAAAGATGTTCCAATGGTAGGGCAGCCACCTACATCTGCACCACCAGTGGTGGAAAAGGAATTAGAGGATAACCATATCTTAAGGCAATTAAAAAAGACTCCAGCATAGATATCTATATGGGATTTGTTGCAATAGTCCCCATCCCATAGATAAAAATTTGTTGAGGCTTTATGTGAGTCTAATGTGGCCACCACTATCTCACCATTTGAGTTTTTGAATTTAGTGAAGGGAAGCTCGAGAGAGAATATTATTTATACTAGGGCTCATTTACCAGTAAAGGGGTGTGAACATAACCGTCCATTGTATATTCAAGCTTAATTATGTTAATGGTAAACATACTTCATGTGTTATGATTTATGATGGGTCTTTTATTAAGGTATGCCTATTAATAGCCTTCACCGCCTTTGGAATTGATACATTAAAGTTAGATAAATCCAACTTGACTGTAGACACCGTGACTTAAGGCAACCTAGATTAGGGTTACCCGATGATAAAGAAACAACATATTTCTGATAGAGAATACAATTATCAAAGCTCAAACCTTGATTTGTCATGTTTTCATATAAACTTTATGATTTTCTAAGTGTTGTTTGGAATATTTTCATAAAAAAGTATCCAAAATTCTAGTTTTGGACTTTAGCTATGACGGATAGATGCCTGTCAAGTGAGGGATAATCATTTGTGACCACTTCCCTCCTATCCAGGTTAGACTGAGGGCATTTTTATAATTTCAAATGAATGGCGTGAGGGACGGTTGTCTGTCATAATGGACATCGTCTGTAGGTGCATTTCAAAAATTTCCACATTTTTCAATTTTCAAAATGGAAGGATTTTTTTTTTAAGATTTGCTTGAATTTTGGGGGATTGAATCCTTTTATACCTAAAGAGTTAGAGTCAGAGTGGGATTCTAACTCCTCATTAGGAATAAAAGCCAAAAACTAGGGTTTTTGTGGGGGGAGGTGGGAGGAAGGGGAAACAGATTGAAAGTTTGGAAAAAAAATATTCTATAGAGATAAAAAAAATTAATTTTCTCTTTTCGAGAATAAGAGCTCAGATCTCTTTCAACTAAAAAAACTTTTTATTTTCTTGAACACAAAGCATCAAAGATTAGAGTAGAGATGGGTGTTGTCATCATTACAAAATCAAAGTATCCCCTAATGGTAAATTCAAGGTTTTCCCTCTCTCTTTCTAGTTAATTCTCATATTATGCATGATATTTAATAGTGCTATATATGTGTTTTTTGTGTTATTTATTTAGATTTTCATATTCTTAGAAGTACCATGATGATTTAAATCTCTCTGTGTGTTCGAACAATATTTTAAAATATGATTTCCTCCATGAGTGCATGTTACACCTTGTTTTTAAGATAATGTTTTAGTTTTTTTCTTATCAATATTTAGCTAAAATATGATTTAGGGATAGTACTCTAGGTTTGGCATGCTTTAGATACATAGAATTACATATTTAAGGTTCATTTAAGATCTTGATAGGTTTTGTGTTTGATTTTTGTTTTCTGTATCTATCTCTCGAGTGACAAATGCAAAGAAAGCACCACAAACGGCCATCTATCAATGTGACAAATGTTTTTTTTTGCATTTAGATTTAATTTTATTTAATATTTTGTTTTATTACTTTAATTTTTGGCATTTTATTTTGGATGTATTTATTTTGGGGATATAATTGGTAGTAATCAAATCATTTTTCTTACACGTTTAAATGGAAAATTCACTTAAAATTATTTTTACTAATTAATTTGAGCTTTTTGTTAATAAAAGGGACCAATTGTAAGGCCCCTATTTACGTCTTGGAAGATTATGCATGTGTTCTTGAATGATAATATGGTCATTGTGTGTGTGTGTGTATAGTTAGTAAACTACAAATAGGGGCATAAAGATAATTACCTTAAAAGAAGAAGGGTAAAATGGTTATTTTGAATTAGGCCATACATGTGATTAATTATGGGGAAGAAGTTAATTAAGGGACCTAATTGAAAAGAGAAAAAGAAAGTTCTAGGGTAAAAACATAAATTTAAGAAATTAAGTGTAATTTTGAAAAGTGAAAATAGGAGCCAATAGGAGTATGGCACCTATCTCCCTAGAAGTTTCTTGAGAAAAGTAGAGTTTAAGGGGACTTTTAGGATTAGGGTGTCGGCCACTTCAAAGAGTTCAAAGGCCACAATTGCTCCTAATTAAGCTCTCAAGAACACCTAAAAATTCTAAGTTGATTTTTGCTTTAGGAGAGAGTTTTGGGCTTACTTAGGGTAACAATTCCTTCTTCTTTTCTTTTTGATTCCTGGATAATCAATTTATAAGGTTATATGAATCATCTATGTTATAATAGCATATGAATTCACTCTATGTAGAAAGGCAATCCAACAAAGGGAAAGGGAAGCTTGAAGGAGGAGCTTGAAGAAAGTTTAACTATAAATAGGTATGGGAACTTATTAAAAATTGTGGGTTTACTTTGTCGAAATGAGTTGATATGTTAGAATGAAGTTTTTATTGAGGGGATAACTAAATAGGATGAGTAAATTACCATGGGAACCAGAATCTTTGATATGTCTTCTTTATGGAAAAAATTTATCCTTAGGCTTACTGAACCTATTTGGACTATTTTGTCCATATTTGGAGTTTAAGAGACCCAAATTGAGTAATTCCAATTGGAATAGATACTAGATTCATAAACCTAAATTTCATAAGAGAAACCAATGCCTGGTTTTTGCCCTATGATGATCAAAATTGAACTTGAAATCTGATTTTGTCTGCTACCCTATCATTGCGAGCAGTCCCCATTGTTTAGTGAATAATTGAGATTTATAAGGACAAATGGAGTAATTTTTAATGACTTGAAAACTAGTAGCATATGGTAACAAATTTATAGAAGACAATTTTGGCTAAATCTAGCTGGATATATGATGAAACTGCAAAACAAAATGAACCAGGGAAACTGTCTCTATCACGAGTCGTCTCGGGTGTCATGAGTCATCCCACTTTAGTCTCTGTCATGATTCATCCCAGGTGTCATGACTCATCCCTCATCTTTTCTCTTCTCTTCTCTTCTTTTTCATTTTCTTTCCTTGTGAAATTAAGGATTTTGATCAATTTAACAATGAACAATTAACTTATAATATGATATAAATACACAGAGGATTGGAAGTACCTTAATGTAAAACTAATTAGGAAATTATAAAAATAAGACTAAATAGCAAACACATGAATATATATATTGCTTATTATTTGTGTGACATAACATGAAAGTGATTACATGTTTATGCTTTAAGTTATTATGTTAGAGTATAATGTTATAGTGTTATATATATGTGTATACATACATTCTCCGTTATTTGAATTGGTATCTAAGCTTTAATATTTGTATATATATAATTGCATTCCATAAATTGTAAATAGCTTGTGTATGAACCAAGTTACTGCCTACAAATAGAGTTCGATTGTGGATAGATAGGCATGTTTATAGGGATGGAATTGTAGCTGCCACAAGTTCGACCCCATTTGGGTCTACAGTTGTCCCATTTGGACTATAGTTCAATCCCATTGGGTCCATAGATTTGATATCTGTGGATATCCACAGGATTTAATACCTATGGGTATTTACATGATTAATACCTCCAAATATCCACAGTTTTCATTATCCACACTCACAGAACTTAGGGAGGCTTTCACATAAAGAAAGGAATTGATAAAGAAATTGCTAAATAATGATGTGTTATACATGATTATAATCGCACCATAAGTAATATAGTAGCCTATTTCTCTTGTTATTGATTATACAATTTTTCCAATGAAAATAAAAGCATGTTTTGTATGATTGCATGTTTGTGTGTGTTTTGGGAATGATCACTTTGAATAGTTGTTCACACTATAATTGTTCCCCACTAAGCTATTTATCTTAGCGCGGATTTTATCCGTATAGGTACCCAAGTTCAAACTTTTTGTCAGGGGTAAAATCTGCAATGACTAAGCCAACACTAGTAAGAGTCGAGTACGAAGAAGTCATCTTTTTGCTTTTGTTTTTGTATATTCTCATTTTGTACTAAGTAGAATGGTTTGTAAAGAATAAAAAGTTGTAAAGCACTATAGCAAATAGTCCTTTTTGCATGCTTTTATCCAGTTTGAAAATTTCATTAACAAGCATGCTAACTAATGTGATAATTATGCAAATGAACTATATGTGTGAATGATTGCATACAGGATGGTATATGTATGGCAGGATTGTCCATGGTAGGGTATAAAGTAGTCATTGCACTAATGTCCATTTCTTAACCTAAAAATCATACAATAAGGAAAATATTTTTTTTTGTAAATTATGCATAAGGGAACTAATATTCCCAACCCAATAAATGTCTTGATTTATGTATGACTTTATTTTTCTCCAGTTTAGATGATTCGCTTCTGTAATAATCTAAGTAGTTGAATTATTTATTTCTTTATCACTTTATTTATCGCCTATTTAGTTGATTGACATGTTTATTTCAATATATGTAATGCATTCTGTGAGAAGGGAGATAGTGGAGTAATGTTTAAAACTTAATTATAAAACAACACATAACCAAGGTTCCAAGTAAGAGTGATGTCCCAAACAATAATTTGTTGGGCATGACACCTACCTCTTCGGGCCCACATTAGACACCTTCATTGGTTGACTACCAACAATAATTTGGGCCTAACCCCTTTTTATTGCAAAGTACCTCTTTGAGACCTTACTCCTGAAAGCATTTTGGTTAAGTTTTCTTTATAATTGGGTTTTCCTTATTAATCCTATTTTCTTTTGAAATTGCATACATCTTATAGCTTTAGAATTAAGTTAGGCATCTCCATTTTAGCCTCGGTGTTATCCTAAAACACGTCCTATGTTCCCTCAATATAGGGAGGTGTTAAGGAGACCCATTAACCCAAGTCTAGTACCAATTGGTATATGAACTGGTAACCCATCGATCGTTAAGTCATAATGAGCTAGATCTATTGGCAGGGACCATACTTGGATAGCCCTAAAGTTTCAACATCCTTGACAAATTCCCATGTAATGACAATAGCTACTTCCCCTAGGTTGTATAACCATAATAATGTTCCCTCCTATGTGTACCTTTATGTATTGACCAAATGTAAGCAAACTAGGAGGGTACTAGTCAAAGGTTGCCATGCCTCAGTGGGCCCTGCCTAATTTGTAGGAGTTAGTTGAAAGACATAATGGTCAAAATCCATACATTTGCACTTTCAATTGAGAAAGGCTATGCTGTCGATTTTTCGCCATGACTATATGCATCCATTGGGTACCCTATTGACCTATGGGTTAAGCCCACCTAGTAAAGAGATTGCATGACCACCTGTATCGGAGTATTAAGGTTGGAAGGACACTATTATGCTTGTGTGTGATTGTGATTGAAGTATAATGAAAGTATTCATTGCATTCATACATCACATACATACCATGCGCATGCATCATTCTTAATGTTTGATTTTTTCACATCATAGATTCACTTAGGTGGTCCAGAGGGTCAAATGGCCACCTTATTTGGAGATCAACATTTGAGTTGCCAAGGTCAAGCTTAAGTTCAGGATTGGAATCAAAAGTTAGTTTTGAGTTAAGTCCAAGCCAGTTGTTAGAAAGCAGACAAGAAATAAGATTAGAAATAAATGATGAGCAATTGAATAAGACTAGGAGATTTACGGATGAGGTAGCATGGTTTTTGTCCTTAAGAGAGGTTGGCCACTTTTATTTCAGGGCCTTTGATGATGAGGGATAATCTGGATCGGAGACTTAATATACTACTTCATGAGTTTAAAGAGAGGATGATGGCTATGATTGGCGGGTAGGTGGCTTCATCAGCACCAAACACTAAAGCTCGGCCTATAGCACCTGCTTGTAAGATGGTAGAGCCAACGTTTGTTGGGGACACTGCCGTAACAAATGCTACCGTGCCTCGAGACTCGCCAAGGAGGGAAAGGAGGCATGAGCTAGAGAACAACTATATTGAGGAGGAGGATTAGAACCATGTTCCCCTAATGATGAATATGAGAAGTAGGGGTTCTAATGCTGAAGACGCAGCCTTCAACAAAATGGAAGAGAAATTTAAAGCAATATCTAGCTTGTTATCTGTTAGTAGGGGAATGAACCTCGAAGATAGGGATTTAGATGGAGATGAGACACTACCCCAAAGATTCAAAATGCCTGACTTGCTAAGATTTTATGGTACTTATGATCCCTTTGTGCATATTAAGCAATACACAGTGATCTTGAAAGGAACTACCTTGACTAGGAAGCAAAAGGTGGAATATTTTTGTCTGAGCTTAACGAGCCAGCAAAAGATTGGTATCACAGATTGGATAGGCACACTAAGTAAGACTAGGATTTACTAACCAAAGAGTTTCTCAAGCAATATGATTGTAGTACCAAGATGGAAGTCACCTTAAAGGACCTTGAGTTGCTCCAACAAAAGCATGATGAGTCTTTTCACGAGTACCTCACAATCTGTAGGAATTAGGTGATGGAGATGAAGAGAAAGCCTGATATAGTCGATCAAATTAGGCTTTTTATCCAGAATCCAAGTCATTACCTGAGGGATGGCCTAAATATGAAGGATTTAAAGGATTGGGAGTCTTTAAAGGATATAGCCATAAAATCTGAATGAGAGTATTTGACCAAAAGGGCCAACAATAAGGGTACAAGTAGGAACTTTGGTAATACCAAGGCAGTTAGAAATAACAGTGGGGCAAATAGAACTAGAAAGACAACTGAAGTGTCTACCACAAAGGTTAATCAGACATACTATTCCAACCTCAATAAGTCACTGTCTTGGGTGTTGGACTAGCTGAGTAAAGAAGGGAAGCTTTAGCCATTGCCATCGAGACTTGCAAAGAGTTAAGGGTTACCCCATCATAAGGAAGATGTAACACCTTACTTTCATTTATAATTCTATATGTTGTATGTTACTATTGGTGATGATGCTTGATTACTAAATTGACCAATCCTTTGTAATGTTGGCTATTTTGCTAAATTTAATCATGGATTTCAAAATTCATGTTAGCGTTACTAGGTTACTATTTATTTGGAAAAAATTTTGGCAGTATAACGGCTTGTAAACCGTGTTACCCAAACTTGTAAATTGACAAATTAACACTTCCAAAGGCAACCTCCATCTCTAATACTCTAGTAACATTCATAGCACTTCTAAATATCACCTCAATTTATCATCAAACACAATCACATCATAATAGTTATAAAATCATCATAATATATTTTCTAATATCAAACATTTATTACACAATACAACATATCCCATGACAATTCTTAAAAGTCTATTACATCAAATGCCTAAGTTTCATGTCCACTATAGTATTACATGAACATGCCACTTTTCTTCTCTATTTTCGGGTCTTCAATTACCTGTCTCTATGTGCAGTCAAACAAACCATGCGCTAAGCAACATTGTTACCTAGTGGTAGATACAACTACAAAAAATTTTATCTATGTAAAACTACATTACTATTTTACTCCTTTTTGTTACTTTTAAATAATATAGTCAAATTTTATTCTCTTATTGTTTTAATTTACTACTTAATCCTTTTTATAGTTATTTTTCTTATTAAACCTCACATAATTCTTACTTGAACGAAAAATTACCATTTGGTCCTCGAGGCTTTCCTATTTCTCATTATTGTGCTAAATCTATTCCCATGTTATCCTTTTCGGTTTCTTTTTGCTTTTCTTCTATTCTAAGTTCAAAATTTACATATCAGCCCCTGTACTTTTCCATGTGATGGCAAATTATAGTTTGATCCTTGAACTTTATATTCTTCATATTTGACCTTGTCTAACTTCTATTTTGACTATTTTTGCTTCCTTTGACTTTTATTTCATCTTAAGTGGAAAATTTATATTTTAATCCTTTTACTTACATATGAAGTGGTAAATTACATTTTTGTGCCTAAAATTTTTCATTAATTATGATTTTGCCCCTCTTTGTCTATTTAACTATTTTAACCATTTTAGCCACATCTTTGATGCCAAATTATGGTTTCACCATCGGTTTATCGCATAATAACATTTTTACCCTTTTTAAATCTATTATTCACATATTGCACATTATTTACTGTTTAATCACACATGTGATATCCTTTATGCTTAATTACCATTTAGTCCCTATTTTCCTATATGATTACAATTTTTCCCTTTCTGAAACTATTAACTGCATTTTTCATATTATTTCTTATCTAATAAACTTTTTGACATCCTTTATGTGTGATTTACTATTTGGTCCCCATTTTCTCTTACATTTATAAATTTATCCCTAGTGATGACCAGTTAAAATCTTTAAACAAGATATATGGGATGAAAACTGTATGAATACACAGTGTGACTATATGGGTGAGGTGACTACATAAGCATAGCCATCCCTTAGTACTATATGTGTGAGGTGACTATTTGAGCATAACCATCCCTCACTGGAAATCTGATCTTATGGTGCTACAATGGTATGTGAGTCCCTATGGCTAGCCATTATATCCTATGATCCTAGATTACCCACTGTTCACTAAGGTCAGTTATCTTTATTACATTATGCCATAATTTCACATAGTTCTTTCTGTCGTTCACATTATGCTGCATGTCTTACTTTCTCAATTCTCAATCATTCATCACAGTCATATGTGAAAACATAATAAACATGATGAATATCACATTAGCTTGATCAAAAAAAATTATTTTCCTTATGTATACTATTTTGTGAAATATAGTGCATAAGCATACATATTGGTTTTTCATGTAATATCATATCTAACATGCTTTTTTCATCATTTCTAACCTTTATAGGCAAATACATGCTAAATTCACACTTTTATTCCTTTAATTTCCAAGTGAACATCATTATGTATACCATATATACATTAGATTCAAATGTGTTTCAAAGCTTTAATTATGTCCATTAGTTTCATTTATCACCAAAATGCTTAATTTATTCCTAATACTTAATACATTACTCAAGAATCATTCATTAACTATAAGAATAATCAAGTAAGCACCTCATGTTAGTGTAAGCCCTAGCCCCAATAGATTGTAATAAAACATTTGAGTTAATAAATGAGGCATTTGTTTTATCTTTTGTATTCCTGTGCATATAAATTGATAGAACTATCCAAGAATGTTGTTTCAGTTTAAGTTATCATGTGTGAGGCACATGGTTGTAAGACCTTGAAATAAAAGAGACATCATTCTAAATATCCTTAGTCAGTCATTGTTATGGGAATAACAATGAATTAAGACTAGTATGCTCTCTCTGATAAGTTGAGTTCTGTCTTACGGATCATAAGGACAAGAGTGTCAATCAGAGATCATAGATACATGTTTAGAACATGGTATCTGAATTCGATCCATTTATGAGAACACTACATGATATAAGTCATAAGTGTTTCTCATATGCAAGTTTTGCATTGGAGTTCTTAGACCTAAAATCTCTATGAAACTCTTTATGTATTACTGTATACTTTGATATGCACCTAATGTGCTCGTAACAGAGTGACAAGTATGGGTATGCTTGGGTATACATTGATTCATGTTAGAGAGCATGGGAGAAGTGAAGGGATTACCCCTCTCAATAAGAGAGAAAATATCATCGGCCACTTGATCAGTGAACTGAGAAGTCTATGGCCATACCAAGATGAAATAATGAGTAATCATTATTTATCTGAGAGTTCAGTGTCACTGAAATATCAAGAAAGGAATTAATTTATATAAAGGTGACTAGTTCCATGCCTTATATTAATTCTGATATTTTTGGGTAAGGGACTATGCAAAATTGTATTAGGTCACAAAATGTCATATGCATTTTCATTTAATTTGGAATGCTATAATATCTTGCTAGAGAATATTTATAGCCTTTGAATTAATTTATTAATTCATTGCCAACATTAAATTGACCTATAGGATCGCACATAAAGCATTGGGCTTAAAATATTTAAATTAAGTATTGGGCATTAATTTGGGCTTTTAATTAAAGTCAAATTAATGTGTGTAATGGATTATTAGATTGCTATTGGACCTTGGCCCATGAGAGAGAGAGAAATTCAGCCCACAAGTTTTAATTTTAATTAATTAAAAGTCTTGTATTAATTTAATTAATTGAGTTTTAAAGCCTAAAAGAATTATGATCAAATAAATCACTTAAATAGGAATACTATTGGCCGAAATTCCTAGAGAGAAATCAAGGAATTTCGGCATATCCTTTATATTAATTAAGTAGTTTATTTGATTAATATGTCTTGTAAATTCCTATTTAATTAAGTGGTTAATTTGATTAATATGTCTTTTGTTTTTATCTTGGATAAATTGAAAGAGTTTTTATCAATAAATATTACTTATTTTAATTAAGTGATAAAGGCAAATATTAATTATCTTTAGCTAATATTAATTATCCTAAGGTAGTATATTTGAGATTTATCACTTAATAAATAAGATAATATATATATTGGATGAGAGAAAAAAAACCTAATTTTGTGTGTGGCACGAATAGTAACTCGTGAATAGTAACTCTCTCTCACAATTTTATTTTGGCCAATTTTTCACAAGGAGAAAGGATTGTTCCTCATTCTCTTGTGATCTTGGGTAGTAATAGCAACCTTAGAGAAGTGTAAAATCAAATTTTGTAGCTTCAATCAATTGCCATTACACGATACTTAAACAGAGAGCTAGCAATCTCGATTTTAAGCCGTCTTTGCAATTATGTGTGTGAACATAGAGAAGAGTGCCGTAAAGGCTGTTCTTTTGGCATTGGCAAAGAAGATCAAAGGTTGATAAATCAATCTTGATTGCTGGTCATCACCAAAACCAAATATTGAAGTGCATCTAAAGTTGTAAGTTTTACAACCCTAAAATTGCATGTTTCGTTTCTTGCTTTGGAATTGTATGGTATGTATGATAAAAAATTTTTATTTTTCCGCTATGTTATCATCACCATCATACCATGTCATATTCCATCAGTGGTATCAGAGCCTTAACATGATTATTTTAGTGCTTTAGATGCATGAATTATTTAATCAAAAATCGTTTTTACAAATACATGCAATGCTAGAATTTTCTGTTTTGAGTTGTTTGCATTGTTTTGGTGTAAAAACGATTTTAATTGATTAGTTAGGTATTATAATTAATATGACATGTTAATATACTGTCCTAAGATGTTATTAGGGATGGTAATGGTCGGATTTAATTATTTATACCTGATGGTACATGTTAATAACGAAACTAGGTGCTAATTGGCATGAAAATTGCTAGTTTAACAACTAGTTTTCAAAATTAAATGTAAAATGATTTTGGCATGTTTGTAAGTGATTTTTATAGATTAATTATCAGGTCTGGACATATTTTAAATTTGGTTTTAATTCTGGTCCATGACAATTTAATTAATTGATTTTAAAATCGCTTAAAACTATGACTAGTTTGTGTTTGTTACAGGTTTAATCAACAATTTTTGTTTTGGTTTGATTAAAATGGTATAAACACATTTAGATCAAAATGGTACAGAACATTAACTCAATTTTTATGACCTTATTTAAATGATTAAATGACTCATAAAATTGATTTAAGTGTTTGTGCATTTTCGTGGCATCATATAAGCATTAAATAACTAATTCATTGTTGTTTGTTTGTTTTTCATGAATGCCGTGTATATTTATATGTTCTTCATGATTATATGTTTTAATTCATGTTGGTACATATTACATGCATTTTTAATGTTTATGGGCTAAATGACATAAAATTAAAAATGACAAAATTGGAAATTATACTATAGTGGATTTATGGCACAAATCTTACTAGTTCGTGTTTTGGGTTTTTAAGAGAACTTATTCAATAAGAGGATTTAGTCCATTGGGCTTTGGCCTAGGCCCATCATGGGGTCTTCTCTTAAAGGTTCAAGTACACAATTTCCATTAATGGACTTGGCTAAATTAATTAAAATTGGATTTTGTTTGATCCATGAATGTTATGTATATTTATTTGCTTGTTTGGTGTGATGAATGGATATGCATAGTGCATTCATGGGCCCTAGATTTTGTAATTAAATATGGCCTGCAAGCCATTATTTTATTGTAAAATTTTTCATTTATTTCTTAGAATAGAAAATACTTGAAGATTTTTTAAATCAAGACGAAGCCCACCGGAGTGGAGAAGCCCAACTTGAAGATTCTTATGTAATAGTATAGAATCTTAGTTGTAGGTTTTAGGGCCCATGTTTGTCACGCTTTACTTTATACAATTATATATATATGCATGTTATGGATGGATGACAAAGTGTATGCCATGTAAGCCGTAATAAAATGAATCCCCAAAATAGTAAGTCACAAAGTTGCCTTCCTAATTCAAAACATGTCAAGGCATCGATCATCGGTCACGTAGACTAGGAGTCCTAGATGCGCCCGATTATCTTTGTGAGGCATGGGTTGTGGATGTAGGTTGGACTTAACATGAAATGGGATGCCCGGACCTAGGCAACTTATAAATGGGATTGTGCTATAACATCTTAAGATGTTAGCCCATTTGATCCAAGAGTCATGTACGAGACATGATTAGAGTCTTCCTACCTAAGTAATTTAACTTGTTAGGTGTACAAGCTCAGTTTGACTAATAAGTTGCTATGAAAAGTGGATCTTGGCCAACATTAAATCACTAATGCGAATTATTTAAGGGGATATTAATTCGGTTTGTGGGATTATAATAAGACCTTATTTAATCTTGCTAAATTTTATTATTATAGATTGAAAATGGCATCTTCAAATAACAATTTCTCATTGCGATCGGTCCTTGAAAAGGACAAATTGAATGGCACCAATTTCATAGACTGGTCTCAAAACTTAAGAATAGTTCTTAAGCAAGAGAAGAAGTTGTATGTTTTGGATGCACCCTTACCTGAAGAACCTGCTAGGAACGCTTTTATGGTTCAAAAAGAAACTTTTGAGACCAAGAAAAGCGACTCCAACGATGTGACCTATTTGATGCTAGCCACTATGGTGCCTGAATTGCAAAAGCAATTTATGGACCAAGAGGCCTATGCGATCATGGTGCACCTCAAGGAGATGTTCCAAGAGCAAGCTCGTCACGAGAGGTTCGTGACAACAAAGGCTTTAATTTCTTGTAAGATGGCAGAGGGTACTCCTGTTAGTACCCATGTACTTAAGATGAAAGGGTATCTTGATACTCTTGAGAAGCTTGAGGTACAAGTGCCAAAGGAATTGGCCACTGACTTGATCTTAGGATCATTGTCTACTACTTATGATCCATTTGTGATGAATTATAACATGCATGCAATGAACAAGTTAGTTATTGAGCTTCATGGGATGCTTAAGAATGCTAAGGAGAACATTCGAAAGACCAATCCCATACTGGTGGTTCAAAAGGGAATTAAGAAGGGACCCGCTAAGGGAAAGGGAAAGGGAAAGGGAAAACCCAAGTCTGTTGGGA
Organism: Excoecaria agallocha; assembly: GCA_037975025.1. Lineage (NCBI taxonomy): Eukaryota > Viridiplantae > Streptophyta > Magnoliopsida > Malpighiales > Euphorbiaceae > Excoecaria > Excoecaria agallocha. The sequence continues at coordinate 6,299,894 of CM075818.1, read as the reverse complement.
GTGCACCTCAGGCCCAATCTAAGCCCAAGGCGCAAAAGCTCAAAGAGAGTAAGAGCACTTGCTTCCATTGCAATAAGATAGGGCATTGGAGGAAGAATTGTGCTCTCTTCAAGGAAGAACAAAAGAAGAATGGAGCCAAGGCGTCCAATTCTGGTATTTTTGTTGTTAAAATTAACCTTTCTATTTCTACCACTTGGGTACTGGATACCGCTTGTGGTTCTCACATTTGTTCAAATGTGCAGGGCCTAAGAAATAGGCGGTTACTTAGGAAGAATGAAGTGGACCTCCGTGTGGGGAATGGAGCACGAGTTGCTGCCATGGAGATAAGCGACTATCACCTCACTTTACCTTCCGGATTTTGTATTGTTTTGAATAATTGTTATTATGTACCTGCTATGAGCAGAAACATTATTTCAGTTTCATGTTTGGATAATGATGAATTTGATTTTGTTATTAAAAATGGCAATGCTCATATTCGTCGCCAAGGCATTTCTTATGGCAATGCCATAGTGCAAAACGGCCTTTATATCCTTGATTTGCAAAATAAAGAGTCTGTATACAACATTAATACGAAGAGGGTTAAATCAAACGAATTGAACCCTACTTACTTCTGGCATTGTCTTTTAGGACATGCAAACGAAAAATGCATTTCAAGACTCCACAAAACTGGAGTGCTTGGGTCATTTGACTTAGAGTCTTATGATACATGCGAGTCATGTTTGCATGGAAAAATGACAAAAAGTCCTTTTAACAAGAAAGGTGAGAAGACTAATAACTTATTGGAACTAATACATACCGATGTATGTGGTCCATTAAGCATACAAGCTAGAGGTGGTTTTAGCTACTTCATGACGTTCACATATGACTTCAGTAGATATGGCCATGTCTATCTAATGAAGTACAAGTCTGAAACTTTTGAGAAATTCAAAGAGTTTAAGAACGAAGTAGAAAACCAACTTGGCAGAAGTATAAAAACCATTCGATCAGATCAAGGTGGCGAATACTTAAGCCAAGAGTTTGACAGTCATCTAAAGGAGTGTGGTATTATATCACAGCTCACTCCTCTTGGAACACCACAATGGAATGGTGTGTCCGAAAGGAGAAATCGAACTCTGTTAGACATGGTTCGATCTATGATGAGTCAAGCTAATCTTCTTGTCTCTTTTTGGGGTTATGCATTAGAAACTACTGCATTTCTATTAAACCGTACTCCAACTAAAGCAGTTAAGAAGACACCATACGAGGTATGGACTGGGAAAGAACCCAATATGTCTTTTCTCAGGATTTGGGGCTATGAAGCACATGTTAAGAAATTAACATCTGATAAACTAGAGTCCAAATCAACTATCTGCTTGTTTGTGGGATATCCTAAAGAAACAAAGGGATACTACTTTTACTCACAAGACGAGAACAAAGTATTTGTTACTCGCAAAGCTGTTTTCTTGGAAAAGGAGTTCCTTCTCAAGAAAGACAGTGGGAGTAAAGTAGAACTTGCAGAAATTCAAGTACCACAAACTCATATACAAGATGAGTTGGAAATGGGATCAAGTTCACAACCAGTTGTGGAACAAGAACCCATTGCACAAGAACCTAGAAGGTCTGGTAGGGTACGTCAGGTGATTAAGAGATATGAATTTCTAACCACTGACAGTGACACCATTGAGTTAGTAGATCGTGAGGATCCTACTACCTACCGAGAAGCTATTGAAAGCCCAAACTCGAAAAATTGGCTTGAAGCCATGAAATCCGAGATGCAATCAATGTACGATAACTAGGTTTGGACCTTGGTTAATCCACCGGAAGGTGCTAAGGTAATTGAATGCAAATGGCTATGCAAAATTAAAGCTGATAAGACCTATAAAGGTAGACTAGTAGCAAAAGTTTTTCGACAAATTCATGGTATAGACTATGATGAGACCTTTTCGCCAGTAGTCATGCTCAAGTCCATTAGGATATGGCAAATGGATGTCAAAATCGCTTTCCTCAATGAAAATTTACTTGAAGATGTGTATATGACACAACTTGAGGGTTTTTCAATCCCAAGCATCCTAAAAAGGTTTGCAAGCTTCAAAAATCCATCTACAGATTAAAGCAAGTATCCCGAAGTTGGAAATCTTTGTTTTGATGAGGCAGTCAAAGAATTTGACTTCATCAAGAACGAAGATGAGCCTTGTGTGTACAAGAAGGTTAGTGGGAGCATAGTAGTATTTCTAGTCCTGTATGTGGACGACATCCTTCTCATTGGCAATGACATTCCAACATTGCAAAAGGTTAAGCAATGGTTGGAAAATGTTTCTTAATGAAAGACTTAGGTGAAGCTGAGACAATACTTGGTATTCGAATCTATAGAGATAGATCGAATTGGCTTTTGGGACTAAGTCAAGAAAAAGTACATAGACAAAGTACTAAAGCATTTTAGTATGGGAGACTCAAAGAAAGGGTATATACCTTTGACTTTGGGAGTTCCTTTAACTAAAGAACAGTGCCCTAAAACCAAAGAGGAAAGGGAAGCATGAGTAGAATCCCATATGCATCTGCTATTGGATCTATCATGTACGCTAAGTTATGTACTAGATTGGATGTTGCTCATGCACTGAGTATAACCAGTAGGTTTCAGCAAAACCCTGGTGAAAAGCACTGGTCTGCTGTAAAAGGGATCCTAAAGTACCTGTGAAGGACTAAAGATCACTTCTTGGTGTATGTTGGTCAAGAAGAGCTCGTCATACAAGGTTATGCCGATGCTACTTTTTAGACCAACATTCAGGATTCTAGATCGCAATCTGGATTTGTTTTTATGTTGAATGGTGGTGCTGTCAGCTGAAGAAGCTCGAAGTAAGAGACCGTTGCCGATTTAACTACAGAATCTAGTATATTATAGCAAGTAAGGCTGCAAAAGAGGTTGTTTGGATTAAAAATTTCATTTCTAGATTAGGAGTGGTCCCAAGCATCCTAGATCCATTAAAAATTTTTTGTGACAATAACGGGGCCATAGCACAGGCTAAGGAGCCCCGGTCACACCAAAAATCCAAACACATAATCAGGAGGTACACCTGATCAGAGAAATCATTGATCGTAGGGACGTCAAGGTTAGCAAGATAGCAAGTGAAGACAATCTAGCAGATTCTTTGATGAAATAGTTGCGTCCAAATCTGCACGAAGCTCATTTGAGAGCGTTCGGTATTAGGGCAATGCCCGATTGGGACTAGTGCTAGTGGGAGATTGTTAGTGTAAGCCCTAGCCCCAATAGATTGTAATAAAAAATTTGAGTTAATAAATGAGGCATTTGTTTTATCTTTTATATTCCTGTGTATATCAATTGATAGAACTATCCAAGAATGTTGTTTCAGTTTAAGTTATCATGTGTGAGGCATATGGTTGTAAGACCTTGAAACAAAAGAGACATCATTCTAAATATCCCTTGTCAGTCATTGTTATGGAATAACAATGAATTAAGACTAGTATGCTCTCTCTAATAAGTTGAGTTCTGTCTTACGAATCATAAGGACAAGAGTGTCAATCAGAGATCATAGATACATATTTAGAACATGGTATCTGGATTCGATCCATTTATGAGAACACTACATGGTATAAGTCATAAGTGTTTCTCATATGCAAGTTTTGCATTGGATTTCTTAGACCTAAAATCACTATGAAACTCTTTATGTATTACTATATACTTTGACATGCACCTAATGTGCTCGTAACAGAGTGACAATTATGGGTATGCTTGGGTATACATTGATTCATGTTAGAGAGCATGGGAGAAGTGAAGGGATTACCCCTCTCAATAAGAGAGAAAATATCATCAGCCACTTGATCAATGAACTGAGAAGTGTATGGCCATACCGAGATGAAATAATGAGTAATCATTATTTATCTAAGAGTTCAGTGTCACTGGAATATCAAGAAAGGAATTAATTTATATAAGGGTGACTAGTTCCATGCCTTATATTAATTCTGATATTTTTGGGTAAGGGACTATGCAAAATTGCATTAGGTCACAAAATGTCATATGCATTTTCATTTAATTTGGAATGCTATAATATCTTGCTAGAGAATATTTATAGCCTTTGAATTAATTTATTAATTCATTGCCAACATTAAATGGACCTATATAATCGCACATAAAGCATTGGGCTTAAAATATTTAAATTAAGTATTGAGCATTAATTTGGGCTTTTAATTAAAGTCAAATTAATATGTGTAATGGATTATTAGATTGCTATTGGACCTTGCCAATGAGAGAGAGAAATTCAGCCCACAAGGTTTAATTTCAATTATTTAAATGTCTTGTATTAATTTAATTAATTGAGTTTTAAAGCATAAAAGAATTATGATCAAATAAATCACTTAAATAGGAATACTATTGGCCTAAATTCCTAGAGAGAAATCAAGGAATTTCGGCATATCCTTTATATTAATTAAGTAGTTTATTTGATTAATATGTCTTGTATATTCCTATTTAATTAAGTGGTTAATTTGATTAATATGTCTTTTGTTTTTATCTTGGATAAATTAAAAGAGTTTTTATCAATAAATATTACTTATTTTAATTAAGTGATAAAGGCAAATATTAATTATCTTTAGCTAATATTAATTATCCTAAGGTAGTATATTTGAGATTTATCACTTAATAAATAAGATAATATATATATTGGATGGGAGAAAAAAAACCTAATTTTGTGTGTGGCGTGAATAGTAACTCATGAATAGTAACTCTCTCTCACAATTTTATTTTGGCCAATTTTTCACAAGGAGAAAGGATTGTTCCTCATTCTCTTGTGATCTTGGGTAGTAATAGCAACCTTAGAGAAGTGCAAAATCAAATTTTGTAGCTTCAATCAATTGCCATTATACGATACTTAAACAGAGAGCTAGCAATCTCGATTTTAAGCGTTCTTTGCAATTGTGTGTGTGAACATAGAGAAGAGTGGCGTAAAGGCTGTTCTTTTGGCATTCACAAAGAAGATCAAAGGTTGATAAATCACTCTTGATTGCTGGTCATCTCCAAAACCAAATATTGAAGTGCATCTAAAGTTGTAAGTTTTACAACCCTAAAATTGCATGTTTCGTTTCTTGCTTTGGAATTGTATGGTATGTATGATAAAATTTTTTGTTTTTCCGCTGTGTTATCATCACCATCATACCATGTCATATTCCATCACCTCACACATACTAAGGGATGGCCACATTTAAGTAGTCACCTCACACATACAGTACTAAGGGATGGCTATACTCAAGTAGTCACTTTCCCCATACAGTCACACAATGTATTCATGCAGTCACACAACCTTTATCCTGTATATCTGGTTCAAGGATTTCCACTGGTCATCACTAAGGGAAAAATTATAAATATATGAGAAAATAGGGACCAAATAGTAAATCACGCATAAAGGATGTCATAAAGTTTATTAGATAAGAAATAATGTGAAAAATGCAGTTAATAGCTTCAAAAAGGGAAAAATTGTAATCATGTAGGAAAATAGGGACTAAACGATAAATTATGCATAAAAGATATCACATGTGTGATTAAATAGTAAATAATGTGCAATATGTGAATAATAGATTTAAAAAGGGTAAAAATATAATTATGCAATAAATCGAGGGTAAAACCATAATTTGGCATCAAAGATGTGGCTAAAAAGGTTAAAATAGTTAAATATACAAAGAAGGGAAAAATCATAATTAATGAAAATTTTCAAGGACCAAAATGTAATTTACCATTTAATGGGTAAGCAAAACGACTAAAATGTAATTTTTCAACTTAAGATGAAACAAATGTCAAAAGAAGCAATAAGAGTCAAAATAGAAGTTAAACAAGGTCAAAATAAAGAATATAAAGTTTAAGGACCAAACTATAATTTGCCATCACATGGAAAACTATAGGGGCTAAAATGTAAATTTTGAACTTGGAATGGAATTAAAAGCAAAAAGAAATAAAAAAAATGATGACATTAGAGTAGATTTTATAGGAAAGCCTCGAGGACCAAATGGTAATTTTCCATTTAAGTAAGAATTATGTGAGTTTTAATAAGAAAAATAAATATAAAAAGGATTAAATAGTAAATTAAGACAATAAGAGAATAAATTTTCTTTATATTAATTAAAAGTAACAAAAAGGGGTAAAATAGTAATTTATTTAAAGTAGTTTTACATAGATGAAATTTTATGTAGTTGTATCCACCACTAGGTAACAATGTTGCTTAGCGCATGGTTCGTTTGACTATAAACAGGGACCAATAATTGAAGACCCAACAATAGAGAAGAAAAGTGGTATGTACATATAATATTGCTATGGACATGAAACTTAGGCATATGATGTAATAGACTTTTTATAATTGTCATGGGATATGTTGTATTGTGTAATAACTGTTTGATACTAGAAAATTTATATTATGATGATTTTATAACTATGATTATGTGATTATGTTTGACGATGAATTGAGGTAATATTTAAAAGTTCTATGAATGTTATTAGAGCATTAGAGGTGAAGGTTGCCTTTTGGGAGTGTTAATTTATCAATTTGCAGGTTTTGGTAACACAATTCACAATGCTTTATACTTTCAAAATTTTTAACAAATGAATAGTAACCTAGCGATGCCAACATGAATTTAGAAATCTGTGATTAAATTTAGCAAATAGCTAGCATTACAAAGGATTGGTCAATTTAGTAATCAGGTGTCATCGCTAATAGTAACATAGAGCATATGGAATTATCAATGAATGTAGGGTGTTACAAAAGATTAGTATTGTGCTTATCATCAACATACTTAGCACCTAACTGATTATTGCCGCACCCTGAGGAATAGGATTCAGGATCTGATAGACAACAAACATATTTCATATACTAAAAAGAGGGATAAGAAGAATAAGGGAGGATACAATGTTGTACTACCTCTAATATTTACGATTGGGTCTAATTTGCTTGAGTGGTATGTCATGAGAGATATGTATGGGAATGAGTACATGGTCATTACTTGTTTCACCCCAGAAGTAACAAAGCCAAGTGATAAAAATCGACCAGTTTCTATGATTAATTGTTAAGATTCCCCCACTAAAAGTGAAGATGAATGGACTATAGTGCTCATTAATATCTAGAGTTCAGCCAATGAGAGTGGGGAGGAAGTGGAAGACAAGAAAGTGAAGGCAGTCACTAGAAGTAGAAGGGTGGCCCCAGAATTTAAGAAGCAACCAGCTCTTGCTACAGTGCCCATGGAGAAAAAAGCTAAAGAAAATAAGATAATCAAGCAGCTAAAGAAGACACAAGCCAAGATTTCCATTTGGGATTTATTGAGGCAATCTCCATCATATAAGTATAAATTGGTGGAAGCTTTGAGTGAGTCTACTGTCGCCACTACCATTTCACCCTTTTAACTGCTAGATTTGGTCAAGAGAGGAATGGGGGAGAATGTTGTATATTCTTATGCTAATTTGCCTGCAGAAGGCAGAAACCACAATCGCCCTTTTTAAATCAAAGCTCAAGTAAATTGTAAGCACACAGTATGTGTGACGGTCGATGATAGGTCCTCTATCAATGTGTGTCCTTTGGTTATAATTCCTACTTTCAGGCTGAATAAGAGTATGTTGAACAAGTCTGAGTTGACTAATTCTACTTCTGACAACTCAAAGAGGCAAGTTGCAGGAACCTTCAAAGTGGTGGTTAAGATAGGACCTATTGAAATCAGAGCTGAGTTTGTGGTATTGCCTATTTCTACCAACTTTTTTGTGCTTCTTGAAAGGCCATGGTCCCATGAGTTAGGGGGAGTTCCTGCTGCACTACATCAGATGATCAAAGTACCTCATAATGGTTAGGTGGTAACCATCAAAGCTATAAGGGAGAACCAAGTATATATGCTGGAGATAGCTAAATAGCCTTTTAGTGGGTATCATGTGTTTACGATCAGTGATGAAAAGGGTAAAGGTAGCTTTACTGATAATCCATAAGTGATCAATATGCTGAAAAATATGTACTTTCTACTTGGAGATGGTTTAGGTAAGAATTCTCAGGGCTCGCAAATTGCTATCACTGCCAAGGGTTAGAAAAGATAGGAAAGGGTTAGGTTTCACTAGTTCTGATTAGAAAAATAAGAAGGAAGTAACAAAGTAAATTCCCTATATTTTCCAAAGCTTTGTGCTAGCATCAGGAGTCTACCTTTACTATGGAGAGAATGAACCTTAGTTAATAGGAGGTGAGATAATGTTAGGATTTGAGTTGTTCAATGATGTCTTTGACTAAGAACAAGGGATTATCAAGCCAATTGAGGGTTTTAGATATGAAGAGATACTACTGTATCATTCAGCTTGGGATAAAAAAAGTGTCTGAGGAGATTATAACAAAGAAGCTGCTTGCTATTCAAATGAAGGGCGAAGAGAAGCTTGAGATTAAAGATTCACCCAGCTGGGACCTAAAAGGTAGAGAGACATCTGATGCTGCCAAGAGTAAAGAAGATACTTTTATTGATATTGTTTATCTTCTAGAACTTTTTTATGAGAATAATGATTTCTCTTTTCATTATATTAATAAGATGAATAATTTTGTTTACTTGTATGATGTTTCTTTTGATTTTAATATGCATAATCATGATCATGGGTCATTGATATTTGACATTAACTTAACAAACACATGTTCATTTAATCTCAGAAAAAAGAAAACCCAAAAGAAATCTTATTAGCATCAGATTTAACTCCTGAAGAGAGAGAAAATTTAAAAGAATACTAAAAAATATGAAAAAGTCTTTGCCTGACCTATGAAGACATACCGAAAATAGATTGAGAGATTGCTGAACATGCCATCCCAACCTATCTAGGGTATAAACTAGTTAAGAAAAAGCTTATGAGACTTAAGCCGGAATAGGTTGAAAAGGTTAAAGATAAAGATAGGAAGTAAATGGAGGCCAAGTTCCTCGTAGAAGTTCAATACCCTACATGGTTAGCAAATGTAGTCCCCGTGGCAATGATAGAAAAGTTAAGGTCTATGTTGATTGTAAGGATTTGAACAAAGCTTGCCCAAAGGATGCATTTCATTTGCCTCACATAGATGTATTGGTAGATAGTTTTGTGGATAGGCATGCTGGGTATAATCAGATTCTGAATAAGATAGTAGATCAAATTAAAACAACCTTTATCATTGAATGGGGTACCTATGCCTATCGGGTTATGCCTTTTGGGCTTAAGAATGCAAGCGCCACCTATTAAAGACTGCCAATTAGGATACTGGATGGCTTGATTCATAAAGAAGTGGAGGTGTATATAGATGACTTGTTGATCAAGTCAACTACCCGGGAGGGTCACTTCGAGGCATTAGCGAAGTTCTTTTAGAGGATTGATAAGTATAACCTTTTCCTCAACCCAAATAAGTGCATATTCGGGGTTACTTCAGGCAAGCTCTTGGGACATTTAGTGAGCTAAAAAGGAATAGAGATTGATCCTGACAAAGTAAAAGCCATTAGAGAAATGCCTATGCCTTAGAAGGAAAAAGAGGTTAGATGATTTCTAGGCAAGATTCGGTACATAAGCACATTCATAGCCAAATTGACTTCAATTTTTTAACTAATATTCAAACTACTTATAAAAGATTAGCTAGTGGTTTTGAACAAACACTTTCAAAAGGCATTTGATATCGTCCAGGAATACCTCCTGCATCTACCAGTGTCGAGACCGTCATAGGCAAGTAAGCCGTTGATCTTGTATTTAGCCATAGAGGATACTTCATAGGGCTATGATGGCTCAAGAGGATGACTTTAAAATTGAATATGCAGTCTACTACCTCAGCAATAAGTTTCTTCCATATGACGCTAAGTACATAGAAGTTTAGAAGATTTTTCTAGCGATTATTTAGGCTTTGAAAAAACTGAGGCATTACTTTCATTCCTACAGAATGCAAGCTATAGCTAAGCAGAATCCTCTTAGGTACTTATAGGAAACATCCTCACTCGTAGAGCAGATGGAAAGGTGGTTAATCCTCCTATAGGAATTCAACGTAGAATACATCACTAAGAAAACCATTAAGGGAAGAGCCATAGCAAAATTCTTTGTTAATCAGCCATCAAAAGGAGAATAGATAACTTATGGGTTTCCTAATAAAGATATCGCAGCTATAATAGTGCAGGGTTGGTAGATATACCTTGATGGAGCTGTGAATAACAAAAGAGCTAGAGTGGGAGTAATCCTAGTAACCCTAGAGGGAGATAAAATGTTTTTAGCCAAGAAATTGAGGTACAAAGCAACAAATAACAAAGCAGAATACAAAGCCCTGCATCTTTGGGTTGGAAGCCTTCCTAGCTATGGGGGAAAATCTGTAAAAGTATTAGGAGATTAATCTTTGGTAGTCTATCTTGTGAAGGGTGTATGGTCTGTGAAGGAAAAATGGTTATTGCCCTATCTTAAGTGTTTAAAAGCCTTAAGTAGCTAGTTTGAGGTTTGCATTTTTAGATATACGCCTAGAGATGAGAACCAATTAGCAAATGCCTTAGCCACTTTCATATTGATGTGGCATAACCCTAGAGGACTAAGCATGATGCCTATATTGATTTTGAGTTCTAATAAGCCATACTTTGAGATTAAATAGATAATGGACATTGAGTGGATGATGGGAAATCTTGGTACTACGATATTTAGAATTTCCTAGAAATGTCGGCATTTTCGAAGGAAACCATTAAAAAGAACCAAAGAATGATCCATAAATTATCAACCCAATTCATTACCATAGATGGAGTGCTTTATAAGAGACTGCTTGATTATGTCCAACTGAGGTGTTTAAGTGACAAAGAGGCTAAAATGGTCATGAAATAGGTATATCCAGGTTTATGTGGAGAGCTCACATATATATATTAGCTTTAGCAAAGAAGATCATGCACCAAGGATTCTTTTTGCTTATAATGGACACTGACTATTCTAAGTATGTCAAACAATGTCAGTTATGCCAATAGTATGATGACTTAAGATATTTGCTAGTTTCTGAATGGGCATATATATCATGGGTATGATTCATCTGCCAACCACGAATGGGCATAGGTTCACTATATTGGCTATTGACTATTTCACCAAGTGGGTAAAAGCATAATCCTTTAAGAAAGTAAATTCTAGGGACATGGCTAAATTCATTGAAAGGAACCTGATATGCAAATACGGTTTGCCTTATCACATAGTATCACATAATATATTGCAATTTTTTTTTAGGAAACCAACCAAACGCTTAGGAAGTATAGGGTTTAATACCATAGTTCTTCTCCTTATCAACCTCAGGCAAATGAGGCAGCTGAGGAATCCAACAAGAATGTTAAAAGAATTTTTTCTAAGATGGTTTGAATTTACAAATATTGGGCCAATAAGTTGCCTTTCACATTATAGGTTTACAGGACCACAACCAAACCTTTAAAAGGAGCTACTCTATTTTCCTTAGTGTATGGGACAAAAGCTATACTACCAGTGGAAATTGAGCATCATTCTTTAAAGGCAGTCTTAGAAGCCAAACTGCTAGAAACATAAAGGGCTAGATAAAGATTATTATAGATAAACCTGCTAGATGGAGATAAGATGTAGGCATATTACCACCACCAGAATTATCAAAAGAGACTAGCTTGTTCATTTGGGAAAAAGGTTAGGAAGCATTCCCTAAAGAAGGGAGATCTAGTGTTCAAACAAATAAGGCTTGGAATTCCAGATATTCAAGGCAAATTCAAGCCTACTTGGGAAAGACCTTTTGTACTAAAAAAGTTGTTATCCAAAGGAGTTATTATTCTGATAGACAGTCATGGCAATTAGTTTAAAAAGCCGGTAAATGTCAACAGATTGAAAAGGTTCCATGACTAAGACTAAAAACAAAAAAAAACCCTACGGGTCGAAAACCAAAAATCGATGGCTTTGCTATAATTGGGCACCTCATCAAGGTGAAAACCAAAAAAGACATCCTGGGTAAAAATTAAAGGCTGAAAGAAAATAACCAATCAATAAAACCCGAGAGAGCTGATTGATGACAGGAGTTATAATGCTTTTAAAATTTCATTTTCGAGATTAAGTAATAAGTGTCATGAGATAATATTGAATAATGATTATATGTACCAAAATCAAGAAGAAATACTGCATATGTATCAAAAAACATTAGTAATATATCCAAAAGTAGTTCCTTTTTCTTTTCATGCATTTAAAATTTAAAAAGTTCTAGTGAAAAAAAATAGCATACTTTATGATAATATCTAATCTAGTCTATCTATATCATATTACTCTCTCCACCTAGGTGCCTAAGGTGAGAAGTCCTATTATTAACTGCCGAACTCGTAACCCACTGCTTATGGGAACTAAAGGTGGTAAAGTCACAAATACTTATCACAAGAATAAAAGTCATCACAAAAAGTTGGGCCTAAATCCTTCGGTAGTAAACTGACAGAAAAATAATAGAAAGTATACCGCATCGAAAACCCAATGGGCACCTGATAATATCCTAATGGTCCTCAAATTGGCGAGCACAGTAGGTAGTGATGTAGAAGGTGGCCTGATGCAATTCACATAAGGGGACACATCCAAAAGGTCCATCTCGAGCTACATAAGAAATAGGCAGCCAAGCATACCTAAAAATGATGTCATAATCTATTAACTAAGCCAAACAGTCAATGCCCTCTTGGATTGCAAGGAGCTCGCACTATTTATGCCTGAGAATAAAATATCTTATAAGATAAGTGCTCGTAGCCCTTACCCGAGGAGGACGCTCTAATAATAGCTTCAACTTCTCATGTAGCCATATTCAAAAAAAAAGAATCCAAAAACATTATTAACATATCCAAAAGCAGTTCCTTTCCTTTTCCTGCATTCAAAACTTAAAAATTAATAGTGAAAACAAAAGCATATTTCATGATAATATCTAATCTGGTCTATTTATATCACATTGCTCTCTCCATCTAGGTGCTTAAGGTGAACAGTCCAATTGTCAACTACCTGACTCGTGACCCACTTTTGTAGGAGGTAAAGGTGGTAAAGTCACAAACACTTATCTCAAGAATAACAGTCCTCACAGAAAGCCGAGCCTACATTCTCCAATAGTAACCTAACAGATAAAGAGTAAAAAGTATACCTCTTCAAAAACCCAATGGGTACCTAACAATGTCTTGACGGTCCCTGAGCTGAGAGTACAACGGGCAATGATGTAAAAGGTGGCCTGATGCAATCCACACAAATGGACACATCTACGAGGTCCATCTCGAACTACAGAAGAAATAGGTAGCCAAGTACACCTGATCATGATGTCACCATCTATTAACTGATCCAAATAGTCAATGCCCCTTTGGATCAAAAGGAACTAGTGCTATCTATACCTAAGAATAAAATATCTCATAGGATAAGTGGTCGTAGTCCTTACCATAAGAGAAGGCTCTAACAATAGCTTCAGCCTCTTATGTAGCCATATCATAAAAAAGGGCCATTGGGGTGAGTTGGATTCATCTGAGGCAAAAATAAGGCAAGAAAATATGTGAAAATTCGAAAAGATGTGCTTTCTAACAAGAAAAGCTAGTATAAAACCTACAAGGGGCATATTACCTTTTAAATAATGACATACCTAGAGCAATATGGGACTGCAAATGAGTTGAGTGAGAGGGTTAATATGAACTGCATCCAGGCCGAGGATAGTCCTCTACCAAGACTAGAGGAAATGGGTTACAACCCTATATATGCCATCCATAATAGTAAATAATCCATAATCTATAGTTAGTTTATCTGAATAGATCGACAAGCATCTGGCAAAGCAGTAAAGTGGGATCACACCAGACTGGAAAGTGAGCACATCATCAAAGTCAGGTAAGACATAAGTCAAGGGCTGCAATGAAAAATTCCTCCCTCAAGGTACTAAGCTCCTAACCTCGGAAGGAAGGATGCCTAAGGCATGAGTCACCTCTTTGGGATAGTCAAAGACACTAAAGGGTAGACATGATTGAGTACTAGATACAAACCTGACACCAACAGTCTCAGTAAACTCCTCAGGTGATGCACATAATTCCTAATGTGTGAATCTAAAAGCACGGAATTTCGGGTCCCAATATCATATAACAGCTAAAATTGGTTTCCTATCAAATGATACCCTCCTCAAGAATCTCAAATTAGAGTAAAAAGCCAAAAGTTAATCCTCCAAAGTTCTCATGTCATATAGTAGGCAGTGTAATTTTATAATAGCAAAGATTGACATGATGAAGGTATTCGAACAGTCTAAATGAAATAATAAGGAAAAATAAACAACTGAAGAAGAAATAACCAAAAGACAAAAAAAAAGAGAGAGAGGAAAGAGGGAAGGCAAAATACTTAGAAAGGAATGAAGTTTCTTGGAAAAGGGGAGGTCAAAAGGCACAAAGACCAAGAAAAATTCAGACTATGTATAGAAAAGGTCTAACAGATGGCCATCCCTCAAAAGGCCCATTACTAATACGCAATCTTCCAAAGGATTTTAGAGCTATAAAATCTCAAAAAATTCAAAAAGTATCTGAGTTTTCAGGAAGTATGTCGAAGAATGTACGTACATGTATAATTGTGTATATATGTGTGTAAAATAAACAAGAATTAAAAAAATAATGTATGACAAAATAATAATAATAATAATAATAATAATAATAAAATTAATTAAAAATTGGGAAAAAGGTGTGATAGACGGGACGTATGAGGTGGCCGTCTGTCGCTAATGACAGACGCACCTCCCATCTATCGCTCAAAAATTTGAAAAATAAAAATCTTCCTCTTCTTCTTCCTCTTCACTTCTCATAACCACCATTTGTATTTTCTCAAGGTTGTCTCTCAGTTTTTCTTGCTTTTCTCCCTCATTTTGTTCTTGTTTTACATGTCGTTTATGTGGAAATTCATCATGAATTGGCACGCATCTCGGGGTAGCACTTATTTTGACTTTCCTTTTGTTTTTATTTCTGCATCCTCTCTGCTTCAAGTAAGCATTTTCTTACTTCTTTTCTCTTTATTTGTGTTGTTTATACTTTGAATTTCTTGTAACGATTTTGTTAGGATTAACTTACGTTTAGTTTATGCAATTCATTGTTCATAAAATGCCTTGTGGTCTGCTTAATGCCTATAAGACTTAGACTTGAAACTATGAATATTGTCATTACATGATACTATAGTTAACACAACAAACTTTTAAAAATAAGCATGTAAATAGCATTAGTTTTAGTTCATTTTATTTTGTTTTGCACCTAATGTAGATAATTGTAAAATACCTTTCCTTGGTTTGTACATTGGTCTTATAAAAACATTGTAATTTGAATTAACAAACGCATCTATGTAGTTAAGATTAACTTTAGATTTTGAAATTAAAATTACCTGAACAAAAATCATAAGCCTTTTGCCCTATACTTTGAGCATTGGCATAAAATAATTTGAATAAATTGCTTGGCAGCCATTGATGGATTATGGGATTGTTAAATTTCTTTTCTGTGTAGGGGGCAACCATATTCCTAGCCGGAATGTTGTCAAAATCTTGTTAGAATTTTATAGATGTTAAAATGCAGATTTGCCTTGATTGTCATGCATGTGTGTAAGATTGCCTGCTAGCTGGCTTGGGTTGTTGTAAATTGTGTTAAGGCACCTAGCATGCATTTTGTGCAAGTTGGCTAGCTTCGATTTAAGCTGGCATGCCATTGAAATTTTTCCACAATTTTTGTTGAATTAATTTTAGTTTACTTGTGACTTAAGTTAACTTCAAAAAATTAACACTTAATTTTTGCAGGATGCCGTATAGAAATGCTCACACTACACCGGCTCCACCCACACTAGGTTAGATGACCCCTTGGTAGGCTGAGAGATATCAAGCCTTATCATGAGTGTAGTTTAGATCTAATCATTTCGTGTCCAAACAATTTCTACAGGCTGTAAGGATGACCGAAGAGATTGGCAAATTACTAGTCACGAAAGGATGGACAACATTTATTATTTCAACCTTTTAGACATACCTTGATGTCACCGGAGAGTTTTGGCTACTCTACAGTATGGGAGCTATCAGAGGTCAGACATAGAGGAGGGGGTAGTCCAGTTTAGAGTAAGGGGCACCCGCTACAATATCACCCATTAACATTTCATAAAGGCTATAGGACTTCCAATAAGGCCAAATGTCCTAACCCTAGATAAGGGAGTCGATAGGGCATGTTGGGTAGCCATTACACTTTTGAAGGTTGTGTACCAGTCAAACATGAACAAGAGTACAATGCTGGCTACCCAGGCTTATAGATACATCCAGTAGGTATTATCTACTTCATATCTTAGCTGCATCGGTAGTCTTAGGTCCGTCAATAAGATCGATATAGCTTATTTATAGGCAATGCATGTGTATAAGAGGATGATATTACACATGAGATCATCATCACCCTACTCAGAATTGCTACCTAGCCAACATCTCAAATATGTATAGAGGGAGTGGTGACTCGATTACTATTGGACTTGGAGGCAGATGAGGGGATGTTTGGATGCCCACTCATGGAGGATATATTTGTTGACATGTAGGCCACTTTCCCATTAAGGATAATTGAGTCGATATAGGGGTAAGAGGGCTATTATAGGTTGCTGATTGTTCCTAAGATCAAAGCGAATTATGGCATGTACCCTATTGTGCCAGAGCCACCAATAGAGGGCGATGGTCAAGATCAGGCTCAACCACCTTAGGCACCTTCGACACCAGTATAGCAAGATACTAGAGAAAGGAGCCATAGGAGCCTCAGGGGGTAGGTGTAGACTCTGACTATATGATGGACATGCAAGTAGACCTCGAGGAGCTCTTTGGCGAGTCACCTTAACCACCACTACATCTATGCTCACCAATTATTGATCGATAATCTCCAACTAAAAGGATGGGCATATATTCGTTATATGGGCATCCAAGGCCTCCACTTCAACTACACCTCCACCATACGGGCACCTTGGAGCATCCACATCTACTACTCCACCACCAGTGCAGTTGACATCAACTCCCTTACTTGGTGACATTTGAAGAGGCTATCTGCTGTGGAGGAGAGTGTTAGGAGATAGGATCGAACCTTATAGTCAATATTAACTATGGTACAACCCTTGCAAACTGAGGTGTAGGGTATCGTAGTTGATCTAATGACTGCAAAATAAAGGTTTAATGCATCTCTATAGGAAGTCGATGATTCTTTCACTCATATCAGGTAACAGATAGAATGTATTGAGATTGAGGTTCCCAAAGAGAGATAGGCTATGGTTGAGACAGATGAGCCGCTCAGGAGATACATTAGGGACTTGAGGAATGACTTGATAAGGTACTGAGAACAGCATTCTAGAGCAGTGTCAGGAGTAGGCCAAAGTTCAGAGCACCTAGCTGAGGTGATAGTATAGATCTTACAACCACTATTCACTACATTACTTGGGTTTGAGTTCAGATTTAGATAGCAAGAGGAGCAGCCACCAACACTATCATAGGCAGTGGCACCAGCCATACCTTTTTTTAAGCCTGTAGCTTTTCGTCCTCCATCAGGACTAGCCTATCTTAGAGGACTAGAAGCATCTTAGTAGTTTTATTACTTTGCATTTATGGAGTTTTAAAACTTTTGGACATTTTGATGTATATAAAATTATAACATGTACTTATTTAATTTATGTGTTTTCCTTATGTTTTATTTATTTTATATTTATGTTTAACATATCTAGACAAAATTATAAACCAATCATAATTGACTGAAAAAAAACACAACAAAAAAGAAAGAAATAAAATCAAATTTGACAAACAGAATGCTAATATCAAATCTTTTCCCACAGGTACTCAAAGCCTTCTCAAGAGGCACATACTTCACACTCCGTAAAACCCCAAGCACACATATCGTTTACTTATGGAATGGAGAAACTTGTTGATGATGCCCATACTAAACGAGATAAATGAAATAGAGTGTTTGTGAATAGGAACGGAATGGAACCTATGGTAATTCTTCATCCCTAGTCAGAACTCTAAAGCATCCCATAAAGCTATAAGAAGTCAACTGAACAGGTTAAAATCAAAAGAGATGCACGGTAAAGAGAAGTATAGATATTTTTTTAATTTTGGAAGGATTTTAGGGAATTAGTTAAGAGTCATCCCTATCTTCTTTGGACAAAGGAATTATTAAACTAATGAAATGCTCCACTAGTGGTTGATACATATGGTCAAAGCCAAGATTACAGTATAAAACTAAAGCACACTGAAAAAGGAATAGTCCAGAAGGTGTTTTGACTTCTAATGATGAAGGACAGAATTATGTTGTAGTGTGTTCAAGATAGACCTATGGTCAAGAAGGTTGTGTTTGACTTCTAATGATAAAGGAAATAATTATGTCATAGTGTCTTTAAGATAGACCTATAGTCCAAAAGGTTGTTTTGACTTCCAATAATGAAGGAAAGAATTATGTTGTAGTGTCTTCAAGATAGACTTATAATCTAGAAGGTTGTTTGACTTCCAATGAAAAATGAAAGGAATTATGCTATAGTGTCTCCAAAATAAACCTACATATAAAGGACAAACTTTCATGCACATACTACCAGTGACTCCTCTCAAATGTATATTTTCCAAAAATCTCCCAATGAGAATATTGTTCAAAGGGGCAGACATGCCTACAGATGGTGTCAACCACCACAACTGCAAGGTTAGGTATGCCTACAGATGGCACCAACCAACCATTCTATAGTCTCATTTGATTTTGCATGTTGACAAGTTAGTGCTAATCAAATATAACAAATACTATCAGATTATATATGTTGATAAACTGACGCTATTCATATACAATCAACTCATCTCAATTCTACACGTCGACAAGCTAGCACTAATCAAATAGTCAACCAAGGGTTAACACATTGACAAACTGATAATAACTACCATCTGTCATAATGGACGCCCATCTATGGGTATATTTCCAGAATTTCCACATTTTCCAATTTTCAAAATGGAAGATAAGGATTTTTTTTAAGATTTGCCAAGATCTGAAAGGGATCAAATCTTTCTATACTTGGAGAGTTGGAGTTGGAGTGGGATTCCAACTCCCCTTTAGGTATAAAAGCCAAAAACTAGGGTTTTTGTAGGGGGTAGAGATTGAAATTTTGGAAAAAAGGTACAAAGATACTTGAGAGAGAAAAAACTACGAAAAAAATAATTCGGATCTCTTTCAACCAAAAATCACAAAAACTTTTTACTTTTTTGAACACAAAGCATTAAGGATTGGAGTAAAGACAGACATTGCCATCATCACAGAATTAAAGTATCCTCTAAGGGTAATATTATAGGTTTTCATCTCTCTCTAGTTCATTCTCATCTTATGCATGCTATTTAATGTGATATATATGTGTTTTTTATGCTAATTATTTAGATTTATATATTCTTAGAAATGCGATGATGATCTGAATCTATGTGTGTGTTAAAATAGTATATTAAGATATGATTTCCTCTATGAATGTATGCCTTGAACCTTGTTTTGAAGATATTGTTTTACATTTTTTCCTTATCATTACTTATCTAAAATATGATTTAAGGATAGTGCTCTAGGTTTGGCATACTTTAGATCTTTAGAATTACATATTTAGGCTTTGTGTTTGATTTTTGCTTTCTATATCTATCTCTTGAGTGAAAATAGGAAGAAAGCACCACAGACAGCTGTCTATCAACACAACAAATGGGACGTCATGATGCTTTCTTCTCGTCCCATCTCTCCTCTAGTCATGGGTTTCTATCACTTTCCAGGGGCATCTAGGGCTAGATTTATGCTTATTTTAATGTATTTTTTATCCTTTTTATTTTTCTTTATTTCATTTTTTTCATATTTGATTCTTAATTCATTTTTTGTGTCTTTATGTAAGAGTTTTTGCTTCTGTGTGCATGTTTAAATTCTTGTATCAATATTATGTACATTATTTTAACTTGCCTTTTATTGTATATTTTCTTTAAAATGCCAATTGATTGGTTTTTATGGTTTGTGTGAGCAATTGATTTGATGTACATCTAGAGTCTCCTGAGGGGTGATCTTGCTTTGGGAGTTGTGCCCTTAGTTGGTTCACACTTTCCCTTTCATTGATCTTATTTTTATTTTGCATTAAGATTTAATTTTATTTAATGTTTTTTTATTACTTTAATTTTTAGCATTTTGTTTTGGATGTATTTATTTTGGGAATATAATGGGTAGTAATAAAATCATTTTTCTTGCATGTTTAAATGGAAAATCCACTTAAAATCATTTTACCTAATTAATTTGAGGTTTTTCTCAACAAAAAGGATCAATGTCAATTTCTCAATCCAAAAATCACATAATAAGAAAAAGAGTTTTTTTAAAAGTATGCATAAGAGAACTAATGTTCACAACCTAATAAATGTCCTGATTTATGTATAGACACCATGATCCAAGGCAGCCTAGATTAGGATTACCTGATGATGAGAAAATAGTATATTGCTGACAATAGGTGTGGATCTCGAAGCTCTAATTGTGAATTTCTCACATTTTTCTCAAATATTTTATGTTTTTCCAATGTTTTAACAAAAAAAAGGAAAAACTTGGTTTTTGTCTTTAGTGGTGACAGACGGCTATTTTTCACATAAGGGACAGTCGTCTATGATCGTCTCTCTCCTGTCCAGATTAGATCAAAGGTATTTTTATAAATTTTTAGGTTTTTGCTTAAGGGACAGCTTCCTATCATGAGGAACAGTTGTTTGTGGTTAAAAACCCAAATTTCTCACTTTTCCGGAATTCAAAATAGGAAAATAAGTTTTAAGGGGTTTTAATCTTGATTTTAGGGGATCAATCCATCTAGATCTGGAAGATAAAGTTGTAATTGAATAATAACTCAACCTTAGGTATAAAAGGAAAATATTTTAAGGTTTCCAAAGGAGGGAATCATTCTTGATACGGAGCCAATTCTTAAAAAGGAAGAAAACCAATCTCTCTCTCTTTCTAAGAATAAATTCCTCTAACAACACTTTTGATCCATACACACACACACACATACACAAAGAATCATTCGATTGTTTGGAAAACAAAGAACATAATTGGAGTAGAGATCTGAATTTCAAGGAATTCAAAGTCATAAAATCTCCTGAGGGTAATATTTTAGGTTCCCTTTTATCTTTCTCTCTCTAAAAAATTTCCATGCATGTTCACATTAATCTTTGTTGAAATAATTATCTTTATGCATTGTGTTTCATTTATTTATGTGCTTAAAGTATGATGAGGTACAAATCTAGATCAATGTGCATGTTAATGGCATGATTAAATAAAAATTTCCTCTATTGTTATTTAACTTCAAGCTTTATTTTTATTCTGGAATTTAATGAGTTTTAGTGTGTTTAATGCATGATTTAAGGTTATAATCTTATTTTGACATGTTTTAGGACTTAATAATTTATCATTTAGGGTTAAGTTGCAAATTTTATGTGATTTTCAGTATTTTTACTATATTCTGCTCTGTTTAATGAGAGATAGACGAGAAAAAGCTCCCAATGATGGTCGTCTATCAAAGCGACTGACAGTACATTAAGGGATTTCCTTCTTTTTCTATCCCTCATTCAGCCGTGGTCGTCCATCACCCATCCAAGGACGTTCGTGGCTGATCTTTTAGGCATTTACACATGTATTTTTTGCACTTTATTGTGTTTGCGTTATTTTTTTGATTCCTAAAATATTTGTTTGTCATTCTATATAATATTTTATTTTATACATACTTCAATTCTGTAATGTATAATTAAATAAATGATTCTCTTTTTTGTATTTTGTTATTTATTTGTGTAATGCTAATTTATTTGCTTTTTGTGGTTTTTTGGGAGTATGTGACTTTACTCGCCTTTGAGAGATTTTATGAGGCATTTTGCATTGGGATTTATGCCCCAATTAGCTGATGATCACTACCTACCTTCAGTTACCTCCTTTATTTATTCCATTTCATTTATTATTTATTTCATTATTTTTTACTTTTTTTATTGTGGTATTTTTAGATGTATTTCATTTCGGGGATGTAATAGTTAGTAAAAAATGACTTTTTGTGCACGAATAAAAGAAAAAGGCACTCAAAATGATTTTTATTAAATAACTTGGGTTTTGCCTTAAAACTTGGACCAATGTCCAATTTTTCATCCAAAGCCAAACAAAAGTCAAATGAAAATTTTTGTAAAATGTGTACAAGGGAACCAATGTTCACAACTCAAATGACTAGCCCGATTTGTGTATGTACATCATTTTATTCTTATTATTGGATGATTTGTTTCTATAACAAATTTAAGTAGTTGGAATTTATTTATCCATTTGGTTGTCATTTTTATTGTTTGCTTAGGATGTTTATTTAATTCTATTGCTTTGCATCGTGTGAGAGAGGAGAGTGGATTAAAATATAAAATCCAATTATAAAATAACACCTAACCAAGATGCCTAATAAGAGTGATGTCCTAAACACTAATCTCTATTTGGGCATCAAAAGGTAGAAAATCATTTTCCAACATTTTATTGGATAGCGACTCCATGATACTTACCTCTTTTGGGCCCATTAGTAGAAGCCTTTATAGGTTGACTATCAGCAATAATTTGGATTTGATCCCTTTTTATTGCGAAGTAGCCAATTCATGAGTTAAAGTGAGCCCCATTCAATCTCGAACCCTAAAAATGGGCCTTCAAGAGTGAACCCAAAAATGAGATTAGCTCCGACGCGTATCACAATGGGGACTCCACTGGGGACTAAAGAGACCTTGCTCTTAAAAGCATCTTGGATAAGTTCTTTATAATTGGGTTTTGCTATTAATCTTATCTTTTCTCTAAAATGCATTCTTTGCATACATCTTAGAGCTTTAGAATTAAGTTAGACATCCCTTATTAGCCTTGGTGCTATCCTAAAGCAGGCCATATATTTATTCAATATAGGGAGGTGTCAACGAGACCCACTAGCCCAAGTCTAATACCAAATGGTATATAGAATGTGACCCATCGATCATTATGCTAGTGATGAGCTATACCTATTTGCAACGACCATCTAAAGTTTCATCACCCTTAACTTAAGCCCTTGTAATGACAATAGTAACTTTTCCTAGGTTGTATAACCATAATAATGTTCACCTGCTATGTGGACCTTTATGTATTGATCAAACTCAAATAAATTAGGGGGTACCATCTATGGCAGCCCCAACCCAATCTGTATGAGTCAGTTAAAATACATAATGGTCAAAACCCATATGCCTTTGCTTTCAATTAGAGAGGTTATGATGTCAATTTTTTTAACGTGCACTATACGCACCCATTAGGTACCTTGTTGACCCATAGGCTGAGACTACCTAGGAAAGAGATCGCACGATCTTCTATGTGGGATTAATAAGGTTGGAAGGTTATTGTTATACTTGTGTGTAGTTGTTATTGATGCCTAACAAAAGCATTCACTGCATACATGCATCATGTATATAACATGCTCGTGCATCACTGATCATACATCATACCTAACATTTGATCCTTGCAACCATTATAGATCCATCTAAGTGGTCCAGAAGGTTAGACAATCTCCTAATCCAAAGACCTATATTTGAGTTGCCAAAATCGAGCTCTAGTTCAGAGTTAGGTTCAGAAGTCAGTTCAAAGTTAAGTGCAAATAGTTAAGAAAAAAGCTCAGACATGGAAGAAGAACAGTTGAATAAAATCGGGAGAGTTACTAAGGAGACTGGGAGATTGCCCTCTTTTAGAGAAAGGTTAGTTGCATCTATTACTGAGACCTCGATAACTAGGGATGAGTTGGATAGGAGATTTGATAGGTGTCTCCAAGTGTTTAAGGAAAGAATCCTAGCTATGATTGGCGAAATGGTTGCCTCTGTGACACCAAATGCTAAAACTTAGCCTGTAGCATCTACTCATAAGACAGTAGAGCTAACCCATATTGGAGACACTACCGTAGTAAATGTTATCATGCCTCAAGATTTGCTAAGGAGGGAGAGGAGACATGATCTTGAAAATGATTATATTGAAGAGGAAGACAAAGACTATGTACCCCTTATGATAAATATGAGGAGTAGAGGTCCTAGTATTATGGATCTGGCCTTCAAGAAGATGGAAGAGAAAGTTAAGGCTATGTCTAGGTTTTTATCCACTGGTAGGGGAATGAACACTTCATTATAATATACAAGTTCTATATTTGATTTCTTTATAAATTTTGAGTCATTATTTATTATTCGCTCTTTATATGATTTTCTTTTATATTTATCATATTCTCATACATTTATATTTTCCTTTATCATTTCTTCTTCTTCTTCTTCTTCTTCTTCTTCTAAATTTAACGTTCTTGAAATTTATTTTATTTCTATTTTTACTTGTGTAGATATTGGATTAACATTTATTTTTTATTTTTTTATTTCTCATGTTAATTCTAATATTTCATATAATTATAATCTTTCTTCTAACATTAACATATGGATTTTTATTGTTAATCCTTCCTGCAATGGTTTCTTCATTTTTTTCTTTACCTTTTTATATTTTTTCTACTGTGGTTTTTAATTCACTTACTTCTTCTTTTATTTCTTTTAACATGTTAAATATTTTATCAAATTTATCATTTACATTTTCATTTTTAGGTTGCATGATTGCATTAGTTGGTAATCTTAAACTTCCACTACTATAGTTATCTTCCTCATATAAATTATTGGTAAACTACATGATTTAGTATTCATATTTATTAAATTTTGATTTAAAGTTTTTAAGTTATTATTTATTTGGTTAATTTGTTCATCATATGTATATTCCGATTTTTTTTATTTCTTCCATATTTAAGACTATTCATTATATCTTATTTTATAAGCCATAAATTTAATTAATTTTTCTATCCTTTCTAATTTATTTAATAGTTTACTTTCTAAGTTTTCTGATTTTAATTCACTAAGTGTCCTATATTTTACTAATTCTAAATATTCTATATTCTCTATTTGACCTAATAGACTTTTTATTTCTTTTGCATTTGAACTTAAATTTATTATTATCTCTTGTATTATTATTCTATTAGTCATATTTGTGATTTCTATGTTTTCTAATTGCCTTATTAACTATATATCTTCCTTGGTTAATTTTTCTAATATAATTGTTTCCTTATTATTATTATTATTACTCTAACATGTTTGACCGCAATTGGACTAAATTGAAAATTTTTTTATTGTTCTAAGTCCTGCAATGTATTAAAAAGATATTTTTATTTTTGTTCGAGGGTATTTATACTACTTTTCCTATAATTTAGGGATAATTTTTCCTCTTTTCTTTTACTTTAAGGGTATATATTTCAAAATTTTAAATTTAAGGGTATTTTCACTCCCTTATGAATACTTCGAGGGTATTTTTTTCATCTTATCCCTTCTAAATCAAAACTGATTCTTTATAACTTGTGTGATCCATCCAAAAGATCTACTTCAAGTATTTTAGGTCTTCTTATATAGGATATTTTATTTTTATTACTTTTTGTACAGGGTTTGATTTCATTTGTTGAACGTGAAACTAATACAACTACACATCATTTAGCTCGCAAGTTGCTTTTATCATATTTTATCCTAAATGTTGCAGTTCAGTTATAATCCATTTTTTTTAATGTTAGTTTTGTTTGTTTAAAAAAAAAAAAACTTTTTATGCGTACTATTCAACTTTGAATGATAAATTTATGAAATATTGTTATATGATCCACTTATGTAATAGTCTGATGTAGTGTACACATATTTGGACCATTTAATTGTGTGAATGTCACCGATCAAATATATTAGATCTACATGCACAACATATCAAACTTCGATCCACTCACCTTATAACCTATTGTCAAGTTTATTAAAGTTTTCTACGATAAGTGGTTCTAAAATAAAGAAAATAGAATAAGAGAAGGTTGGTAGCACAACTTTTACATGAAAAGAAGAAATTGACCAAATGGATTGGCCAGATCAATCCTTATAAATAAAAACTTTTCTTCCATCACTTTTTCTCTGTATTCGAAAACCAGAATCTTTCCATCTCTAACTCTCTGGAAATCAATTTGAACTAAATGCAAGCTCAACAAATTCAATCTTTTGAAAGCCCTAAACTATATGAAATGTCGACTGTGAACTCTTCTTTCGAGACCATTCGATCAAATAGCGAAATAAGTGCTCAAAATTCTCAGTTGCCTTGGTACTTTTGTCGTTATGGGAAGAAGGCCATTCTACTTGAATCTAGTACTGTGATGAATCCGGGAAGAAGATTTCATAGGTGTCCTTATTTTTTAGTAACATGTATCTATTTTGGTTTTAGGTTGATATCTAATTTTTTTTATTCCAAAAATTCTTACAAGAGTTTTGGTTAATGGAATTTTGTTTGTAGTCTAAAAGGGATTGCAAATTCGAGCCACGTGTAACTAAAATTTGAACACTTTCTGCACAAGTCTACATAAATAAAAGTTTTCCTTCTTTAGGCTAGGCTAGAGTCGGGTCGGATTTGCCGAGTTAGAGCCATGCTGGACCGAACTAGAATTTGAAGATTATTTTTTATACAAGTCTGAATAAATAAAATATAAAACTACGTTGGGTTGGGCTAGGTTGAATTTGATACGGACAGATTCAGGCAGGGTAGGGATTGTCAGGTTCGGGCTTGACTTAATCAAAATTTGAAAATTTTTTTTACATAAACCTACATAAATAAAATCTAGGTTTACTCCGACCCGGACTTAGCCGAATTCAAACCAGATTGAGATAAATCGGATTTGGAACAGACCTAATTGAATTTTGAATTTTTTATATAGACTGCATAAATAAAATATAGACCTATTTGAGGCTAAAGTTGTTTGGATTTGGTACGAACCGAGTTCAAGCTGGATTGGGATAGCTCAGGTTTAGGCTGCGATGGGTTAGATTTGTGCCAGATCTAAACTGAATTTGAAGATTCTTTTTTGCACAATCCTACATAAATAAAATGCAGACAATTTCGGGTTGGATCGGGTTTGAGTAGGGATGGATTGAATTCGGACTGAACCAAACTGAAATTGAATATTTTTTTTCACAAGGCTACATAAATAAAGTTTAGATTGGGCCAAGTTCAAGCCAGACTGAAATGGTTCATGCCGATTTGGAATCAGGTTGGTTTTGGATTTGGATGGACATAGATCGGGTTGAGCATGTTTGGTATGAAAAGAATTATACTTGGCATATTGACTCATTTGGTGCAATTGATATCCATTAGGCCACATGGCATATCTCCATTTAGGTCAAAATTTAATGGAATCATTTTGAATTGGTTTCAATTGGCATGCTTTTAGGTTGTGTACATTTCAAAATTTAATTGTATTTGAATCAATTTCTTAAAATAAATTCAAGCAAAATTTTTTATTGAGCCAAATTTACTCTCTATTTATTTTCGCTTTATTTTAAAATTAAAAAAAAAACAAATAAAAAGTGTAGTATCATATTTTAACTAATTTAAAAAAAATTATCACAAGATTTACTCTTAATTTTTATTGCAACGGAGAAAAGAAAACTCAAAGAGGAAGGATTTAACATTTGGTTTATTGATTAGAAAATTAAAATTGAAGGGTTTGGAGAGGTGTGCAAGACTGAGAAGTTGGCCTAGTGTATGGTCACATCACAAAGGCAGTGATGATTGTTGAGATTAAAAGCTCAGCAGAGAAATTAAAATTTGTTGTCCAACTCTCCCCCTAAAAAACAAAAAAACAAAACCCCCGCCCTAATAAATAAATTTAATGATTTTATAAAAAATAAAATAAATTAAAAAATAATATGCGTACGAGATGAAACGAAGTTTTCCCCCTTAAGACTATTCTCTGCCTATGTCTTACTCGAATAATTGGTACTTTGTACCTTTTTCTGGACAAGCCTTCGCTTCTTTATGGTATATGTCATTCTTTTTATATATTTTTTTTATTCCTTAAATCAGTTGATGGTATTACGTGTATTGCAGTGTTGTTAGAATTTAAGCCTGTGTTCATTTTAACATAAGTGCTTGTGCCAACAAAAGTTACAAAACATTATATTAGTAATAGTAACTTTCTTTAACATTTTGAACAAATAACATATTTCAGATTATAGTATTTCGTGTTCTTCCTTCGAGTTTCTTAATAGCCATATCTGTTCTCCATTTTCTTTTTCTTTTTCTTTTCTTCTTCCATTGTCTTCCAATCAAAATCAAAACAAATTAACACTTTAAATAACTCATTGTTTTTCAGTGCGTCTTTTCCACAGGTTGAATGTGAATGCCTATACACTTTGGATTGTCATCTCAAATTGATTCTCATCAGTTGACGTAATTTATTTGCATTTGTCTTAAACCCCTCAATAGAGATGTCTATTTAATTGGAAAGCTGTTTAACGTTTGTTATGAAGGCATCAAAAGATATGGATTGGGCAGACTATCCAACATTGGACGTTGTGTGTGTTGTTCTTTTTTTTGAAAAAAATATAAAACGTATAAATTACAGTATATTTAATGCATAGATTTCAATTTGGTAGAGAAAGAGTCTGATTTTGAATATATTGGGCATTGGGCACATGCAATGCCTCTGAATCCACTGCTTATGGGATCATATTTAAGGCAAACTTTGTAATGGTACTCTCCATTTAATGCTTCAATTTTTCATTTCTGTACCTTTGAAATGTATTATCACTCCTCTCATTCCCAATTTTCAATTAATTGTACTTCTCAGAAACCCCATTTTGCCATTGTATTTAATTGTCACCTGTTACCTTTGGTTTAGTGGAAGTGATATCCATTTCAAGATTATATGATTAATTGACTCTTTTCAAAATCCAGTGAATAAATGGAGAAAAAAAGTTTTTATCGAG
The DNA here is from genome assembly GCA_037975025.1 of Excoecaria agallocha. Lineage (NCBI taxonomy): Eukaryota > Viridiplantae > Streptophyta > Magnoliopsida > Malpighiales > Euphorbiaceae > Excoecaria > Excoecaria agallocha. The sequence goes on along the minus strand of CM075818.1, from coordinate 6,271,131 downwards.
GCGGCTCAAAAAAAAAATTATAATTTCAAAATTATATATATTGCTTGGTTTGGTTGGATGGAAATGAGTGAAAAAAAAAATGATTGAAGATGAGAAACGAGCTCCCATTTAACCCTTTTGAAGAGAAATGAATTATCTAAATTGGATTTATAAATAAATTTATAGTAAATTAATAATAAAATGTCATATTGAATACAAAAATTTCATTATCGGTTCTTCGTTGCAAATTTCACTGTTTACCTATTACTGAAATACGAATTCATAAATTTAAAATTTTCATAATTAAATTAATACTACTACTGAAGCAAACTCCAAGGGTTAAATTTATTTCTTTTTTTGGCAAATGGCAAAACAATAGTTCATGAAAATGGGATATAGTACTATCGATGCACATTGGCATATAATAGTGATATTGAAATAGTGCAAAGAGTATTTATTAATTTATTATGACAGACGAAGGAAGAAATATTGGAAGAAGACTAAGTCAACGGATAGGAGGAAGAAGAAGAAGAAGGCTTGTACAGGATTAGAAACTGAAACAAAAAGATACAGCAACTCTGCTTTTTTACTTTTCTTCTTTATATGTATTAACTAATTTTTTGACAAAAAAAAGTAAAAAAATAATTAATTGCAAACCTATACACTGTTCATGATAATCATGATCATAATAAATCTTTTTTATTCTTTCCAATTTACGTGACTCAGAAGGTAAAAGATGTGAGACAGACGAGAGAGAAATAATAAATATTTATAATAAGTAAAAAAGAAAAGATTGATAATTGATTTGGTTAAGTCACATTACTTACAGTTTTTGTACTTTCTTCTCTCAAATCAATCGCCATTTTTATCTGTTCCTGATAATCCTACACTTCTTTCTTACACAAGGAGATCCTATGTATTATTATCCCTTTTTTCATGTTTTTATTAGGAAAAAACAAAATCATTTTTTAACTCTTTAAATTACTAGTTTTTATTTATTTTTTTTTATTTTTGTTTGGTTATAATTTATATTGTAATATCATGAATAAATTTTAACTTAGTCATACTAATTAGAAGATCAAAGTTTTGAACTTTCAAATTGAAATGAATTGAATCTTTTATAATAAAAAAAATAGCATTGTTATTATTTTATTACCAAAATATCCCATGTTAAAATACAAGTTTAAACGTAGTAAAAATGGAAGAATTTAATAGGAAAAAATAATATTGCAACTGCATTTTGTTTGTCTGTTGTTTCCCTAATCCGACTGAAAATTGACATGTTTGTAGAATATTGTCAGTAATACATTTATTTTGCTTATCCTTCTTCTGCTATATAAACTGCATATCCATCTCTTCAGCAACCAAACTAAACATTTAAACCCTTCTTCTCCATTTTACATCACTCGTCACTTGTCTTTCTTCTTCATACTCAATATTCTTTGCTTCTTTCCAATGGAATCAAACAGTAATTCTCCCTTACCCGTTGAAATTTGTAAGAAGATGTTCCACTATAAATGGAGGGCAGTGCTTACTGCTACTTGAAGGCGTTCTCGGTGCTATCTTATCTGAGCTTTTAATAATTTTATTTATATCAATTATCGTTTATGATTATATTAATGTATATTAAAAATTTTTATTTTTCTTGACCTTGCAAGGCTTTTGAAGTCTTGTATTATTTTAGTAGTAGCATTTTAATTTTTTGTGATTTTTAATATTTTTTTTTATTCTAACCAATTATTTCATATATATTCTTGTAATAATTTTTTTTAATTTTGTATCTATCCCTCTTGAGCTTTGTATGATTGGTGTAATTTGATAAAGTTTTTGAATATTTTCCTACTTTTATCAGTTTCTTAATTAATTCAACTTGGTTTCTCATCCATTGCTAAGCATAAGCAGACAAAATGAAAAAAAAAATGTATATATAATTTGCAGGTAGTTATAGGATTAAGTGTTGTTAATATAGAAGTAATTAATGGATCTTTTGTTAATAATTATAGTCTAGTTCTGGCTTCTCTGTAAAAGTCTACTTGAAAGAGAGACGAGAAGAGGATGATATGTACAGAATCTGTTTAGGACTTGGCTAGGGTTTTACTGTTTACTTTTGAATAAACATTAACATTATATTTTATATTAGACGGTAATAGTTTTGCAAAATATTGCTTGTCTCTAAAAAAAGAGTCCTAAGTTTTATGGCTGTACCATGTTTAGCTTTATACTAAGAAAAACGAATGTTGTTCTTAGAAATAGTGCCATATATAAATCATAAAATCAAATAAATATATATAATCTAAGGTTTTGTTTGGATGGAGGTAGATGAGAGTAGATAAAGGTAGAGTAAATGGAAGTAATTTAGTTACTATGTTTGTTTTGTAAAAATTGCATAGTAGATTAGAATAGATGGGAGTAACTACTTACTCTATATTCTTTAAAAAAAGTTACTCCCAATTTGGGAGTAGATGAGAGTAACTTATAGAAAAAAAAATAGGGTAAAATATTAAATGTCAAAATTGTCCTTGTATTCTTGATTATAAATTGGGCATCGTTCACTCTCTCTTTCACTCTCCTATCATTCAGTTCTCTTTCGATTCCATCACACAAATCTGCATGTTTTTTTATGGACGAAATTGAGATGGACAATAGCAAAACCTCAGGTAATTGTTCTTGACAATTACCACAACTCTGCTTCTTTTTCATTGTCCGTGGATCTACCTCAACAAGGCTGATATCATTTCTCCAGTACCACCTTCAATTCTTTGTATGTTCCTTTTTCTTATTACAATTTTAATTTTACCACTAAAATTTCTATAATGCATCACCGAAGAAATTTGCATAAAATTTTTAGTTGGATATTATGTGGTGATCTGTTTTAAGGAATTGTATTATAAAATAATTGTTAGTCCATGAAATTGCAAATAGATAAGGCAAATGAACCTAGTCAAGATAACTATTAACCCGTTAGCAGGTTAATGTTATTGTAAATGCAGCCATTAAATGGCTTTGATGTAATTATACAGATTTAACTTATTTATATATGGATTATGTAATGTTTATTTATAATTTTTATGCGTTAATTTTTATATAGGAAACTTGGATAGTAGAATAGTCATATTTTGTTGCTAAAATAATATCTAGGCATACATGATATTACATTAACTCGGTAGATTAACCCGCTATCGGGTTAATGTTAATGATGGTATTAATTTTTTGACAGTTTAATATATACATTTGAGTAATAGTTTTTAATACTTTTACCCACCAACGATTATCATTGATTAATCATTTAATCCAACTAATTAGAAATCATTTTTAGTTAAAACAATCCAAATTACAAATGTCGAAGTATTATAAGGAAATCGAATGTTTACCTTTAAGTAACGACGATTGTTTACCAACTAATTAACTGGAAATAGAGGAAGGGAATAATAGTAAATAGTACAAGATAATATTAGGTGGAGTTGGTTAGCAAATTTATTATGTGTTATTGAAATTAGCTATTGAAAAATAGCATGAGGGTATAAATGTCAAAATAAAATATATACATATATTTCGTTTATAATTTATAAATAAGTTACCATCATCTACACTCTTTTTATTTTATACATACCAAACAAGAGAAAGTAGATGCGAGTAAACTCTATCTATTCTACCCTCACTTACTCTCATTTACTCTCATTCAAGCAGAGGCTAAAGGTTTAGCAGAGTGCAGCTTGCGCCACATATGCACATGTATTCAATTGTTACTGCCATAATATAAATGTTTTCTCTTACAATGAAAAAAAAGGAGGAGGCTGTGGGTGCTGGAGTATTATTGAAGTTACGTACTTGTCATATTTAATTCTTCTTGAACTAAGAAAGGTCAAATTTGTCTACTAAATTTGTCAACAAAATCCATCTCAAACTAATAGGCCTGTAAATTGATTATAATACTATTTTTAGGGGTTTTTACAAAAAATCCACAAAAAAAATTATTAATGCTTCCATGCGTTTTTAACTTTTTATAAAACCCAAATCTAAATTTCATGTTTCATAACTGCTCTTTTTCCAATATTCCTCTTTCAAATATACCCCAAATAGCTTCTTCCTATTGACAGTTACAATTCAAACATGATTCTCTCTCAAAAATAAAAATACATATCGTTCTCCTCCATCCATAAGCAAACACTGTAATCGATCTCATCCATCCATAAGCAAACATTGTGATCGTTCTCATCGTAATACTCTAATTGTTCCTCAAATAACATAAATTGATAGTACTCCGATTTCATAAACCTTTATCTTCCTGTGATTAATGTAAGTTTTATCTTCTTTATCCGATTGTAACATTATATTCTACTGTCGTTATTTTTGCGAACTTCTTTTTGCGATAGGATCAATGAAAATATTAAAATCATGCTAATTCTCTGCTATTGTTCTTCACAATCTTCATTAAATCATATAAAATATTTGTTGTATATTCTCGTTGCATTACAAAAACTTAAAATAGTTTCTACTTTCCCTCACAATGTACTTAAAATTCTAAATAATGATTTTCCATGTCGTCAATTTACTCAGTTGTAGTATTATGTATGCGATAACTTTTCCATTGTATTCTTATTGCAATAACTAAAAGCTTTACACATCTTATTTAGCTTGTAGTGACAGCTAATTACACTGTATTTAGCTTTATAACTTTAATCACTTTTTTACATACAAATAAATACAGTGTATTTTGATTTTAAGCAACTCAAAACACTGTATATTATTTCCTTTTGACTAACATACAATCTATTCCGTTTTTTACATCATTAAAATACAATGTGTTTTGTCTTCTTTACACTAACATACAGTGTATTCCATTTTTTACTTCACTAAAATACATTGTATTTTGTCTTCTTTACATTAACATTCATTATATTTTGTGTAGACAAATCATTCATTTGACTTGGTTCAATAAATTGTGTTTGTTACAGTGCACTTTCTTTTCTTTCCAGCAACATACAGTGTATTCCATGTTTTCCATAAGTAAAATACAGTGTGTTTTATTTTCTGTAAACTAAAATACATTGTATTTTGGGAAAAAAAATTATTGATTTGACTTTACTCAATATATTGTAATTATTATAGTGTATTATCTTTTCCTGTGACTGACATACAATGTATTTCATTTTTTAGATAAGTACAATACAATGTATTTTGTGTTCTTCACAATAACATACAGTGTATTTTGTCTTCTTCACAATAACATATAGTATATTTTGTGTTCTTCACAATAACATACAATCTATTTTACATCCATATATACATAATCATGCATTTTTTAGATTTATTTTACATGCAGTATATTTTTTTGTGATAATAAAATACAGTGTATGGGGTTTGTTGAGCGATGTAAAAAAAATCAACAGATTGTATTACACTTTAAGATTATATTGTGAAATAAAATGTTTTATATCTCGTACAAATATTATTATTATTTTATGATTTATTTTATATTCATATGCAGATAATCTTGATATTATATCAATATGGACATGATACCAGTAGTAATACAACATGGAGGCCACTGGAATGTAGATGAAGAATATGATAATTTTGAAGTGAAAGGCATTACTTCCGTCGACTTGTAACTACGAATAACTATTAGAAGTTGTAACAAAACGGATGAATATAAATGTAGAATACGACATCCTTGAAATAAAGTACAAACTAAAGGCAGGATATCCACCACTAAAAGTTGAAGATGACATGTCCCTTCTATTCTACATGGAACTAAAAAAGAAAGAACCAGATTTCACAACTTATCCTCTGTGTATCACAATTCTACACAATACTATCTTAGGTAATATATCAAACAAATACGTTTTAAATTCATTTTTAATACATAATATTATATTTATATAATATCATTTTACTTGATTCAATAAATTATGTTTGCTATAGTATATTTTCGTTTCTTTTCACCAACATATAGTGTATTTCATTTTTTACATAAGTAAAATATAGTGTATTTTATTTTATGTACACTAATATATATTGTATTTTGAGAAAAAAAATTCATTCTTTTGACTTGGTTCAATATCTTATGATTGTTACATTGTGTTTTCTTTTCTTTTGACAAATATACAGTGTATTTCATTTTTTACATAATTAAAATATAGTGTATTTTATTTTATTGACAATAACATACAATGTATTTTGTGGAAAAAATTCATTGATTTCACTTGTTCAATATATTGTGCTTCTTATAGTGTATTTTCTTTTTTTTCCAGCAACATACATGGTATTCATTTTTTACATAAGTAAAATATAATGTATTTTGTTCTCTTCCTACTAACATACATTGTATTTTGGGGAACACATTCATTCATTTGACTTTCTTCAATATATTGTGTTTGTTACATTGTATTTTCTTTTCTTTTCATCAACATACAGTGTATTTCATTTTTTACATAAGTAGAATACAATGTATTTTGTTTTTACACAATAACATATAGTGTATTTTGTAGAAAAAAATCATTCATTTGACTTGGTTTAATATATTGTTTAGGTTACAATGTATTCTATTTTCTTTTCAACATCATACAATGTGTTTTCTTTTCTTTTCACCAACATATATACAATGTATTTTATTTTCTATACACTAACATACATTGTATTTTAGGGAAAAAGTTCATTCATTTGGGTTGGTTCAATAGATTGTGTTTGTTACATTGAATTTCCTTTTCTTTTGACTAACATACATTGTATTCGTTTTTTACATAAGTAAAATACATTGTATTTTTTATTCTATACACTAACATATAGTGTATTAGGTGATCTGTCAAACACAATACCGACTGAAGTTGCAATAATAGACAGTGAACAAGCAACATCCAGTGCCTTGATTGATGAAGATTCACATTTTACTGATATTAACACAAACTTGATGGAATATGTAAGCAATCTGAGCAAAAATACAGTTCATGAATTACTTACTAGCAATGAAAATGTTCAAGGAGAAGACGAAGACCCCTATTTTGTAACCATCAACAACGATATACAAGATGAAATTGAAGTTAGATTTACAAAGATAAAGACACTCTAAGGAAATCAATAAGTTTTTTTTTTTGCAATAAAGCATGATTTTCAATTTAAGGTAACGAAATCGTGTTCCAGAAGATATTTTATTTACTGTATAGATGACAATTGCTGCTGAAAGTTAAAAGCATCAAAGAAAGGGGACACACAAATGTTTAAAGTCAAAAAATTCATATCTGATCACACCTGCAATGTTGAAGTCAGGCTAAATAACAAGAGGCAAGCAACATCAACCTTGATTGCTTATATTGTTAAAAATAAATATATGAATGTGAAGACTATATATACTCCAGCAGACATCATACGGAACATATAGAATGATTATGGAATCAATATGAATTACTTAAAGGCTTGGAGGTCTAAGGAAAGGGCTTTGAAAACCATAAGAGGTAAGCCATCTGATTCCTATTCACTTTTGCCCAGATACTTATACATGATAAAAATAAAAAATAATGGATCTATCGTGGATTTGGTAACCCAAAAAGACAAATCATTCCATTATGTTTTCATAGCCCTAGGAGCATCTATTAAAGGCTGGGAACATTGTAGGCCAATTGTAGTTGTTGATGGTACCTTTATGAAGTCAATATATGGGAGCACAATGATCATAGTATCAACATAAAATGCAGCTAGTAAAATATTTCCATTAGCATACTCTATAGTGGATTCAGAAAATGATGCATCTTGGGAATGGTTTTTTTAAAATTCAGACAGAGTTATGGATTAAAACCCAAAATGTGCATCATATCAGACAGACATGAAAGTATAAATAATGTTGTGAAGAACGTATATCCATAATTTAGTCACCGTATATGCGTTTACCATTTGTTGAACAATGTTAAAACAAGATCCAAAAAAACTAAGGAGCTATTATTTGCAGTAGCTACATCATATACAAAAAATAATTTTGAAAATAACTTGAAAGAGTTGGACAAGGTTGATGCATGTATTAGGCTATACCTAGAAGATATTGGGTATGAGAAATGGTCAAGATTATATTGTACAAGAAATCGATTTTCAACCATGACATCAAATATTGCTGAGTCTATGAGTTCTGCAATGAAATCAACAAGAGATTTACCAATCATGCCATTACTTGAGTACATACGTGCTTTAATCTAAGAATGGAGTTGCATTAATAGAGACCTAGCATCGGCAAATTTCACAACACTACTGAAATACCACGAAGACAATCTACAGAAAAATTACAGTTTTTCGCTAAAAATGAAGGTATGCTTCTTAAACTTAAATGTATAAATTTCCTATTCTAAATTAATTACTGTTTAACTTCCATAAAATATAAAATATATTCTGTCACAAAATGTAAAACTAATGTATTGTACAACATTTAATCTTTTACATAAAAAATACAGTTTTGTTTCTTTTTACTAAAATTTATACACTGTATTTTTTTCATAATAAAATATAGTATATGTTCTTTTCTTTTCACTAACATACAATGTATTTCATTTTTTACATAAATAAAATACAGTGTATGTTCTTTTCTTTCCACTAACATACAATGTATTTCATTTCTTACATAATAAAATATAGTGTATTTCATTTTCTTTTAACTAACATATAGTGTATTTCATTTCTTACATAAATAAAATACAATGTATTTTCTTTTCTTTTCTTTTCTTTTCAGTAACATACAATGTATTTTCTCTTCTTTCAGTAACATACAATATATTTCATTTTTTACATAAGTAAAATACAGTGTATTTCATTTTTTTACACTAATATACAATGTATTCCAATTTTTACATAAGTAAAATACTGTGATAACTTTGTAAAGACAAATTGAACTTATTAAATGCATAACTGTAGGTGAAGCCATCCAGCCAAAATAGTCTGAAAAGTTCAGAGATTGAATGAAAGAATCATAACTTTGGGAGGATTCATATCTTTCTCGGCTAGACTATATTTGCCATTCTACCGAGCAATCAGGAACCTCAAGAACTTCACTTAGATAGAAGAATGCCAGTAAGCATTCCAGGCTTGAAGCAGTTCCTTTCAACCCCATCGCTGCTCAGCAAACCATTGACTAGTGAGATTTTGTACGTTTACTTATCTGTTTCAGCAGGCCTAACAGTTTCCTATTTATTATACAAGCAAAATACTTCAGGGTGCCGAGCTCAATTATCCAATCCTTAAGTAGCTTGCTCTTGCACTTATCACAACAATGGTAAAACTCCATCCATACTTCAGGCGCACATAATTGTAGTGTGTACAAACTCAAGAACTTGAGGAAGGTGTTACAGAGGCCAGAGTGTTCGGGGAGATTGATAGAATGGGCTGCTCGCCTAGGGGAGTTTGAGGTTCGATATGAGTTGCGAACATCTATGGAAATGCAAATATTGGCAAAATTCGTGTCCGAGCTATATAAACCTGCTCTCCAGCCTACGAAAACATCATGGAAATTGTATGTCGATGGGGCCGTAAGCTCGGATGGTGCGAGGGCTGGAGTATTTTCGATGAGCCCAATGATAGTCCGTATCTGAGCAATGGCACGCCTAACTTTTCCAGCTTCCAACAATGCAGCGAAATATGAAGCCATATGCTACGGGTTACAGTTGGCTATAGAAGTGAAGCCGGACATCTTAGAGATATTCTCAAATTCCCAACTGGTTGTCAGTCAGTTGAAAGAAAGCGTTGAAGCCAAGGACGTCTCCATGATCCGGTACAAAGAATTGACTTTCGTATTATTAGCTAGGTTGGAGGAAAAAGGAGGAGCATGGTCAATCACCCAAATACCTCGGACAGAGAATACAGAGGCAGATACTCTGGCTAAGACAGCTAGTGTCAACAGTCTGGTTGATATTGCAAACATCATTTCCATAACAATTTCACGGCCAACTTATGAAACTTTTCAGATCTAAGTGCAGGAGCCAATGGAAGGATGGCGCTTACCTATTAACCAGCACCTAATGTTAGGGACCCTGTTCGAAGACCAAATCCAAGCTCAAAAGGTAGTTTAGAAATCAAGCTTATATGCCATGATGGATGACAAGCTTTACAGGCAATCTTTTTCCAGCCCATAGGCTTTATGTGTGAGTAATAATGAAGGGGATTATATCCTTAGAGAGATTCATGAAGGAATCTATGAAGCTTATGAAGGTGCACAGGCCATAGCTCGGAAAACTCTCTTACAGGGATATTATTGGCGAACCATGGAGACTGATGCAAAGGCTCTAGTCCAAAAGTACGACAAATGCTAAAGATTTGCCAACATTCCACATCAGAGCTTAGCAAAGCAAAAGCTGATCCATAGCTTGTGGCCTTTTGCCCAGTGAGGGATTGATATACTGGGCCTTTTTCCCCAAGCGAAGGGACAACAACGATTTTTAGTGGTGGCAATAGACCACTTTACCAAGTGGGTGGAAGCCGAACAACTTTCCACCATCACATTAGCGAACGTCATTAAGTTCCTAAACAAAAACATCATTACAAGGTTCGGTATCCCACACTCTATTATATCTGATAATAGCAAACAGTTTGATTGTTAGGTTTTCAAGAACTTCTACTTAGAGCTGAAGATCCAATTGAATTTCACTTCAATCTACCATCCGTAATCCAACGGAATGACCAAGGTGACAAACAAAACTATCCTATTTGGACTTAAGAAGCGGCTTAAAGGAAATAAAGGCCTATGGACTGAAGAACTCAATAATGTACTATGGGCATACCGAACATCACCTCGTGCAGCAATAGGGTTAACACACTTCGCACTGACGTATGGCACTAAAGCTGTTATCCCATATGAAATAAGAGTACTAGGCATCCAAACATCTTCTCCTAACCTAGAGAATAATGCTGGTCTCTCGTACAACTTAGATCAGCTCGAAGAAATCAGGGAGCTCGCACAGATATGGTCTACAACATATAAACAACGTATGGTGGCTTACCACAATCGCATGATCAAGCCAAAGTTTTTTCGGATTGGACAGTTGGTACTGAAAAAGGTGGTGTCTGCCTAAACAGCAGCAGGAGTAGGCAAACTGGACCCCAACTGGGAAGGACCGTACATTATTCGAGAAGTAAGTCAGGACAGAGCATACAGACTAGAAAATGTTGCAGGCAAATGGCTCCCGCACTCGTGGAATGGGCTTAAGCTCAAGCCATACTACCAATAGCTCGGCATTCTTAGTGTTAGAAGAAACCTTGCACTCACTCTTATTTAATTATTCTTAACTTTTGTTCTTCATTATCATTATCTCTCTATTTACCATTTTACAATTACAAGTTATTGCCATGCAAGTCCTTCAAACTTTTCTGCCTGCAGGACGAGAGTTTAATGAATGACACATTCTATGCAAAGTACTTAGCAACTTTATATCAAAATATGTCTGTGTATGAGGGCTTGATATTATTGCTAAAATTGCCCGATCATTTAAGTAAGTTCGGCACACATTGCCAAAAAACTTAGTAACTCGGAAGGCTAACTAAGCCTATGAATAAAGGTTCGGTATTATCACCAAAATTGCTCAATCATCTTAGTAAATTCGACACATATCGCCATAAAACTTGTTTAGTAGGCTAACCATGCCTACGGACTAAGGGCTCGGCATTATCGCCAAAATCGCCCTATGTTGTTAGTAAAGTTCGACATATATCACCACATAACTTGATAACACAATAAACTAATCGTGCCACAATAGATTCATGACCAAAAAAGAGTTTAGTAAATGCTACTGCACAGCTCTTGGTCTAGGAGAAAAATGTTTGTGGTCGGTAAATTGTACAACTTCACCCAAAGCAGACATATATCATCCTCGAGCTTATTCCCTCACTTTACTCTTAGTATTTTGACCAAACAGTTCTACGGCACATTCAAGTTCGGTATTTACAAAGCCTTTGGAATGGCGTATCACATGCAAGGTATGCATCACGTCGTACTTATTATTTACATCCTCCTTTTATGGGATGTTTCTCTTTTCAATAAATTAAGCTCGATTACGTAATCAAAGGCTATTCTGATAAACTTAAGAGCACTCACCTCGGCACACACGAATATTTTGATTATTCAAGTATTCTTAGGAGGATAAGCCGAACACAATGACAAACTTAAACACATGAAGATATGAAAATAGTTCAAATTTTTCATTAAAATTAATGGGCTGTTACAAGAGGCTAGTCCTCATCCGGATACACATCATCCAGGAAGGACAGATCGAGGTCGGGATATTTCCCTTTTACAACAAAAGATATTTTGGTGCTAAAGGCCATACACTTTTTTGCCAACATTTCAGCCTCCTTCTCTTCTCGTTCAACCTCTTTCTTCTCCCATTCGGCCTCTTTAAGCTTTAACTGCTCAACTTCAGCCCAGAGAGTAGAATTAGACTCTTTCTCTTGGTTTAGAGCAACCTCTAGTTTGGTTGCTTTCCTTGAGGCCTCCTCAGCCTGCTCCAAAGCCTTCCAGGCTTTCTCTTCGGTTTTAACCATCTTTGATCGGAGAGCCTCAAAGTTTGTGTTAGCACGTCGACGCTTCACTATAAGATCATTCATCTTAGCAATAGTGGTACCGAGCAACTGGGACCCCTGCCGAACAAAAAAAATTCAAGCAATAGTTGGAGAGCTAAAACCACGTAATAATCCGAACTACTTACTTTGGCTTGGTGCCTCTTCAAGCGATTGGTCAAGTGGTCACAGATCAATGAGGCGAGAGGACCGACCTCCTTTGACAAGCATGAGGCAACATGCACGAAGGTACTGAAGTCCAGGTCACTGGAGGAATACTTATCCCCCTTTGCTTCCAAGAACTCATAGATCTCCATGAGCAGCATGCGGAGATCTTTCGATTCCTTCTTGATCGGGACTTGGGGTGCGAAAGGGGAAGCAAGCTCGGCCTCGATAGCCGGGGCACCCACGAACTTAACATAGGAGGCACAGGTTGAACCTAAAAAGGTAAAGCCGTCACCGCTTCCTCGGCAACGGGAGGTGCGCTAGGAAAGCCTTCGACAAGTTTTTGCTTCTTCGCCCTCATAATCTCAACTGCTCAGTTCATTTTCCTTATGACTGCAAGAAAAAAAAGCAAATTAAAATAATGCATCAGTATCATTGAATAGAGGAATATTGTATGTTACCTTTTCTTTGACAAGGAAGCGATCTTGAGCTGTAGGGATAGAATAGATTCCTCAAGTCCCACTTATCCAGGGCCAGTTTCCTCCATCGAGTGAGAATTAGCTCCTCTTTATTAGAGAGCCATAAACTACTGTTGTTACGATTTGTAAATCTCCCCCAAGTTGTTCGTATTGGAAAGTCCTCCCATACTCGTTCCACTAAGAAAAATCGATCTTTCCACTTCTTCAGTGACTTCGGGTTCCTGATAAACACCCCATAGCTAGACTGAGCTTGTATGTAATTGTGGTCTTCGATTCTAGGTCGAAGACCAACCACGTGAGTTGCTCGAAATAAGTTTAAGTTCAAGTCTATACCTTACTCCAGGCCCAAACCTGAAGAGCTGTAAGAGTCCACTAAGTATTGGGGTGGAGCTGCCCTATAGACATGTCAAAATATCTTAGCAAGCTCACTTCGAAACTCGTTAGAGGCAAACGGATGCCATCCTCCAACTACACCTCGTAAATGACGATCTTCCTCTTGTTGGCAAACTCCATATTCGCCCTCTATGATGAACTAGGCTTGCTTGCATAATAGCTCGATTTTGGTGTCAGTTAGGCTAGGAGGGAACCGAACTCCTCCTCCTTAATCATCTAGCTGATGCTACCGACCTTGGGCAACCAACGCGACATCTTCTTTTTGGTAGAGGAGGTAGCAGATTGATCAAATTTGAATGGTTGGCTCACTTCTTCCGAAGCTGAATCCCTACTCATACTAGGAATGCTACCCGTGGGAGCATCTCCACTATCCCCCACCCTTTCACTCGAAGCAGTTGCCGAGCTCGTGAGGAAGGAATTAAATAAAGAACAAAAGAAAATGAGGATGAAGAAGAAGGGAGGGAGGACAAACCTACTGAATGGGGGCGATAACGGAAGGAAAACTGGCAAAGAGTGTGAATCTCGGAGTCCAGGCAGCCCCCCCCCCCGTTACAGAAACTATCATTGCAGAGAGAGAAGGGAAAAAGAGGAAATGGTAAAAGCAAAAGCGAAAGCCTACAAGAAACTGGAGGAAGGTTTATATAGAGGAACTAGGGTGACTTCGGATTGTCCATGTGGTGGCATATTAGAACCTAAGTCAAGTCATTTAAGGCAGTATATGATAATTGAAGCACCTCTAGCCGTTACGCACGGTAAATTAGGAAGCTATAATGACCTCCAAGAAATACACTCACATAAAAGCTGACGTCATCCTGTTAACTCGCAGGCGATCAGGTAGTTCTAAAAGTAGGTCTCCCCTGCACCAAAACAAGGCGAGTTTACATGGCCTTTGATACCGAACTCTAAAAAAAGCTCAGAAGGCACTCCAACCGCAAATTAACACAACCAGCTCATTCGGACCAGTTGCCACGAGCTTCGATCTTATGGTGTTGAATAGGCTCATTCAGCACGCACCTTTCAACTATCGACATAAATGTCGACAACTGGGGGGGACTTATGATAACAACCGAACTACAAATTTGGTTTAGCAATCCACAGTAATTGAGCATATCGCTCAACCTGAACTTTCGCAAACCGACCAAAGACCTGAATCATCCGAGCTCTCAAACCAGCCCACAGTTTGGTTAAGTACGTGTCCCGAAAATACCTCTACCACAATGGATAAACAATTACCACTAACCCATGTCTTCCTCGAGAATAGCAGAAGATAGGTTAGTGGCCGAAAAGAATGGGAGCTTCCTCCCATTATCTCCTGCAAATGCGCCAATCCCTCCTATAAAAAGTGGAAAAATAGGTATGAAATTTTTACACAATCTTTTACCAAAAATTCACTCTCTTTTACATAAAAATCCTGACTTGACCGTCGGATACTCCCTAGTCAAAAACCCACTGGTCCTTTGTTTCTTTTTGCAGGTGATCGCAAAGAATTTGCTGCTTACTTGACTTGTGATCAGAAACCATCATTTTTTTCTTCAATGTAGGGATATTTCTTATAACAATTTTACAAAATAAAGCCCTGCAGAGCCTGCTTATTTGCAGACAAGGTCAGTAATCATCTCCTTGGGAATTTTTGATGATTTCTACTATAAAAGTGATTCTTCCATGACAAAAGTAGTTCAGCAAATTAAATTCTTAGGCCTGCAAATTTGAGATAGAGGAAAATTCTTGGGCCTGTAAATATCCTTCTCATGTTGTCGATTATCCATATGCACAACATAGGCTAATTAGGAGCTATTTTTCAACGGGTTAGATCCTTATGAAGAGATGGTTCATTTGATATCAATAAGAGAGGTTATTGTTCACCCATCAAGAAGTTTATCTGAACCTAGGACGTTATTCAAGAACTTGATGGCCATCTTTTGAGATGTGGTGATATGTTATGATAGGACTATGAGAAATGTATGCAACAACTTAATCATCTAGTTCGAATATAGAGTAAAGGTTGGAATTAAGGCATAGAGTTTATTTCTAGCTGGTGAACCTGTTGGTGCATTGCCTGCAACTGCAATGACAAATCCTACATACAAGACAATCTTTGGTTCAACTCTAAGTAGCAATTTCGCGTGGGAAATGATAAAGGTATTGTTTTACTATCTACATTCTTTTTAGCTGTTGTTTACCATATTCCTTGATGCATATGATGCATCTTTTTTTTCATTTTCATTTCTTCTCAGGAAATTCTACTTTGCAAAGTCAGCTTTAAAAATGACCTTCCTGATCACCGTTTACTTCTATATTTTAATGTTTGTGCTTGTGGGAGAAATTAATTCCAAGAGGTGTCCTACTTGGTGAAGAACCATTTAGAGAAAGTTGTTCTCAAAGACATTGTAAAGTGCTTTATGATTGAGTGAGTCATTTTCATATATTCATTTCTGTGTTGCTTTATATTCTTTAACATATTTGAATGTATATATCTCTGATTTTATACAATGATTATAGCTCCTGCACCTTGTTCAGCTTAAAATACATGTATAGATAAAGATTTCTTTTTTTTTTTTTAATTTCCTTTTCTTTGTGGCTTTTAGGAAGCAAATCACCATTTATTGTTCAGAAAGGATGTAACTTGAATTTCATTATTTTGGTTGAAAAGCTAAATTTTGTTAAACATACCAATAAATCATTTATATTATGTGTCTACTTTAACAATATATATTTTACCATTCATCTCTATCTGGCATTAAGTTCTGATGACTTTTTATGAGCAGATATAGGCCTTGGCAAACCATAGTAGATGCAGGCCTAATAGGTCATGTTCATCTCAATAAGGCTATCTATTTTATTCCTAAAACACTTCAAATTTTATGCAATATTTTATGGATGGTATTTGTGGTTGTTTCTTAGTAGTTATTCATTTTAACAGTGCTTGAACTTTTATGAACGGATGAATTTACGAGAGTTAAATATTAGTTTGGAGGTCATTCTTCATAAGTGCAGTGAGAATATCAAATCGTTTTGTAAGAAGAAAAAGATAGGTCATCATTTTAAAAGGACAGATATTTTAAAGGTTAGTAGTAACATAGATAGCATAAACTATTATTCTCTTGGATTGTTTATCTGTTTCTGCTTATTTATTCCCCTATTCTTGTATTTTTTGAAAATTTTAGAAATTTTCCAATTCTTATTCTATTAAAGACTCATCAAACAATGTCCATAAACTTTAATTTGTAATATAACCTAAAGTTTAATTTTTTGTAACTGAAAAATCATTTTCTAAAATTTGTCAAAGCTAGTTAAGTTCTCTTCTGGACTACGTTTTATGACCTGCTAATCATATCAGGTGCTTGCTTAAAGATTGTGGTTTTGCAATGTAGATAATATATGTATTCTATGTAGGAAATAATAATTAAAAATCTATAATAATTTTTAGTGATGAAATAGCGATGGATGGTACCATCGTGAATTTTTGTTATTGGTGAGTGAATTTAGTAAAGAAAATTATAATTTCTATTGCTATTTTTTAGCAACGAAAATTGAATTTTCATTGCTAATTTTAGCAACAAAAATCAATTCCGTTGCTAAAAAATAGCGACGATCAAATCTGCAACCACTCCTTCCGTCATTGCTAATTTTCTTTGCTAATTGAGTATTTTTTTTGTAGTGATGCAAGTGCTTTGCTCCCTAATCTGGGTGAGCGACTCATCAACCACCTATAGGGTTGCATCGAATCTCTACCCTGCAGTCGCTAGCTTAGCTTTGATATCTTGAATGTTAGACTGTAAGGACTGTACTACTACTGGCAATGATTATAGAGATTGTACTACTGTCAGCACGGCTTATGACACATGTCGAACCCCATAGGCATATGATTTATTCTTAAAAGCCTACTTTTAGGGCTCGAGACCTAATCAAGATTCATTTAACTCATGAAGGTCGATCACTTCACAACGGATAGGGATTTAACCCAATCTGTAATGCCTCACACCTTAAGAAGGCATGAGACAGTATCTTGAGGTATCCCTATTCATTTGTTAGCGATCAACCTATGAGGGCATTTGTTGGGCACTATAAGGCAGGTATCATAGAGTTGCCACCCAATAAAACATTGCAAAAATGAGTTCTAACCTCGTGAAGCCGAAATCAGAGATAGTTTGGACTTCACTCCTATTTGTACCTTTGGTTAATGTTATATAGATAAGTTTTAATGATTAACTTATTTCATCTTTTTTCTCACACGAGATAGCATGCTAAAAAGATAAAGGCACACTCAAGCATATTGGAAAGCTATAATGTATGTATATCAAAAACTGTAAAAGCACGAAATGTAAAAATGAATTCATACATAAATCAAAAAATTAATTGAGTTTGTTTAGATGAGGACATTGGATAAGAAAATGAGGGCATTGGGCCCATGCGGCTTAAAAGAAAGGGATCATATTAATTAACTAATTTAAGTAAAAATTATTTGATGAGTTTTTATTTTAGTATTCAAAAAACATTTATGTATTAGGAGAAAATAATAAGAGAATAAAAGAACAACAATGCAAAAAAAAACACAAATCAGGCTATTCATTAAGTTGGGAGCATTGGTGTCCTCATGCAATATTTATAAAATTCTTAGTGTGGTTTTTGGAATAAAATAGGACATTGGTCCATTTTATGAGAAAAACTTAATTTAATTAAGTAGAAAATATTTTAGTGTTATTTTTAATGAAGCGTGTAAAAAGCCATTTTTACTAATTATTACAACTCAATAAAAGGGATTAAATAATAATATAGGCCCAAATACTAAAATAAAAAAATGAATAAAATCCTAAACTATTTCAGCTTTGCTCTCTGACCCAACTCGATGCGCGAATGGGTTACATGCATAAAAAAGGATAGAAAATGATAATGTGAGTTAATAGTGAATTAAATAATAATGAAAATTAATTAATAATGAGCTAAATAAAATAATGGATAATAATAAAATACAATAATTAAATTAACAAATGAAATGAATACAATAATAGCAATAATGATGATAATATGCTAATATTAATAATGATAATTATAAATATTAGCATTAAAAATAAAGAAATAATATTAACAATAAAAGTATGACTGATTCAAAAATATTAAATATTACACAAATGTGTAAATAAGCTATTTGACAATTAAATTACAAATGCTAATTAATTAGGCTAATTAAATAAGCTTAAATAAAATAACATCAATAAAATCAACAATAATTAAAACATATTATAAATTAGAGAAAATGATAAATTAGCATAGTCAATTTGTCCCAAATATTAATTAAGTTAGTTAACAAATACAAATAGAAAATATAAAATTAATAAAATATATTAGAAATTATATAAAAAAATAAATTAACAAATTTGTTAGAACAATTGATAGATGAATAAACTAATATAATAAACTAATTTACAAGCAAAGAATTAACAAATTAATATGCTAAAATAATTAATTAGTAAATAAGCTACTATATTAAACTAACTAACAAACAAATAAAAAAATTAAAATGAGAAATTAACAATTAATCATAATAAACCAAAAAAATTAATTAATATAATAAAATGAAAATAAAAAAGATAAAACAATTAATTGATATAATAAAATGAAAAAAAAGAAAGTAAAATGAAAAAAAGTGCAGACAAAGAAATAAGAGGAAATTATGCGAAATACCCTCATTTTTTGTTTTTTTTTTCAAAAATGCCATAGGGTTTTTTTATCGACTTTCACATTTGGGTTATGCATTTCAAATATACCCATTTTTAAATTAAAAATTTTATTTATATCTGAAATACCCTGTTTACATCTCTTTCGTGTTTTCAATTGATATTTAGAGGCAATTTTTCATTTCAGACATTTTTTTCATTTCTATCGTTTATTTATCTCTTAGGGTTTTTTTTTATCTCTGAGGGTGTTTCATCTGTTTATTCAACTTCATTAATCGATTTTTGAAGTTGTTTGGTTGGTATCAGCAACTTATTGGAGAGTTATTGCGTTTCATCGAGTTTTTGTTTATAAGAAGTGTATTCATCTTCGATTAATCGCCTGTAAGTATATAATTCTACATTTTTCACTTCATTGTTATGAAACAATTTATTTTTATTTGATTATATTTATAATCTTTTAGTTTTTTATTTTGATTTTTTTTACGGTTGTATTGATTTTTTTTGTTGGTGATTTTGTTATGTTCTATTGATTTTTGTTGCGCTGATTTCTTATTTGAGGTTGTACTGATTATAAATGATGATTTGTTGTTGGTTGTTTTTTATAATGTGTGATCAATCGAAACATTTGCTTATATTTCATGTTATACATGTTTGATTTGTTTATTAGTTTTATGTTTGTTGATTAAATTTTTGGAATCAAATTAAAAACCTAATATATGTTATTCTTTGTAGTTAAAGAGGTCATATTTCACATCTTCTCGATCTCGCAAGTCTTCTTGATCAAGTCTTCTCAATCTCGCAAAACAAAAGGTCCTTCTGAAATATTAAGGAGGATGGATAAGCCAACAACACCAAAAAAGGTTGGTGATGCATTTGTTGATCCAGAAAATTACTGCAAAGATAATGTTTCTTTTGTAATGGAGGATGATGTTCCTGGGATAATTGCTAAAACATTGGATGAGAATCAGAAGAAACTTTTTACAGCATCATGTTTTGGATATTTTTTTAGATATGCTTAAGGTTGTACCTCAAAGGCAAGTTGTACATTTATTATTGTTAAGGGAAATTTGTACAACTAATGATGAAGAAATAACTGTTAAGGTAAATGGTGTAGTTTTGAGATTTAGAATAGCTGAATTTGCTATTGTTACTGGTTTAAAGTGTAGTGGAGAGTTTGATTGGTCAGAGTTATCAAGTGATGGTAGTTCGTTGATTGATAAGTATTTTCTTGAAAATGTGAAAATCTCAAAAGAGTTGATAAACAAGGTTTTTTGAGAGCAAAGTATGTGTCAGATGAGGATGCAGTGAAAGTTGCAATATTATATTTGGTTCATTGCTATCTCTTGTCGGGTATAGGGGTTAAGATGGTAAGGAGGAATTTGCTATTATTGATAGTGGAGCATTTAACGATTACCCATAGGGAAAGGATGTTTTCAATATGACGTTAAAAAGTATAAAATGGATTTTTTGAAAAGGTTTATATAGGAAGATGTACAGGGTTAAAAGATATCCATTGACTTTTTTGGTGTGATTTTATGAGTGTTGTGATAAGATTGAGGAAAGTTTTGATATACCAGTTGGGGGTGGAATTCCTTGCATTTTGAGATGGGAGATTACTAATGTTTGTAAGTGGAAGGACGTTGAGAACGGGATTTTTAATGACAAGGTAATTATTTTTTATATAGTTTTTTTTTGTAAATAACTTATGTATATATATATATACACATTTTTTATTGATCTATTATTTTATGATTATAGTGTATTATTGTTTGAAAATTCTTCATACACTGTATTTTAATATAAAAAATACAGTGTATTGGATTTAGTGAAAATAAAATATACTGTATTTTCTTTAAGTAAAAGAGTAAATACATTGTATTTTGCACAAAAAGAAAGAGAATATTGTGCATTAAGTTTTTTCAAAAACAAAATACATTGTATTTTGTTTACATAAAATAGTAGATTCAATGT
The DNA here is from genome assembly GCA_037975025.1 of Excoecaria agallocha. Lineage (NCBI taxonomy): Eukaryota > Viridiplantae > Streptophyta > Magnoliopsida > Malpighiales > Euphorbiaceae > Excoecaria > Excoecaria agallocha. The sequence goes on along the minus strand of CM075818.1, from coordinate 6,249,947 downwards.
GTTTTAGTCAGTTGAAAAGAAAATATAGTGTATTGAGTTTTATCAAAAGAAAATACACTGTAATTTATTCAATTACAAAAATAAATACAGTGTATTTTAGTCAAATGGAAAGAAAATAAATTGTATTTTTTTAAAAAAAATAGGAAATAGATTGTATTTATATGATGTACAAGTCAGTAAAGCATATCGATTAATCATCCACTGTATTTTTCAATTGTTGAAAATAGATTGTGTTAAGTTTGGTGCACAAGTTTATTTAGTTTATACAAATGTCACTACACTGTATGATTATTTTTTTAGCTGAAGGTAGAAAATATTCGACCGACAGATAATGAGATTAACTAGTTTGATTTAAAGTGTTTGGTCGGATATAATGATGAAGAAGAGACAAAGTCAGAGTCTGAAAGAAGTTTAAATAGCATTCCTACACTTGCACTTGGTGATATCTCAAAGGTTACTGCTGATGTTCCAGATCCTAATAGTGATCATCCATAAACATTTATCCATATGTCTCAGCAGGAAAGCTTTGATTTCGGGACAGATGCACCTAGTGATGACATGAAGAAGCTGATGGAGGTAATGTTATCCAAGCAGTTGGAATTTATGAAAGAGATTGAAATGATGAAAGAAGATATATATCAATTAAAGAGTGATTTAAAGGCGGAGATCAAGTGAGAAATGGCAAAGATACATAAAGCAATTAATGGAATTTCTCAAAAACTAGATTATGTTGCAAGTACTCAGGTAATTTTTTGGTATTTGATCATTTTTAAATGGATTTTAAAGTAATAATTATTAAATTATTTTAAGTCATAAATTTTCAATGTCATCAGGGTTTTGCTAATTCCATGTTTAAAGGAGGACAAAAAAATAAAGATAATGAAAAACATGTACATCATTTTTCTGATGAAGACAAGGATATGAAAGCTAATGTAGATATTAATGATAACCAAGAAACAAAAACTGAGCAAAAAGTTGTCGAAGAAGTAAGTTTTAGTATTTTTTGAATTTATACATTATTTTTATTACACTTTTTTAGTTATGCTAAAAGAAAATACAGTGTATTATCTATTGATGGTAATTTAATACATTGAATGATAGTTTATAAAAATAAAAAAAAACTCAATTTATTTTGTAAACATTGAAAGAAATTATAGTTTTTTATGTTTTTATGATAGGAGAATACAATGTATTAAGGTTTGTCAGAAAAAATACACTTTATTTTAGTTATGTACAAAGTAAATACACTGTATTTTAGTCAGAACAAAAGAAAATACATTATATGTTATTTACGTACAAAAAGAAATACATTGTATTTTAGTTAAAAGAAGGGAAAAATACATTGTGTGGAATTTGGTCAAAATAAATAAAGAAAATATAGTGCCTTTTAGTTTTTTTTTATATTATTTCCTGTTAAATAAGTGGCAACTTCAAGTAATGCCAAATAGTAAAGTATCATATTTTGATCATTTCAATTTCTCAAAGCACAAGCCATTAGGTGCAATAGGCTTATTGTCCTTCATACTCATCCATTGCATACTACGTTGAGTTTGTGCTTAATCTGAATATTAAAATAATGTTTTAATTATATTACCTTTTTTTTGTTTATAGGATGTTATGGAAAAAAGGCAAATGTCTAGTTCATTCATAAGGAATATGGGTGATGGCACATTTGATTGTATGGTTCAAGCAGCAATGATCGAACTTAGTGAATAAGACAAAATAAATGTATGTATGTATGTATGTATGTATGTATGTATGCATGTATGTATGTATGGATGTATGTATGTATGTATGTATGTATGTATGTATGTATATATATATATATATATATATATATATATTTGTGGTTGTATATTAATTCAAGTACAATATTTTTTATTATTGTTACAGGATTTACATGACAGAAATAAACAGATTGTCTTGGTGTTAGAGCCTATTGATTTTTCATATGATGATGTAGAGCATCAAGTACAAGATTAAAATGTGCAAGAGCCTATAGAAAAATAAGAAGGACATGGGAAATATGATTGTGATATTTTTGGTGAAGATAAGAATATGCATATTGAGAAAGATGTTACTAATAACGATGGAAAGAAAACATAACAAGATGATAAAAAACAAGTAAGTTATTTTTTTTCTTCCAAATATTATGTAGTTTATTTAAAATTTATTAGAAAATATATTTATTTTATTAAAAGGAAATACAGTGAGTTGTAAATATATTAAAAGGAAATAAATACACTGTATTTAGTTTTGTAAAAGTTTAATATAATGTATTTTTATATTTTGAAATACAATGTATTAATTTTCGTATACAAATTTATGCAATTTGTACAAAAGTTAATAAAGTGTATTGAGTAGAGTGTATTATAATATGTAATAAAGTTTATTCAGTTTTATGTCAAGAAAATATAGTATTTTGGATTTTATAAAAAGAAAATACATTATATTTAATTTTATGAATCTGAATTCAATTTTTATCATATTCAATTTTTCATTTTTTTTGTTTTTTTACAGGTTGAAGTGGAGGAGAGACGAACTTCAAGTTTGTTCATGAAGGATTTAGATGAGACAATAGATTACATAATTAAAGATGAAGTGATGAAAATTAAGAAGGAAGAAGATCTCAAAGTTAGTAAAGTTGATCAAAAATATATTTTATTTTATTTTTTATCTGTAAATATATATTAAATGAATCAAAATATTTTTTTATATTGTTACAGGATTTAGATGCATAGCTTGGAAAAGTTTTTCTTACACCAGAGCCTCTAAATTATTTTGATATTAACAAAAGGAGTATCAAACCATCCATGGTTATGAAATCTCCTTTTGTAAACAAGTTTGGGTCAGAAAGTACTTCAAAGAGCAAAGAAACCAATCATCCATTTAATATTGGTGTTGAAGAGAGTATGTATCACCAAAAATTAATCAAATTTTTAAAATGGGTTGATGTGGATTTGCTTAAGAAGACCACCAAGTAATTGATTAAGAATTTTGATACTTATATTTAAATTTTTCTTTTTGTATTATTATTTGTTTATGTAGTTAAAATTTATTTTTGTTTATTTATTGTTAGGGACATAGAGCAAATATATACCAAAAAGTATGCAAGTTTGGACGATCAATTTCATTTTGGTTTTGAAATTGTGAGGTATAAGAGATGGTGGTATGAGTTGGCATATTCTAGAAAAGAGCTTACTAATTCGGTATATATATATATATATAAAGTTTTTGGCAACGCTGCATGCAATAAAAATACAGTGTATTGAGTGTAATGAATGATTTTTTTTCACAAAATACATTGTATGTTATGTATATAAAACAAAATACACTGTATTTTACTTTTGTAAAAGAAAATACACTATTTTTTACTTACGTAAAAAATGAAATAAACTGTATTTTAGTGAAAAGAAAAGAAAATACACTGTATGAATGATTTTTTTCCACAAAATCCACTGTATGTTAGTGCAAAGAAGATAAAATACATTGTATGTTAGTGTAAAGAAGACAAAATACACTATATGTTAGTGTAAAGAAGACAAAAGACACTATTTTTTACTTATGTAAAAAAATGAAATACGTTGTATGTTAGTGAAAAGAATAGAAAATACACTATATGAATATATTTTTTCACAAAATACACTGTATGTCAGTGCAAAGAAGGCAAAATACATTGTATGTTAGTGCAAAGAAGGCAAAATACACTGTATGTTAGTGTAAAGAAGACAAATACATTGTATGTTAATGTAAAGAAGACAAAATACACTGTATGTTAGTGTAAAGAAGACAAAATACACTGTATGTTAGTGAAAAGAAAAGAGAATACACAGTTTTTTACTTATGTAAAAAAGTGAAATACACTGTATGTTAGTGAAAAGAATAGAAAATACACTGTATGTTAGTGTAAAGAAGACAAAATACACTATATGTAAGTGAAAAGAAAAGAAAATACACTGTTTTTTACTTATGTAAACAAGTGAAATACACTGTATGTTAGTGAAAAGAATAGAAAATACACTATATGAATTAATTTTTTTTTCACAAAATACACTGTATGTTAGTGCAAAGAAGACAAAATACACTGTATTTTATGTAAAAAACGTAATAAACTGTATGTTAGAAAAAACAAAAGAAATCTGGTTATTTTATATATTAATTATATATTGTATTTTGTTATTTTATAGCATTGAGATGTGTTTTTTTACTATATGAGGAAGAAGGCGATCATTGGTGCCAATGTACAGCTTTCATTTACAACAACTGACAGCCTTTTTGACGAAACTATATAAGAGAGATATAGATTTTACAATGACAATAACAAGGACATTTCTTTTGTAAATGCCAGGCATATTGTCGCTAATTATATTATTGGAACTGGGACTAATATAGTGTATAATACACCATGGATGGAAGTGGACCATGTATTTTTTCCAATAAATGTAGATTGCTTCCATTGGATTTTAGGAAGGTTGTTAGTGAAAGAGAGAAAGATATTTGTGTATGATTCATTGCGTTCGCCACGCAGGAAATCAGATATTGAGTGGATAGTTAATGCTTATAGTGTTTTGATATGATATTTTTTTTATTGTTTGGCATTTTATGATGGAATAAGTGATGCATAACCTAATGATAATGGAAAAGGAAATCATCTGATCGAGGTTGTGTATGTTTAGAGCCTTCATACTCAAACTAACAGGTATGTTTTAAATATTTCAATGAAGTCAAAATACACTGTATTTTACTTATATGAAAAAAATACACCATATTTTATGGACAAAAGAAAATAAAATACACTTTAAAAATACAATATATAGAACCAAGTCAAATGAATATTAGAAAAATGCTAGTGTAAAGAAGACAAAATACACTGTATTTTACTTGTGTAAAAAATAGAATACACTCTATGTTAGTCAAAAGAAAAGAAAATACACTTTTTTTACTTATGTAAAAAATGAAATAAACTGTATATTAGTGAAAAGAAAAGAAAATACATTGTATGAATGGATTTTTTTCCACAAAATACATTGTATGTTAGTATAAAAAAGATAAAATATAATGTATTTTACTTATGTAAAAAATAAAATACACTGTATGTTAGTCAAAAGGAAAGAAAATACATTATTTTTTACTTATGTAAAAAATAAAATCAATTGTATGTTAGTAAAAAGAAAAGAAAATACACTGTAACAAATACAATATATTGAACCAAGTCAAATAAATTAATTATTTCCCAATATACACTATATGTTAGTGTAAAGAAAACAAAATAAATTGTATTTTATTTATATAAGAAACCAAATACACTGTATGTTGGAGAAAATAAAAGAAAATAACACTGTAACAAACACAATATATTGAACAAAATGAAATGAATGAATTTTTACAGTAAAATACATTATATGTTAGTGTATATAAAATAAAATACACTGTATTTACTTATGTGGAAAATAAAATACATTGTATTTTATGGAGAAAAGAAAAGAAAATGCATTGTAACAAACACAATATATAGAACCAAGTCAAATGAATGTTGAAAAATGTTGAATATTTTATTTCTTAGGTATATCTCTACATGTTTTTCTGTTGTGGTCATGTTCTCCACATTTACCACATTTTATTATTTTTTTAGTTTACCAAATTGCTTTGGTTCTTCTCTTTTTTGGCCTGCCAGATCTCACTATTCCATTTAGAGCTAATACAACTTCTGACTGAACACTTATAGCTATCTTCCATGTAGATTGATATGGAATTAGATTAACAATTTCTTTATATGTTGATATCATTGTATCTTTTGTGTAGTATCGTGAGCAATATGCATAAGGATATAAGTTCCTGTCTCTTATCACTGCTAATGCATGAGGACAAGGCATCTCATCTAGTTGGAATTTGTTGCATGTGTATGTTCTTTCCTCAATATTCATAACATATGTGTTTTGAAAATGATAAATTGTAAATTGAACATCGTTGGATGGCTTCACCTGCAGTTGTGCATGTAATAAGTTTAGGTTGTCTTTATAAAGTTATCACAGTATATTGCATTTCATCATAAGTAAAATACACAATATTTTACTTATGTAAAAAATGAAATACACTGTATGTTAGTGTAAAAAAGACAAAATACAATGTATTTTACTTATGTAATAAACGAAATATATTGTATATTAGTGAAAAGAAACTAACATACACTGTATTTTATTTATGTAAGAAACGAAATACATTATATGTTAATTAAAAGAAAAAAATACACTGTATTTTATTATGTAAAAATGAAATACATTGTATGTTAGTGAAAAGAAAAGAACATACACTGTATTTTATTTATATAAGAAACAAAATACACTATAAGTTAGTTAAAAGAAAAGAATATACATTGTAATTTATTTATGTAAGAAATGAAATACACTATATGTTAGTTAAAAGAAAAGAAAATACACTGTATTTTATTATAAAAAAATATAGTGTATCAGTTTTAGTGAAAAGAAACAAAACTATATTTTTTTTTGTGTAAAAGATTAAATGTTATACAATACAATAGTTTTACATTTTGAAATAGAATGTATTTTATATTTTATAAAAGTTAAACATAAATTAATTTAGAATAGGAAATTTATACATTTAAGTTTAAGAAGCATAACTTTATTTTTAGCGAAAAAATGTAATTTTTTCTGTAGATCATCTTCACGGTCTTTCAGTAGTGTTGTGAAAGTTGTTGATGCTGATGCTAACTCCATTCTTGGATTAAAGCAAGTATGTACTCAAGTAATGGCATGATTGGTAAATCTCTTGCTGATTTAATCGCAAAATTCATAGACTCAGCAATATTCGATGTCATGGTTGAAAATTGATTGCTCATACAGTATAATCTTGACCATTTCTCATACCCAATATCTTCTAGGTATAGCCTAATACGTGCATCAACCTTGTCCAACTCTTTCAAGTTATGTTTAAAATCATTTTTTGTATATGATGTAGCTGCTGCAAATAATAACTCCTTAATTTTTTTTGAATCTTGTTTTAAAGTTGTTCGACAGATGATAAATGCATATACAATGACTAACTTCTAGATATACATTCTTCATAGCATTATTTATACTCTTATGTTTGTCTGATATGATGCACATATTTGGTCTTAATCTATAACTTTGTCTGAATCTAAAAAATAACATTCCTAGGATGCATCATTTTCTGAATCAACTATGGAGTATGCTAACGAAAATATTTTATCAGCTGCATTTTGTGTTGATGTTGTGATCATTATGCCCCCATATATTGCCTTCACGAAGGTACCATCAACAACTACAATTGGCCTACAATGTTCCCAGCCTTTAATAGATGCTCCTAGGGCTATGAAAACATAATGGAATGATTTGTCTTTGATATGCTTTTTCTAAAAGCTTAAATATCGCAAGTATACGGTGTACCGATTATAGTACTTCAGATATCGATCCCACGAGGAATGTTGATTAATATTGTACACTATTACTACTTGATTTTAATCTTGTTTACAATGCTCATTAATTTACAAATTAAAATTATTATTAAAACTACACTATACTAAATTAAATATTTTTCTACTTTAATGACAATCCGAGAAGACTTATTAATATAATGAATATAACATATACATAATTATGGAATTTGATCTTTTTCTCTTATTTATAATTCAATCTTTATCATGCAAGCCAAGTTGGAATAATTTTCTATGTCGCAGCTCTCGCATCTAGACTAGATTATTCCTTAAACATGCATTTATGGTTCTAAATCGTAGCTCTCGCATTTAGACAAGAATTACATAAACACACATTCAAAGAATAAAAACCAATCTATAACAACTATCTCCACATACGATCTCTCAAACTATGCTTTGATAATGAATTTTTTATTAACTTTCAATAAGACGTTGCTCTCGCTAACTCCCTTATTTATGACCATTATGATGATTTTTAGAGAAGGAATTGCACATTGAAGGTTGTCTTCCTTTACTTATAATGATACTAATAAAGTTTTAATAGCAAATACTGCATATAAAGATAAATGAAAGAGAAATGAATAAATATGATTATTGATATTCAAATTCCTAAAAAAGAATTCATAATAATAACAAAGAAGAAGTAAAGATTAGAAATAGAGGAAGGGATCTCTCAACCATTCTTCCTTTCACCAAGTGTAGTCTTCTTCATTGTATTTGCCTTCTCTTCAAGCCATAAAACTAAAACTAAAACCTACAACTATTTTCTCTAATTACACTTTCAAATAAGAAAAATAAATGATAGATTCCCCCAATTCTATATTTTTTTCTTGAAATAACTTCTAGGGTATTTATAATTTTCCAAGCATCAAGTCCCTTCAAGTGCCCCTCCATATGGTTGCAACCCTTGATGAAACTTGGTGACTTTTCAAATGACTCTTCAGGCTCAACTGTACTTAATCGCCTCTTGTCGCGATCGCGGCACCTGTCGCGCTCGTGATGGGACACGCTTCCCTTGTCGCGCTCGCGGTACCTATCGCACTCGCGATAAAGCTTCTTCACAATTTTCTCCTTTTTTCTCCTACATACACAAAACTTGAAAAAAACATTAAACACACCTAATTCTATCATAATTTAATACAACTAAATATTATTTTGGTAACAAAATATGGATTAAATATGAGCTATTTAGCCTCATATCAGTCTTTTTGAGTTACCAAATCCACGATAGATTCACTATTTTTATTTTTAGCATGTATAAGTATCTAGGTAAAAGTGAATAGGAATTAGATGGCTTACCTCTTATGGTTTGCAAAGACCTTTCCTTGGACCTCTAAGCCTTTAAGTAACTTATATTGATTCCTTAATCATTCTGCATGTCCTGTATGATGTCTACTGGAGTATATATAGTCTTCACAATCATATATTTGTTTTTAACAATATCAGCAATCAAGTTTGATGTCGCTTGCCTTTTGTTATTTATCCTGACTTCAACATTGCAGGTGTGATCAGATATGAATTTTCTGACTTTAAACATTTATGTATCCCCTTTCTTTGATGCTTTTAACTTCCAACAACAACTGTCATCTATGCAGCAAATAAAGTATCTTCTGGAACACGATTTCATTACCTTAAATTAAAAATCATGCTTTATTGCAAAAAAACTTATTGATTTCCTTATAGTGTCTTTATCTTTGTAAATTTGTTCAACTTCAATTTCATCTTGCATATTGTTATTGATGATTACAAAATAGGTTTCTTCATCTTCTCCTTGAACATTTTCATTGTTAGTAAGTAATTTATGAACTGTATTTTTGCTCAGATTGCTCACATATTCCATCAAGTTTGTGTTAATATCAATAAAATGTAAATCTTCATCAATCAAGGCACTGGATGCTGCTTGCTCACTGTTTATTATTGCAACTTTAGTCGGTATTGTGTTTGACAGATCACCTAATACATTGTATGTTAGTGTGAAGAAATAAAATATATTGTATTTTACTTATGTAAAAAATGGAATACACTGTATGTTAGTCAAAAGAAAAGAAAATACACTTTAACAAATACAATATATTGAACCAACTCAAATGAATGAATTTTTTCCCAATAATAAGATGTATGTTAGTCCATAGAAAATAAAATACACAGTATTTTACTTATATAAAAAACAGAATACACTATAAGTTGGTGAAAAGAAAAAATTACACTGTATGCTGTTGATAAGAAAAGAAAATACATTATAACAAAAATAATATATTGAACCAAGTCAAATGAATGAATTTTTTTTTACAAAATATATTATATGTTAGTGTGTAGAAACAACATACATTGTATTTTACTTATGTAGAAAAGGAAATACACTGTATTTTGATGAAAAGAAAAGAAAATACAATGTTACAAACACAATATATTGAATAAAGTCAAATGAATGAATGTTTTTCCCAAAATACAATGTATGTTAGTGTGAAGAGAACAAAATATATTGTATTTTACTTATGCAAAAAAACGAATACACTGTATGTTGTTGGAAAAAAAGAAAATACATTGTAACAAACACAATATATTGAACAAGTAAAATGAATGAATTTTTTCCACAAAATACAATGTATGTTAGTGTATAGAAAATAAAATGCACTGTATTTTACTTATATAAAAAATGAAATACACTGTATATTGGTGAAAAGAAAAGAAAAAACACTGTATGCTGTTGAAAAGAAAATAAAATACATTGTAACGAAAATAATATATTGAACTAAGTCAAATGAATGAATTTTTTTCCACAAAATACACTGTATGTTATGTGTAAAAACAAAATACATTGTATTCTACTTATGTAAAGAATGAAATACACTGTATGTTAGTGAAAAGAAAAGAAAATACAATGTAACTAACAAAATATATTGAACCAAGTCAAATGAATGAATGTTTTCCCCAAAATACAATGTATGTTAGTATGAAGACAACAAAATACACTATATTTTACTTATGTAAAAAAGGAATACGCTATATGTTGGAAAAAAAAAAGAAAATACACAATAACAAGCACAGTATATTAAGCAAGTGAAATCAATGAAATTTTTTCCTAAAATACAATGTATGTTAGTGTACATAAAATAAAATATATTGTATTTTACTTTTGTAAAAAATGAAATACACTGTATGTTGGTGAAAAGAGAAGAAAATACACTGTAACAAATACAATATATTAAACCAAGTTAAATGATATTATATAAATATAATATCAGGTATTAAAAAAATAAATTTAATAATGAAAATAGAAAATTAAAAGTATTTGTTTGATATATTACCTACGATAGTATTGTGTAGAACTGTGATGCATAAAGGATAAGTTGTAAAATCTGGTTCATTCTTTTTTAGCTCTATGTAGAATAAAAGGGACATATCATCTTCAACTTTTAGTGGTGGATATCCTGCCTTTTGTTTGTACTTTATTTCAAGGATTTCGTATACTACATTTATATTCATATGTTTTGATATAACTTCTGATAGTTGTTCGTAGTTGCAAGTTGACAGAAGTAAAATGTCTTTCACTTCAAAATTATCATATTCTTCATTTATATTTCAGTAGCCTCCATGTTGTATTACTACTGGTATCATGTCCATATTGCTATAATATCAGGATTATCTGCATATGAATGTAAAATAAATTAGAAAATAACAGTATTTTTTGCATGAGATATAAAGCATTTTGTTTCACAATATAATTTTAAAGTGTAATACACTCTGTTGATTTTTTACATCATTTAACAAACCTCCATATACCGTATTTTATTATCACAAAAAAATGTACTGTATGTAAAATAAATCTAAAAAATGCATGATTATGTATATATGGATGTAAAATACACTGTATGTTATTGTGAAGAACACAAAATACACTGTATGATATTGTGAGTAACACAAAATACACTATATTGTACTTATGTAAAAAATGGAATATACTGTATGTTAGTCAAAGGAAAAGATAATGCACTGTAACAAACACAATATATTGAACAAAGTCAAATGAATGAATTTTTTTCCAAAAATACAATGTATGTTAGTTTACAGAAAATAAAATACATTGTATTTTACTTATGAAAAAATGGAATACATTGTATGTTGCTGCAAAAAAATGAAAGTCCATTGTAACAAACATAATATATTAAACCAAACGAAATGAATGTTTTGTCTACACAAAATACACTATATATTAGTGTAAAAAAGACAAAATGTACTATATTTTACTGATGTAAAAATGGAATACAATGTATGTTAGTCAAAAAGAAATAATATACAGTGTTTTAAGTTTCTTAAAATCAAAATATGCTGTATTTATTTGTATGTAAAAAAGTGATTAAAGTTATGAAACTAAAAATAGTATAATTAGCTTTCACTTCAAGCTAAATAGAATGTGTTAAGCTTTTAGTTGTTGTAATAAGAATATAATGAAAAAGTTATTGCATATATAATATTGCAATAGAGAAAATTGACGACATGCAAAATCATTATTTAGAATTTTAAGTACATTGTGAGGGAAATAGTAATGATTTTAATTTTTTGTAATGCAACAAGAATATACAATGAAGATTTCATATGATTTAATGAAGATTGTGACGAATTTTACATAAAAAGAACGATAGCAGAGAATTAGCAGGATTTCAATATTTTCATTAATCCGATGGCAAAAAGAAGTTCGTAGAAAAAACGAGAGTAGAAAATAATGTTTCAATCGAATAAAGAAGATAAAACTTACATTTATTGCAGGAAGATAAAGGTTTATGAGATCGAAGGGCTCTTAATTTATGTTATCTGAGAATGATCTATATTTTTATTTTTGGGAGAGAATCGTATTTGAATTGTAACTATCAATAAGAAAAAGCTGTTTGGCGTATAATTAAATGAGGAATATTGGAAAAGGAGCAATTATGAAATAGGAAATTTAGGTTTGAGTTTTATAGAAAGCTAAAAATGAGCAGGATATATATATATATATATTGTGTGGCATTTGTGTAAAAACCCCAAGAAAGAATGAATTCAAATTGAATTCTTGAAATGTTGGCCCAAGCCCAAGCTACAGTGCAAAAGGAAGCACTAAAAGACAAAAAAATCAAGGTGTGACTGGAGCAATGGCAACACAAGGCATGCCTCACAGAAATCTTTCGTAACGGGAAAGAAGACTTTTAGCAATGGGAGGTTTCGTGTGTCTCCATAAATACAGTTGCTAAAAATTTATTGGAACTCAAATAACCTTTTAGTGACAGGAAAAACTGAGTGTCGCTAAAGGACCTGAAAATTCATCTTTGGCCTAAATTAATCAAAACAAACACAAAATTGATATAATAACCAAATTATATATAAATCTAATATTGTCAAAATATATTAAAATTAAATAAAAGTAAAAAATTAACAATTAAAAAATAAAGAAATTAAATTAACATATTAAATAAAGGATTAACAAATTAGTAGAATATTTAACTAGTAAATAATCTAATATGTTAAACTAATTAACAAGAAATAAATTAATATAATGAAACAAGTAATTTATTAAGCTAACATAATAAGTTAATACACAAAATTGGTTAGCAAATTTACAATTAATTAACAAAATTGAATTAATAAAAGAAATTAACAAAGCTAAAATAGAGGATTTGGTGCTTTATGATTTTTTTCCAATTTTTCGGAGTGTTTTGCAATTTTTTATGGTATTTTCTCTTGAGTTTCCATGGAAGAGGAGGAGAGAGAAAAGGGAGAGCCCGAAAGAGGAAGAAGAGGAATAAGAAGAAGAAGAGGAAGAGGAGAGCCTAAGGGAGAGAAAAATGCCTTAGGGCTAAGTAACCCCTAAAATATCCCAAATGGGATAAGGGTAAAAGGGGATATTTTTCTCCTATTTTTGGGTCAAAAATGCACTCTGGAAGTGAATCACGAACTCCACTCACGGACTTAAATCTTAAGTCAATAATGACTCATGACCTTTGACTTTGACCATTGACTTTGACTTCTGTCCCCTTTTTTCTTAGTCAACTGACCTTTAATCTGAAATATTTTTTAACCTTTAGGCTTGAAGATGCCATTTGTTCAACATGATGTCTTCTAGAAATTTGTTCCCTTAATGAATAAAAAATCACTCTATTTGGATTTTTAGATTGAGATTTATGGCCAAAATACTGACGACTGCTCCTAGAAAATCTTCAGGGACAAAATTGATGTTTTGACTTTGAAAAATTGCTGAAAACAATGGGTTTAGAATTAGGTCATACTATCTTTATTAAAGTTACTCCAAAATGAGTCTAGTTTTTATCAAAAGTGGATTAATCTCAATAGGATCTCTACGGAGGGAGTTATACCCAAATTACTATAGATTGGTCTAGGTGTAGGGGACAGATTCAGGTCATCTATCTTCAAGCCTAATTTTGAGAATCTTAAGGACTAAAATGGTTTAGGTTTATTCATAAATGGTTTAGGTTTATGTCTTAAGATTTAGATGGCTTTGGAATCATGTTATTATAAGGTATGTAGATTGAGATAATGCTGTAAAACTCGAGACCACTATAAGTTTTCAAAATCGATTTTCTCATTTTGCCCTTTTTGAAAGAGATAAATGGGTAAAGCCCGGGAAAAGTTATTTTGAGAATATTAAAAACCTAAGAAAAGCCTAACACTTCAATTCCTTACCTTTTTATGAGAAATTACTTTTTTATTAACTCTAATCAGGAGCTACCTCAGGATCAAGTGTCTATATGACCTATAGCATCTCATCTTGGCATCTGATAGTCCCCTTCATAGCCATCAATCTCTTGGAGATGTCATCAGGTGAAGGGTCTAATGTGGATGCACTGGTGGCATAGAAGATGAGGATGCCTTTGGATATACTGGTAGTGGTGGAGTAGTCAATGTAGATGCTCTAGGATGCCTATATGGCGGAGGAACGATAGAGTTAGATGCCCTCGGATGTCCATAAGGAGAAAACCTCCCCATCCTCCTAGTTGGCAACGACTGTCGTTTGATGGATGATCGAAGATGTACTGGTAGTTGTGGTGACCCGTCTAGGAGCTCCTGTAGGTCTATTTGTATATCGAACTCATAATTAGAATCGGCCCCTGGCCTCTAATGCTCCAATGGCTCTTCTGCCTGATCATCCTACTCTGGTGGTTGTATTAGAGGTGCTTGTAGGGTTACTAGCTGCTCTTGTGGTGGCTAGTCCTGAGCATCGCCTTCTGTAGGTGCATTTGGCACTATGGGGTCTAGACCGCACCTCTGTCTGGTCTTCAAAATGATCAATAGCTGATATTGGCCCTCTTGCCCTTAAATTTGCTTTACCATCTTTATAGTGTGCATAACCTGTAGGTCCACATAAATGTCCTCTTAAAGAGGGTCACTAAATCTACCCTCATCTACCTCTAGTGATAGCAACAGTCGAGTCACGATGCCCCCTATACAAATCTATATGGTGGATTGAGTGGACACCCTGACCAATAAGGTAATGATCTCGTGGGTGATATCTACATACCTGCACTCTCGCATCCCCCATAGACTAGTAATGTCAGCAGAGTTAACTAACCTTGGACTCTTTGTGTGCCTTAAATAGGATGTTGATAACACTCTTTAAATGTATCAGTATGCCTCGGTGGTTAACATCATACTCTTTGCTCTGTTTGACTGATATTTGGCCCTCGAGAGCACCACTACTCTCAATCTCGTTCGGTCTACTATCTTATCAAGTGTGACCACATCGAGCCCAATTGAACGGCCCATGGCCTTAGTGAATCTTTAATGTGTAATGTTGTAATGGATGCCTATGCCCAGAACTATACCACACCTACTTAGTGTCCGATCCCTAGAAGCCGCCATACTCCAGTGTGGTTAAAACCTCTCTGGTGACATTTGGGTAAGTTCGAAATGTTAGAGCAAAGAGCACCATCCGCTTTACCCTAGGTAGGAGTTGATCAACCTCCTTCATTAGCCCGATAGACTATAGAAACTGCTTGGACATAAAGTAGCTGGATTGAAACTGAACTCGTAGTAAGGCTCAATATCTAATGACCTCTTCAAGCATCATGTATGCTAGTACAGGCTAAGCCGAGGTAGCATATATGGTTCTCTAAGGCATCTTGTGATGTGAATAATGGATGAAAGAAAATGTAAAAAAAGATAGAAAAGGACTGATCCTTGAGGTGCGCATCGCTTCCAGGAGAATTTAGGTGCATATAGCTCAAAAAATGGACCAAAATCATGGGAGAAATCTCAAGAAAATTAAGAGAATCTCTAAGGTCTCAAAAATGGTAGTTATAGGAAGAATGAGGAAGCAGAAGAAGAATAAAATTCTTTTATTTTCAAAATTTTGAGCGAAAGACAGGAAACCCTTTCCTCACTAGTGACAAACGGCCATATAGTATGTCTCGCTTGTCACCACTTTTTAACCTTTTTGCTATTTTCTCTTTTCTTTTTAATTTTATTTCTTTATTTTTTAATTTATATTTACATTATTTACCTAAAACACTATTTTTTCCTTGTTACATATTTACTGCATTATTTTATTTTATTTACCTATTTACATATACATATTACTCATCTTAGTCCTACATATTTATTGGAAACCCAAAATACTCCCTAAAATTTATCGTGCCTCTTGAATTTTCTGACTTTTTTGCATCCAAAATCTTTCGAATTTATATACCTTTTCCAAGAAACTTTTGGGTTCCCTACAAAAAAGGAAAATGCAATAATATGTACGTGTAATGCATGGAATATGCAGAAAAATGCATTCTGGTCATCTAGAGGTGACAAACGAGTTGGCCATAGCTCGCTTCTTGAGGGACTACTATTTGTCATCTCTTTTCTATATATAGTGCCAACTTTTCTTGGTTTTTGTGCCTTTGAATTCCCCTTTTCTATAGGAAGCTTCTGCCAGGTATTTTTTTTCTTTCTTCCCTTTATTTTTTTCTTTGCTTTTCGATCATTTTCCTTTTAGTTATTTATTTTTCTATTATTTTTGCACTTAGATCATTAGAAAATTCTTGTTACCATGACATCTACACTTGTAAAATTACACCGGTTATTGGATGACCTGAGAACCTGGGAGGAACCTCTTTTGGCTCTATACTCAAATCTGAGGTTCCTAAGAAGAGTATCCTTTGATAGAAATTTGATTTTTTCTACTACCCAGTTTGGGACCCTAGATTTCATGTGTTTAGATTCACCCACCAGGAGTTGTGCCTTTTACCACAGGAATTTATTGTGATAGTTGGTGCTAATTTTGCCCCTAGTACTCGACCATGTCTGCCTTCCATTATTCCCAGTTAGCCGAAGAAGGTGGCTCGTGCCCTCGGCATTCTTCCATTCGAGGCTAGAGGTTTAGTACCTTATAGGAGGACCTTTTTTTTAAAGCCTCTGACAAATGTACTGGATGACTTTAATGATGTACTAACTTTTTATTTTACTGTGATTTTACTCTGCTATTTTGCTCGGTGCTTATTGATGCATACGGATGATTTGATGATTGGGGACTATGCACTATTCAGTATTATAGATGGCGTATGGAGAGGACACAATCCCTTTCCTTTGATTTTAGTAGAGACCATCATTGGTTTAGATGCCATTCATTATGATCCTTGCTCCCATCTCACTAGTAGTCCCATGCTGCGTTAGTTATGTCCTTATTTTGAAGGTAGTAAGACCCTTGTGGATTTTCATACTAACTTTTCTTATTAAAAAATGCATTTTTTTTCAGATTTTCACTTGTTTCTTTGCCTTATTTTTTCTTGAGATGAATCTAACTCACCCCAGCAGCTTGTTTTTTTCAAATATGGTTATTAGAGCCTTTAGCTCGAGTCAGAGTCACGAGCACTTACCCTATGAGATAGGTCATACTCAGGCATCTACAGCATAAGTTTCTATCGGTTCAGGATTGGGTTGACTGGCTGGGCCATTTGATAAATAATGATATCATGTTTAGGTGTACCTAGTTGCTCATCACATCTATAGCTCAAGACAAAGCATTTGGAGGTATCCCCCTATGTGGATTATGTTGGGCTACCTTTTATGTTACTACCCGCTGTGCTAGTTGGGTCGGGTATTGATAGGATATTGTCAGGTGTCCATTGGGCTTCTGAGGTGGCATCCTTATTTTCCTTTTTTTTAGAGTACCATTGGTGAATTTGGATCCAACTCCCTATGATGATTACTATTCCTAAGATTAACACTTGTGACTTCACCACTTCTACCTCGTACAAGTAATAGGTCATTAGCCCAGTAGTTGATAATAGGCTGTCTTATCTCAAACACCTAGATGGAGAAAGAGGTGTGATATAGATAGACTAGATCAAATGCTATCACAGATTATGTTTTTTGCTTTTATTAAACCTTTTTAATTTGAACATGTGAAAAAGATATGCTACTTTCAGATACATTGATGATCTTATGAATACGTGCATGACTTTTCTTTCTGATTTTAGTACACATAACTAGTATTTGATGTTATCTTAACGACACATGTTATTTAATCTCAAAATGAAACTTTACAAGCATAAAAACTCTTATCATCAATCAACCCTCTCAGGTTGTCTTGATTGATTATTTTTCTCTTAGCCTTTAATTTTTGCCCAGGGTAACTTTTTTTGGGTTTTCACCCTGACGAGGTGACCTTAGCAAGGTTGTTTTTTTGGTTTTGGACCTATGGGGCATTTATTCTCTTTTTCTCTCTTTTTAGTTTTATCCATGGAACATTTTTAATCTGTTTATGTTCATCGGTTCTCTAAACTCATTACCATCATTGTTTGATAGAATGGTTGCTCCCTTGGATAACAATTTTTTTAGCACAAAGGCTCTTCCCAAGTGGGCCTAAACTTTCCTCGGATATCTGGAATTCCCAACCGCATTTGTTTGAATACCAAATCTTCTTTCTTCAAAGGATGCTTCTTAACCTTCTTCCTAAATGAACGAGCTAGTCTTTTATGATAAATCTGATTGTGATAATATGCTCTCATTCTATCCTCGTCCAGTAGGTTAAGCTATGATAACCCCTATCTAGCCCATTCTTCTTCCGGTATTACAACTTCTAAAGCTACCCTTAAAGATTGATGCTCAATTTCTATTGGCAATACTACTTCTATCATATAAACCAAAGAAAATGGAGTGGCCTCTATTGAAGTTTTGATTGTGGTCCTGTAACCCCATCATACGAACACTACAAGAAAAACACAAATAGTCATCGCTAAATGATGATTTTTCGTCGCTAAATCAGTTTAGCGAGGACAAAAATTTTGTTACAAAAGTCATCCTAGTTGAATTTAGCGAGGACTTTAGTCCTCACTAATTTTTGCGAGGATTTAGTCCTCGCTAACTTTTACGAGGATTAAAGTCCTCGCTAAGTTTTGCGAGGATTTATTCCTTGCTAACTTTTGAGAGGTTAGCGAGGATCAAAGTCCTCGCTAAATTTAGCGAGGATTAAATTCCTCGCTAAGTTTTGTGAGGATTTAGTCCTCACTAAATTGTCGCTAAATTTTAACATTCATTTTATGACAAATATTATTCTTGCTAAATTTAGCATGAAATTTATCCTCACTGAATATTGATATGAAATTTTTTATTTTCTTAATTTAATACGAAAATTTTATTATTTAAATAATAAATAAAAACTAAAAAATAACAAATTTATATTCACTCAACATTTAATAAAAAATATATATATATTAATGAATAAATTGTTATTTATAGGTATATAGCATTGTTAATAATATATTCAAAATAATACATCCATATATAACAGTAACAATTAAAAGTAATAAAAAGTTTATATAATGCCAGCTACTTTTAGTTCATATAGTTGTGTAGCAGTTGATTGCAGATAAGTAAGAACTCCACCCAGTGTCATTATTAGAACTTAATCTTCTAATTGTTGATCTTGAACATCTAACCAATGTTTGCATAACTCAATACAAACAAAAAAAACTTCACCAAACCCAAAAAAAGAATAAGTAAATTAATTTAACGTAGAAAATAAACATTAATTAAACACAATTGATTAAATAAACATTAATTTAACGTACAAAAAGGAAACATATTTTATCAAACAAAAATATATATGCACTTTATATTATAAAATCAAATAGAATAAATATTATTTATTAAAATAAAAATGCTATTATACTATTTATAGTTGATATAGAATGAAATATTAATAAAACTGTAATTAGTTTTGTGCAACAAAATATCAATAATTTATCTAATTATGTTGTATGTGTCCTATATTTTTCAAACATACGAAGTAATTTGCACGTACCCTTTTAATTTCTTAATCACTTAATCTTGAAAAAAAATTAAAAAATTAATATGAAAAAAAAAGTGAATAATCCATGAGTATCATCAGATTCAAGCTAGTGTGTACTCTCTACAACTTCAACCATCATAATTCCAACAAAAAGCAACTCAACTTGAATAAAAATGTGGACAAAATTGACTCTTGAATTTAAGCACAAAAAGACAGTTAACACAACTTAAACTAGTGGAAATAACATAAAATGAATGTGCAGCATATAACAGCAAATATTAACAGTCCCAACCATAATGAAATCTAGTTCCTTTCTCTCTATGCCGCTTCCTAATTATTATTAGGTTATTTATTTGGCTATACATTTCCTTGTCAATGAAGTGGGCTAATAATACACATTTGACATTCCCTGAAAAACAATTGAAAATGTAACCTCCGGTAGCCTAAAAAGTGTGGAATATTTTGGGTTTATTTCCTTTTAATTTCTTTTAATGCTATTTAGAATTATAATTAGGTATATTATAAAACAAATTAGGTATTATGTATTTATTTTATAATAAATAAAAAAAAATTAGGCTAGTGAGAAGTTTTGAAATGTAAACAGTTAAAATTTTTTATAGATGTTACCAATAAACATACAAGATCAACAGAAACTACGTAGACCTGGAGTCAATAACTTCTAGTAGCTTGGGCAGGGACTTGGGCTCTAAAACCTGCAATTTCAATAAAGTTAAGTGCACCTACAAAAAATTAGATAAAAGGTACAATAAAAAATTATATTCCTGCACTCATATTCTCTACTTGTATCTTTCCAATAGTTCTTACATCTAGAAAATTCTGTGTCGCAGGCCAAAGCATCTTCTTAAAACCGGGACCGACATTAACAATGTACTTCTGATGCAGTGTTTGTAAAGTTGCAGGGTTAGCATTTAGAAGCCAATCAAACAGAGCAATGGAAACATTTTCAGAAAGACTTTAATACCTCAGGGTAGTAACTGTTATCTATCATTATCATTGAAGCCAATAACTTTACAGCAATCCGTGTGAAATTCTTAATGCCCTGTTTTTAACATAACATCAATGACCAGTTCAAACTCTGCATAAAATAATTTGCAAGAATTGTAAACAAACAGCTACTGATTATGGTAGAAAACCTATGAGCATCCTAGTGATAGTATGCTTGCATCTTTTATGCTTTCCCAAGTCATACTGAACTGAATTCATCTTCTTCCTAGTGATAGTATGCTTGCAAGAATTGTAACCCTGAGGATAACATTGCAGCACTTCTTCCAGCTCCTCAAACTCAAAATCCTAAACATTGGTAATTTGTTGAGTTTACTGCTACACTTTGAACAATAATTGAACCAATATGATTGGTAGGTTTCACAATCGATATGTTTTCATGCATAGGCAATCATTAGAAATTGAAATGCTACCAAGATTTTGCCCATGGAATTAAGCTAGTGATGAAGCTCTATTTTTGTTATTGGATGACATATTTTCTACTTGGAAAACATATAAGAAATGGCTCCTCCATATAAAAAAATAAAGCTTTACATCCCAGTTAACCACCACCAACAAGAATAAAGGCACATATTAATTTCAATACCTCCAATATGGTATGTTACGTACTCTTTCCTCCAATTAAGCACTTCTTCCCACATCTGGATTGTTTTTTTTTCCAAATTAAACTCTCTAACTTTCAAAAATCTACAGGCATAGTAATTATATCAGAATGGGAATGAATTTTTTGGCGAATATGTTCATGCAGCTGCAAGGCAAAGCATTTGTTCAAGTTCATAAAGGGTTGACAATGAATACTAAATGAAGTGAGTGACTAACCTTAGGAAAGTATAATAGTCATCATGCCTAGGAGGTAATAAATTCCTTTCAAAAAGTCTTTGCCACAGTTCTAGCACAGCACTCTCCTCTTTTTCATCCATGATATCCTCAATAGAAACAGAACAAACTCTGTAATCAATTTTCCTCTTCCTTTTTTTCTTAAGAGAATGAGCAAACTTATTCGAAGCATTTAATGCCCCAATTCCTTTGAACCTTCAATAAAATAATAAGCATTTGAACACCGAGAGTTAATAGTTTTGAGCTTAGCTAAACCACCAAGCAGCATTCTAAGGCATTGTGTTAGAAATGCTTTCCAACTATGAATCTAAGACCAGCTGAACATACCTGACATTTCTGCAATACGTGAAAATAAAACCTAATTTTCGGGTGCCGAGAGAAAATTCATAGCCACCTCGCAGGCATATGTGCAGCTCCTCTAGACTGTCAGAGACAAAAAAATATAGAACAACAATGAATACACTGCAGATATGCAAAGAAGATTCAATAGATAACTATTTAAAATAATGCAATAAACTTCATTTCCCCATAATATATAAACTAAAACAAAACTACTGCGCAATCGAGCTCCTACACAAAAATTATCAACTTCCTCCATATATAACCGCGCATAATTGCCCATTTTTTAACCCAACCTTTAACAACTAAGAAAAATGATAAACTATATAGCTCTGCTCAAAGCACCCTTCTTTCTTTAAGCAAACTTCAAAATAAAAATAGCCAAAAAAAATCGTATATGTTGAACAGCGAAGGATCTGAATCATTTAAATTTTTAGATAAAAAAGAAAAGGATAATTGAAAGTGCAGAGATTTAAGATTTATATCTATTACTAAAACCAACCATGAAAAAAAATAATGACTTGCTATGTAAACTCAGCTAACGGGTTTCCATGAACTTTAAACTATGACAAACACAAGTGAAGAAACAAAAATATAAAACTTGATCATCCAATACCCACCAAAATCATAAAAGAAAAAGCTCCTCAAGCATTATTAATGAAAGTTCAAATACCCACCAAAATCGTAAAATATAAGAGTCATCATGCCCAGGAGGTAATAAATTCCTTTCAAGAGCTTTCGGGTTTTGGTTTTGATTGGGCATTTTGGAGGAGAAAGGTTAATTTGAAATTCACACCCCCTTAATTTTTCATTTCATTGGCGCCTACTGATCCCGCTAAAATAAAAAATAGCATTTCAGATTATTAGCTAGGGTAAATTACCTAGCTAAAATTAGCATGGAATTTTTCCTCGCTAGATGCTTCATTAAATTAGCAAGGACTTCATTTGTAGCATAATTTTAGCGAGGGAATAGCGAGGGACATTTCCTAGCTAAATTGGTGAGGACAATAGTCCAAGCTAATGCATCATGAATTAAGTATCAGCGAGGGAATAGCGAGGCATATGTCCTCGCTAAATTGGCGAGGACTACATTCCAAGCTAAATTAGTGAGGGATATGTCCTCGCTAAATGGTTAAAACTCACACCACTTTACAAACCATTGGCGAAGACCAGAATCCAAGCTAAATTAGTGAGCATAGTAATCCAAGCTAAATTATATTTTCGAAATTTATTTCTTTTATTATATAATGAATAAGAATTAATATTAATAAATGAATATAAATATAATAATTTAATTTTATTTAGTTAATTTCAATAACAATAATTTAGTTCATCTAAGTTTTTATTATATAATTAATAATAATTAATATTATTAAATATAAAAATAATAATTTAGTTAATTTAATTAATAATAATATAGTTTATTCAATTTTTGTGAGAGAATTGTCCTCGCCAATTTAGCGAGAATTTTAGTCCTAGCAAAATTAGCGAGGACAATGTCCTCGTCAAATCCTTCATAACCCAAATGGCATATGATTCATGGTTTGGCGAGGGTATTGTCCTCGCCAATTTAGCGAGGATTTTAGTCCTAGCAAAATTAGCGAGGACATTCCTTCATAAACCAAAAGGCATGTGATTCACGGTTTGGCGAGGGAATTGTCCTCGCCAATTTAGCGATGATTTTAGTCCTAGTAAAATTAGCGAGGACAATGTCCTCGCCAAATCCTTCGTAATTCAAATGCAAAACCATTTGATCGTTAGTGAGGGATTTGTCCTCGCTAACTTAGCGAGGATTTGTTTCTCGCAAAATTAGAGAGGATTAAGTCCTCGCTAAATGGTTCATAAATTATTTTAGCCATGAATTAAGATTTAGCGAGGGTTTTATGCTCGCAAAGTCGTCTCTATTTTTTGCGCCAAAATTTTGGTGCCAAAAATTAGCTATAACATTAATTATTTGTTGCTAAATTTTCACAAAATCTGTTTTCCCACTAGCCCCTAACAATATTTGCTACAAAAATTATTTTTCGTCGTAATGTTGTCGCTAAATGGTGCATTTAGCAACAAATTTTATTGTCCTCGCTAATTTTCATCGCTATTCTGTATTTTTTTTTTGTAGTGGAAGGATAGCTTATCAACCTAGTCATTATAAGTTCAAACCATCTTGGCTAGACCGCTCCATTTTCCTGAGGTCTATAAGGAAAAGACTTATGGTGTTAAACTCCATACTTAATGAGCATCTACCTGGTTTCATCGAAGAACTGTAACCCATTATCTGACACTATATTATGAGGAAAACGTATCTATATATTAAGCTCCTTTCAATAAATTTAGCTATGTCCTTTGCGTCTATCTTTTTAAAGGATTATGCTTCCACCCACTTGGTAAAGTAGTTAATGGCTAGTATAATAAACATGTGCCCATTTAAAGTAGGCAGTGGATCATACCCATGATGTCTTTGGCCTATGCAACAAATGGCCATTATGATGTAAGGTTGCATAACTCAGAAAAAGGAAAATGCCTCAAGTCTGTGTACTGTTGGCATAGTTGGACATTTCCTGACATACTTAGAACAATCAGTATCCATCGTGAGCCAAATGAACCCTTGATGTATAATCTTCTTTGCTAAGGCTAAGCCATTCATATGGGCTCCACACAGTCCTATATGTACTTCTTTTATTACCCTTCTTGCTTCCTTTTCATCCATACACCTCAGTTGGATTCCATTAGACTGTTTCTTGTAGAGCACTCCTCCTACAGTAATGAATTGGGTCGACAATTTATGAAACATCCTCTAGTTCTTTTCAGTAGATTTTTCAGGAAATACTGACCTTTCAAAATAGTTTCGAATGTCATTGTACCATTGTTTTTCATCATCCACCTCGATATCCATAAGCTACTCATCTTCAAAACACGACTTATCAGAACTCAAAATTAGTACAAGCTTTATATTCATCCCTTTCGGATTATCCCACATTGACACCAAGGTTGCCAAGGCATTTACTAGTTGATTTTTTTTCTCTAGGCATATACCTAAAAGTACAAAACTCAAATTGGTTACTCAAAGCTTTTAAGCACTTAAGATAGGGCAATAATTGCTCTTCCTTAACCAATAATTCGCCTTTCACTTGATAGACTACCAAAGATGAGTCTCCAAATACTTCTGTGGATTTTTCCCTTATAGCTAACAAGGCTTCCTACTCGAAG
The DNA here is from genome assembly GCA_037975025.1 of Excoecaria agallocha. Classification (NCBI taxonomy): domain Eukaryota; kingdom Viridiplantae; phylum Streptophyta; class Magnoliopsida; order Malpighiales; family Euphorbiaceae; genus Excoecaria; species Excoecaria agallocha. The sequence goes on along the minus strand of CM075818.1, from coordinate 6,224,805 downwards.
ATGCAAGCTTCATATTTGGCTTCATTATTCGTGGCCTTGTACTTTAGTTTCATGGATAATGAAATTTTTTCTCCTTTTGGGGTGATTAAGATCACTCTTAGTCCCACTTATTTGTTGTTTATAGCCTCATCGAAGTACACCTACCAGCCTTAGACTGTTATGGTTGTAATGTTCTCATTGGGGAATTCATAAGTCATTTCTTCACCTTCTAGTAGTTAATCAGCTAAGAACTCTGCTATTGCTCTCCCTTTGATGGTCTTCCTACTGATGTATTTTATATCAAACTTTTTTAAGAGAATCAACCACCTTTCTATTTTCCCTAGGAGCAGGGATAATCACGAGGCAGGGCAGGGGTAGGGAATGGCTCTCATCTATTACCTTGTATAAGGGTAGGGATTCCCCATCCCTATCCTTGATAGTATTTTGGGGGAAAATTCCCCATGTTCTTATCCCAGCAAAAAAAAATATTTTAAAAATATCCAATTGTAACTAAAATATAATTATGACATGTGCCCTATCCTTTTTACTCCATTGTAGGGTCACAACACTTGATTTCACCCTCAGAACCAAGGGATAGTTGAGCTTGATTAAAGAAACCTTTGACCTCTAATGGTTTGGTCCCACTTTTAGGGTCCAATCAGGTTAAGGTTTCTGCTAAGGTCGATAGTCGTTTCACAATAGGAAAGAGACTTAACTTAACTTGCCAAATCATAAACCTCAAAAGGCATGATACCGTATGCTCAAGTGTCCTTATCTCAACGCTAATGATCGATAGCCAGGAGGCATTTAGTTGGACACCACAAGGTTGATGGTAAGGAGTTTCCACCCAATAGAACATTGGGAAAGAAGGGTGTTCCGACCTCATGGGGCCAAAAAACCCAGAGAGGGTTCAAAAATCCACTCTTATTTTTACTCTTGATAAATTTGACATAACGACTTTTACATTAATCATGTTATCCCTTTTCTTTCATGCAAGATTAGAGCAAATATAGAAATTAAAGGCACACCTAATCACATATGAAAACGGTAAATCATGACATAGAATAAAATGATAAAAACATCAATAAATCAGGTAGTTCGTTGCAACCTTTTAGGTGAGGACTTTGGTCCTCACATGTGGATTATTAAAGAAGAGTTTCATTGTGAGATCTTGAAGATAGGGACTTCCCAGTCGAAGTTTTATTTAAGAAACATCTCGTGTTATTTAATTGTGTACAAAATCATTTACACTATTTAAAGCTATTTTTTACATGTGAATTTCTTAGGAAAAAATTTTGACATTGGTTTAATTTTATTAGTAAAATATCCTAATCAATTACTATAAATATTTTTGGTGATATTTTTCACTTGCAGTCAAAAAAAGTATTTTTAATAATAAAGAGAAAGAATAAGAAACTTACATGTAATGCTCTCTCAGTCATATCCGTAAAAGGGCTTATTCCATAAGAGCAATAATAATAACAATAACATTGATTATAAAAATAATAATGATAATAGAAAAATGAAAAGAAAGTATATATAAAAACTAATTTGAGTTAAAAGGTGAAAAGGATAAGGATCTAGCACGTATGTTGAAAAATGTATGGGAGTGCAATTTATGACATAAGGTCAACACTTTTATTTTAAAAAGAAAGAAAACATATTTTGGGTCGTACGTCGCTTAACGCACAGATGCGTATCAAGTAATACACAACTGTATCAACCTAATAACAATAGTTTTCTGTGTTTTTCAAAATAAAATCCTTGTCAACAATGGATCTAAAAGGGAGCAAAAAGGAAAACAAAATACAAAGATGAATTTTAAACCATATTTTACTTTGAGAAAATTGGCTATAAAATGGACAAAATAGCATTTTAAAAAAGGATAACCTAATAATCTTTATCAACCAGCAATATACCCTTTTAAAGGGTTTCACAACATAAATCCAGCAGAGATTAATATATAATAGAACTATAAATTAAAATAATAATCAAAATTTATAATAATTATGAAAGGGATGAGAAAGGCTTTTATATTACTTCAGTGTACTTGCTCGATTAGACTATCGAATATCGGATTCGTGGACCCTTTACAGTGTTGAAACAGTAAAAAAATAGTTGAAAAATCAAGAGAAAAATGCCAAATATCTCTTTTTTGCTTAAAACTTTCCAAAGCTTTTGGAAACTTTCAAAGATCCCTTTTTCGAAACAAATCTAACCTTTTCTCTCTGAGTTTTCAAACTAACCAACCTCTTTGAAATAATTCAATTAAAAGCATATATAAGAGTGATTGTACGGTTGTACATTAGGTATGCACGGCTTTTTAGTGTACGGCCATACCAAAAGGAATGCATGGTTGTACACTTCAAAAGTAGGTCAACCTGCCTGAAAAGGCAAAATTCTTGAAATGTATGGTTGTACACTCCATGTGCAAGGCCGTACATTGCCACAAATAGGCAAAACCTGACTTTTAGGCTATATGATAAGATTTTTTTAAGTGCACGGGTGTATAAGCCATAAATGCACAGTGTGCAAGGCTCATAAACCCACTTAACTCAATTTTAAGTCTCTAGCTAAGGGTATTTTCCATCACTAAACCCTCTGTGCCACTTGATTGTCCAAAATAAGCTCAAAAACATTTTGAAATGCTTTCACCAAAAATAATTTCAATACAAAAAGGGTTTATTGTCCTCGATTTTCTATCCTTAAAGGAGCAATTTTCCTCATTAGGTAACCCTAATGAAAGCCTCCTCATGACCTAGTGCTTGCAATAATATTTAACAATGTAATATAACATTTAATAATTAAAAAAATATAAATTCAATTACAAATCAAATTAATATAAATTTTAACAATTGAAAAAATAAAAAAATTAAATATAATTTAAAACTAAATTATATAAATATAATTAAATTTAATTACTAAAATATGGGGGGGATTTTCGGGGCAAGGACCACAATCCCACTCCTCGCCTAAAATTCTAAGTCGGGGAATATTTTTCCCCTATCACTGCTCCTACAGGGGAAATTTTTAGGGATTCCCTGCCCTATTTGGGGCGGCTCTTCATCAGGGACAGGGATTCCCTACCCTATGATCATCCCTACCTAGGAGTGAGGGCACTTTTTAAAAATACCTAAAGGGATTCTACTTAGCCACAACTTATATCCTATAGGAATGGAAGTAGTGTCTCAATTTCTTCGATGCCTATATGATTGCTAGATAAATTTTCTCAACTTCTATATGCATTGCTTCATAAGGGAGAAACTTTTTGTTGAGGTAGTACACTGTATACTCAATCCCAAAGTCATTCTCTTGAGCCATCATTACCCCTATTGAACAATATTCTATGGCCAGATACAAAATTAAAGGCTTACCTGCTTGAGGCAGTCTTAATACTAACAGAAGCAATATATATTCCTTGATGGTATCAAATATCTTTTCACAGTTCTTGTTTCAAACCACTGGCTGATCCTTCTTAAGTAACTTGAATATTGGTTCACAAATTGAAGTCAATTTGGCTATGAACATGCTTATATACTGAATCGTTCCTAAAAACCTTCTAACCTCCTTTTCTTTTGGGGTATTGACATCTCCTTAATGGCTCTCACTTTATTAGGATCTACCCTTATACCTTTATGGCTCACCATATGCCCTAAAAGCTTATCTGAAGTGACCCCAAAATGCACTTCTTAGGGTTAAAGTGGGGCTTGTAGTTGTCAATCCTCTGGAAGAACTTTTCTAGTGCCTCAAAATGACCTTCTCTAGCAACTGACTTAATCATCATGTCATCCATGTATACCTCCACTTCTTTGTGAATCAAGCCATCTAGTATCCTAGTCGCCATCCTCTAATAGGTAGCACCTGTATTTTTAAGTCCAAGAGGCATAACCCGGTAGGTATATGTACCTCATTCAGTTATGAAGGCTATTTTAATCCAATCTACTATCTTGTTCAGAATCTAGTTATACCCAGCGTATTCATCCATAAAACTGTACATGGCACATATAGCTACACTATCAACAAGAACATCTATTTAAGGTAGAGGCAAATGTCTTAAGGGCAAGCTTTGTTCAAATCCCTATAATCCACACAAACCCTAACTCTTCTATCTTTCTTCACCATAGGAACTACATTTACCAACCATATAGGATATTGAACTTTCACTGAGAACTTAGCCTCTATTTGCTTCTTGAGCTCTTCTTTAACCTTTTTAGGCCACTTTAGTTTAAGCCTCCTAAGTTTCTATTTAATTAGTTTGTACCCTAGATATGTTAGGATGACATGTTCAGTAATTTCCTGATATATCCCTAGCATATCTTCATAGGTCCAGGCAAAGACTTTTTCGTATCTTTTGAATATTCGCCCAAAATTTTATCTCTCTTAAGGAGTTATATCTGATGCCAATAAAATTTCTTTTGGATTTTTTTGTTTCAAAATTAAATGAATATGTGTTTGTTAAGTTAATGTCAAATATGAATGGTTCATTATCATGATTATGCATATTGAAATCAGAAGAAACATCACACAAGTAAGCAAAATTATTCATTTTATTAATATAAACAAAAGAGCATTCAATGTTCACATAAGAAAGTTCAGGAACATAAATAATACACTACAAGAAAATTATTAAATAGCAATAGAAAATTAGCAATGGAATTTATTTTCGTTGGTAATTAGCAATGGAAATCAAAATTCAATTCTAATTAGCAATGGAAATAAATGGAGGAAATTATTAGCGCCAAAATTTTGCGACGAAATTTAGCAATCGAAATAGAATTTCGTTGCTAATTTAACAACTGAAATAGAATTTCATTGCTAATTTAGCAACCGAAATAGAATTCCGTTGCTAAATTTGCATTAGCAATGAAAATCAAATTCTATTGCAAAATTAGGGGCATTTAAATATTTTCCATACTTGTTGCCCTAGGTATAAATTAATCTCCCTCTCTCTCTCTTAGCCACCGTCACTTCTCTTCACCTCATCACTTTCATCCTTGCCATTAGTGCCGAACGCTGTCGTAGCCAGGTCTTTCTCTCTCTCTCTCCCTAGTAAATGTTATATTTTTTTGGTTTTTTTCCATGTAACCAATTCTTTTCTTGTTCTCTCATTTTATGGATGCGAATGCGAAAGTGGTGTTTGAACTCCCCTAAACTTTCCTTCTCCGTCAAAAAGGATAACTCTCAGATCCAGTCCTTGTGCACTGAAATGGATCGTTTCTGATGCTCTATCACCTCTAAACCCCAATGCGATCTTTAGAAACGATATTTCTTCTTTGCTTTCTCTCTTTTTCTTTTTGATGCACATTTCCACCATTAATAAGGGAAGTGTTTCTTATCTGGCTCTTAATTTGTTCAAATAGGATCTTTTCCATTTGTAGTAGTCTTGTTCTTGTTATTTTTAATTTAAATATTTTCAACCATTGCTTTATTATATTAAATGCTTTTGATTTTTTTTCCTTTTTGGGTAAAACTTCAAATTGGTTCTTTTATTCTCAAATGTTTAGAGATTTTTAACCTATCATTTTATGGTAGAATAATGATGTGTAGAAGTAATACTTACAAAGTATTATCAACTACTTTTGAAGGTTTTTTAGATTGGCAAAGCTGCATATAGGAGAATTGTTAAAGGAACAAATCAAGAAAAGAACGCGGCCGGTGTGCTTAAAGTCATTGGCAGCTCACATGTCCTCTAGTCAAACTTTAACCATATATATTTTATTTTTTTATTTTTAATTTATGAACTTGATCCTGACCTTAGAAAATAAACACCTCTTTTTCTTCTCAAAATAGATAATTTAAGCACCATGAATGGCAATGAGCTTCTACATAAGATAAAGGTAACTAGGTTCTCTTTATTTTTTTTTATGGCTCAACTTCAATAACCACTTCTAGTTTTTTGAGGTTGTTTTCTTTTAATTAGTCATGTCTTGTATTATGTAGTATGGTTTTAAAGTTCAATAATCAGTTTAAAATATTAGTTTTTCATTCTTAAAGATTGTGACTTTGTAAGAGTTTGGATAGAAATTTCTATTTCATATGTAGAAGGAAGGAGGGTTAAAAGTAGAAAGGCTAATGTTATTGAGGTTAAGCTTTTTAGTTGTTCATTTTGGTGGCTTGTGTTTTTTGAGATTGTTGTCTTTAGTTATGTCTTTTGTTTTTTTTTAAAGTGTGATATCCAACTTCAATAATTAGTTAGAGGGATTACTTTTTTTTTTGAGAAATGGTTTGACTTCACAAGAGTCTGTTCCCATGCATTAATGTTAGGAGTCCAAATTGACCTACTTATATTCCTATTGAGGTCAATCATCAAAGTAATTGGTCTTTGAATGCTAAACTGAATGCTTCTTGTTTAGTGTATTTATTGTTCTAATGTGTTTGTTTTCTTTTAGCTTTGTGTGTTTGTTTTCTTTTAGCGTTGTTCTTTGGTCTCCTGGCAATGATATATATGATGATGAAAGCTTGCTTATAATTACATTACAATTCACGAGCACAATCTCTCTAACTTGGAAATTTATAGTTGGAAGCTTTATAAATACTGTTACAGTTGGAACATTTGAGTTATTGTTGAAAATCATCTTGTTTGTTTTGATTCTCTCTCTACTGAATTTATCACTATCTTCTTGGACCTGTTTGTTTCCTTATAAATGCTTTTCTAACTATCATCACCTACCTCTGATTTAAGTGTTCTTTGTCATGAGAAAGGAAAAAAAATGGACAGATACAATTTAAGCTTGAATATCTTATCTCTCTATATTTTATTCTTTGTATTTTCACATGTTATCCTTATACAACAAAATCACAAGGTAAGTTCTAGCATAAATTAAAATGAAGCTTTTCTATTTTTGTGGGATTTGTAGTTTGATTATGGTGATTTTATATTTGTAGGAGCTTGTGACTTAGTGTTATGTGGGCAAGGAACATGCAACTTAACTAATTCCTTACTCCCTGGTTTTGAGTGTAATTGCTATCCTAGTTGGAAAAAGATTTAAGTTGGTCTTTTGAATTTTCCTACTTATTTGCTTTTCAATTATGAGTTCCCTCTTCTTACACTCACTGTATACATATATTCATCAAACTCATTAAATCATAAATTGTTGTTTTCAATCATTACTTACTTACTTGCATTTAATTTGTCATTAAATCTGTTCACCACTTTTAATTAGAATATTTGAATTATATTATATTCTCCTATCAGCTAATAACTCTAAATTCTTGGATTTTTTGGAAATTGCAGCATGAAAATAATTCATATTAGATTTTATTTTTTATTTTTCATTTAAGGTGTTTGAATGATAAACAATGAAATAATATCAATGTCATGAAGTGGAATATATACATGTGCAGCACAAAAAGGTTTGTTTTTTTTTATGAGATGTAAATTTATCATATTTTGGTGAGATGTGTGTAAATGTAATATTTTGGTCTCATGTATGTTTTTCATGGATAGGCTTGAGGTCGAACTTGATGCTGAGCTAGAACATTTACAACTTCATTTGGACAATGAGAAGCTATTGAGTTGCCTTAAGCAACTCAAGATAAAAGTAAGATTATTGAAATCAAGTAATTCGTTTTTGTCAATTTAACCAAGAATTAAAATAGATTGTCTTTGAATTTGGTTATTTTTCATTGTAGTCCACTTTAAATGCTAATGGTAGTACTTAGATTATACCTTCCCATAATTTATTTACATGTGAAATATAAGAGTTGCAGTCTCTAATTCTATATATCTGCATTTATATATTTCTTTTATTGACTCATAATATTCATTAGAACCATACTTGCATGTAATTAAATGTTCCTAACATTGTTCTTTGAATTTAGCAACACAGAAAATGAATTGCTGAAAGACTGAAGGCACTACAACAATTGCTTCCACATCTTGTTGAGGTACATGATTCTGCAGCAACCATTGTCAAAGAGAAATTGTATGAATTTTTAATCCATTATCGTCAGTAATGCTATATTACTTTATGTAAAGTTTACGATGTCATCTTATTCTTGATTGGTGATTGTATTTTTGGAGCAATGGCATATACATTTATGGGATGATTTCACATTCATTCACCAATAAAATATAATATAAGGATTTTTTCTCTATCTTAGTTAGATTGAAGAAATTGATTCTTTAATATTTCGAGCAAAGGAAGTTGCATTCACTAACTTTTAATGCTCATAATAAATATTGTAATTGTTTGTATCTGTTGTAGCTTTTTCATATTATTTGTTATCGTAACATTTTTTACTAAAGCTTTTCCAAAGAAAACCTATTATACTACAGACACAAGTTAAACAATTTTACTAGATGATTTATCAAAATTTTCCTAATGACTACAAATATAATTGGTAAAAATGGGGAATTGATTTTGCTGCTTGTATTGATATCCAAAATGACCAAATTTCCAATTAATTCTTTATATTAAATCTTCATCAAAGGGGATGGGATATTTTTTTGCATTGTTGTGTTTTATTGCCAAGCTTGCTGAGTGATGTAATGCATTGAAGAGATAGAGTCTGGTGGTAGAAAAAAATAATTAAAAATTGTAATAATTTTTAGCGATGGACGGCACCGTCGTGAATTTTTTTTATTGGTGAGTGAATTTAGCAACGAAAATCAATTTCGTTGCTAAAAAATAGCAACTGTCAAATCTACAACCACTCCTTCCATTGCTAATTATGATTAGCAACGAAAATCAATAATTTTCATTGCTAATTGAGTATTTTCTTGTAGTGATATCAATGAAAGTATCTTCTTTAGTGTTGGTAGCATTAGATGTCTTTCCAACCTTAGCGTCGGATGGATCCTTAACCTCTACTTTCCTTTTACCTTTTAGCTAAGTAGCAAGTAGCCTTCTCTATCATGACCTCTTCAGGCACTTCTTTATCCCAAGCTGAATGTGTAAGAGAATCTCTTATCCCAAAAACCCTAGACCAGCTTGATAATCCCTTATTCCTAGTCAAAGACATTATTAAACAACTCAAATCCTAATGTTATTTCATCCCCTATTAGCTGAGGTTCATTCTCTCCATAATAAAGTTAAATACCTAAAGCTGGCATAAAGCTTTGGAAAATGTAAGGGATCCCTTTCATTGCTTCCTTCTTCTTACATTTCTAATTGGGACCAATAAAGCCTAACCCTTTCTTATCTTTTTGATCCTTAGCAGCTATAATAATCTGAGGCCCTTGAGAGTTCTTGCCTAACCAGCACTTGGTAGGATGTTCATTTTCTTTAGCATGTTGATCACTTGGGGGCTATTAGGAAAACCACTCTCACCTTCTTCATCATTAATAACTGAAACATGGAAACCATTGAAAGGCTATTTGGCTATTTCAAGCATGGACACCTGGTTCTGCCTTGCAGCCTTAATAGTTACCACCTGACCATTGTGGGGGATCTTGATCATTTGATGCAATGTGGAAGGAACCCTACCCAACTTGTGAAACCATGGCCTTCCTAACAGCACAAAGAAGTTGTTAGAATAGGCAACACCACAAATTCAGCCTTAGTCTCAATGGGCTCTATCTTCACTAAAGCCTTAAATATCACAAAAGCTTGCCTTTTAGAATTGTCATATATAAAAATGGTCAAGTTGGACTTACTCAACATATTTTCAGTTAGCCTAAAAGCTAAAATTGCCACTAAGGGACAAGCATTAATAGAAGAACCATTGTCAACCATCACACAAACTGTGTGCTTGCCATTCACCTGGGCCTTGATGTATAGAGGGTGGTGGGTTCTTCCTTCAGTAGGTAAGTCAGCATTAGAGTACATAACATTTTTTTCCTATCCCTCCCTTAACCAAATCCAACAGATCAGATGGTGAAATAGTGGTGGCAAAAATAAATTCACTCAAGGCTTCCACTAACTTCTTTCTATGCGAGGGAGATTGCCTCGACAAATCATAAATAGAAATATGTGCTTACGTCTTCTTCAATTGCTTGATTATCTGGTCAATATCAACTTCCTTTTTTGCAAGCACTACAGTATGAGTTGTTGCTTTTTAATCTTTGAGGCCACTCTTCCATTCCTAGTGATCGACTTCACCTTTTTCTCTTCCTTATCTCTTCCTTACTAACAATAGTTGAACTCCAAATGTTAATAGGCACCAAAGCTCCTTTATCCTCACTCTCTATGGGGGTACCCCAATAATAAATTATTGAAACTGGTCGTTTTTCTTTACTTGGCTCGGTTACTTTAAGGGTAGAGTAAATAATGGCCACGTACTCGTTCCTATACAAGTCTCTCATAACATACTATTCAGGCAGGTTAGACCTGATCATAAACACTATAGGAGGCATGACATTGTAACCTCCTTTCTTCTTCTTGTCTTTCTTCTCAGGATTTGAAATCTGTTTATTGTCCATCAGATCCTGAACTTGATTTCTCAAGGTGTGACAATAGTTAATATTGTGCCTGGTGTGCTGATGGTATGTATAGTATTGATCTTTTCAATGGTAGGGCAAACTCTGACTCTTTACTGGCTTTGAGGGCAATAGTTGAAGCTTCTATTCCTTGCTCAAATGATCCAACACCTAGGATAGTGACTTGCCTAAATTAGAGTAGTTCCTTTGACAAACTTTTGTAGCAGACTCTTCTATAGTCTTTTCAGTTCTGTTTGACCCACTACTATTCCCAACTGTTATTATTAAATTTCCTCCTAGCACCCTCGTTGTTCACCTTTTTGGCTAGGTACTCTTCCTCAGCTTCTATGGCTATGTCCTTCAATAGCTCCCAATCCTTCAGACCCTTCATTTTTAAGCCATCCCTTAAGTATAGGCTTGTGTTTTGAATAAATAACTTAATTTGATTAGTTGTGTTAGGCTTTTTGTTCATCACGATTACCCTATTCCTCCACCTAGTGAGGTGTTCGTGGAAAGATTCATCATGTTTTTGCTGAAGAAGCTTGAGGTCTTTTAGGGTAACATCCATTCTAGTGTTACAGTGGTACTACTTAAGGAACTCCTCAGTCAATAGATACCAATCTTCCTTGGTGTACCTATCTAATCCTTGGTACCAATCAATCACAGGCGATGTTAAACTCAGACAAAAATACTCCACCTTCTGCTTTTTGGTCAGGGTGGTCCCTTTCACGATCTGTTTGTATTTTTTAACATGGGTCAAAGGGTCTGAAGTACCATTGAACCTTGGCAGATCAAGCATTTTGAACCTCTAGGGCAATGGCTCATCTCTATCAAGTCCCTATCCATAGGGTTCATTCCCCTACCAGCTGACATCAGCCTAGACACAACCTTAACTTTCTCCTCTATTTTCTTAATGGTTGGATCCTCTACACTAGGACCTCTACTCCTTATATTCATTACAGGGGGGACATAGTCTTCATCTTCCTCTTCAATATAGTCATTTTCAGGATCATATCTCCTAATCCTTTTTGGCAAATCTCGAGGCATAGTACCATTTGTTTTGGTAGTGTTACCCAATATGGGTTAGCTCCATTGTCTCATGAACAGGTGCTATAGGCTGAGTTCTAGCATTTGGTGTTATAGAGGCCACCATTTCACCAATCATTGCCATCATTCTTTTCTCAAACTCTTGTTGATATCTATTTAGCCTCCTATTATACTTTCTGATTAAGGTTAGATTTTTCGGAAAGAGATTTAAACGAGAACTAGGAATTTAAAACCATAATTTATGCTAGTTATTGGATTGTTTTTAATCAGAGAGTCTAATATTCTAGAATGGTTTTTTGAATAAAGAGCCTGAATTTAGTTCGATTTTCCATAACAAACATGTATTAGTTTGAATATAGTCAATTTCTCTAAGAAGCAAGGAGGATAGTTCCTTTAGCAAAAGGTTTTTAGCAATTAATTTTTACCATCAATTTAGTTAAACTCTATTTTAATTAATTTAGTTCTTTGTTCTTTGTTTCCAATTTTCTTAGTTGTTTAAATTAATTTAGTTTAGTTAATAATCACACTTAAAAATTAGGAATTCTTTCATATAATTTCTATTTCAAAACTATAATTTTCTCAATCCCTTAGGTATGATGTTTGAGGGTTTTAATTCTATTTTCCTATAGTACCAACCAATCTAGTACACTTTCTAGATACCAATCAAGTTTTTGGTGTCGTTGTTGGAGATTGGCATATAGTTTAGATTTTGTAATGGATATTGTGTGAATTCTTTTTCTTATTCTTTATTCTTTTATTTATTTATTCCTTTATTCTTTTTAGGTGTCAATAGTGCATGAGAAGAACTAATTGACCCTGAGATCGAGACACTAGATAATCCATAAAATGATCCATTTCTCGATAACCAACCACTACTTGGAGGATAAGAGGTTCCTATTTAAATTCAAGAGAATCCAAATCCAGTCTAAGGGAATGTAATGATACCAAGGATGATTAAGGACTATGCCACTCTAAGGTGGAATAAAGAGCACAAAACCATTTTTTTGCCTCAAAGCAACCACTTTGAGCTGAAGCCAACCATGATCATAATGGTGCTAAAAAATCAATTTTCAGGATCGGATATCGAGGACTTGGCTGAGCATTTGGACATCTTTTTGGATATAAGTGATACAGTGCAAATCCAATGAGTCTCCATGGATGCCATTCAACTAAATTTGATCCCTTTCACTCTCATTGGTAATGCAAGAGATTGGTTACATATGTTACCAAGTTAATCCATCAGGTCTTGGGAGGAAATGCAAAAGAAATTCTAATGAGGTTCTTTCCTCCTACCAAGATGACAAACATTAAAAACAACATTTACAACTTTTAGTAGCTTTATAAGGAACCCTTTCATGAGGATTGGGAGAGGTTTAGGAGACTTTTCAAGAGTTATCCCTACAATGAGATAACAATAGATCAGCTAATGTCTACTTTCTATGCTGTCATTAATCAAACAACTAGATCTCTTTTGGATGTAACTTCAGGTGGGAGTTTCATGAATAAGGTTTTAGAGGAGACTTTCCTATTGCTGGATGAGATGGCTATAAATGAGGCATAATGGGCGAGCACAAGGGCCACAAATAAGAGTTAAAGAGTGTACAATGTGTATGAAGTAGCCATGCTCAAAGCATAAATATAAATCCTCAAGAAAGAGTTAAGTAGCTTTAAGGTACAAAATGTTGTAGCAGTTTCTCAAGAATGTGGAGGTTTTGATGAAGGGAACGTATCAAGTGAGCCAAAGGTGAATGAGGCTTATAGTTAAGGGAATAGGGATGTAAATACGATTTATGACTTCAAGAGGAACGATCCCTATAGCAACCAGTACAATCCAAGTTGGAGGAACCACCCAAATTTTTCTTGAAGGGATAGAAACCAAGCATCATCTTTTAATAATCAAGTGAGAGCTCCTTTCATCCAAAGCATAAATCACTAAGGAAACCAAAAGCCAACTTACCATTAGACCTACCAGCCCCTACAAGCACCTTACCAACCTTTACAAATTCGCTAAAAGTTTAATCACCTGGTTTTCAAGCAAGACTGGCACCAGCTCTAAAAAAGCCAAGTATCGAAGAATTGTTTGCTAGCTTCATGAGTAGTTAAACACAATTTATATCTAACTAGGACTCCAGGTGGAAGGTCCAAAAGCAATAGAAGCAAAATCAAAATGCTTCTATGAGGAATCTTGAGACTCAATTGGGGCAATTGGCTAACTCATTGTCAAATAGAGAACAAGGGACATTTTCATCTACTATGGATAGAAATCTAAAGGAGGAAGCCAAGACGATCTCATTACGAAGTGGTAAGTAGTTAAAAAATGCATAATCAAGTAAGTCCTCTTTAATTGAGGTGGAGCGAATGACACAGGTAAGTAATTCTAACTCAAAAACTGTTGATGATGTGCAGCCTTCTAAGGATAAAGGTAAAATCATTTTGAATTCAAATGCTACTTCAGTAGATGAATCTAGATTATCTTTTTCTTCATTAGTTAGGAAAGAGAAAAATAATGAGCAATTAAAAAAATTCTTGGACATATTTAAGAAATTGCATATGAACTTACCATTTGCTGAAGCTTTGCTTCATATGCCTAAGTATGCAAAATTTATGAAAGAACTATGCTTAAAAAAAGAAGCAAGAAGAGGTAGGAACAATCCAATTGTCAAAAAATTGTAGTGCTTTGATTTTTAACACAATCCCAAAGAAATTAGAAGATCCAAGCAGTTTTACATTGCCTTGTGAGTTAGGAGATAATTTTGTTGACAATGCCTTGTGTGATCTTGGAGAGTGTATAAATTTAATACCCTATTCAATTTACAGAAAGTTGAATTTAGGTGATATTGAAGAGACTCGCTTGACACTTTTACTAGCAGATAGATCAATAAAATGACAAAAAGGGATCATTGAGGACTTCATAGTGAAAGTTGGAAAATTTATCTTCCCCGTGGACTTTGTAGTCATGGATATAGACGAAGATAAGAAAGTGCCACTCATAATGGGGAGACCGTTCTTAAACACCGTAAGGGCTTTGATTGCAACCCTTCGATTTAATGAAGAATAGATGGTCTTTGATGTCAACAAGGTGATAAAACACCCCTTTTGTGATTTTGAGGAAGTTGTGTATTTTATGGATGCTATCTAAGATCGTGCCGAAAGGATGCAAGAAGAGTTTGATAACTCCAATTTAGTGTTTATTTTTAGTGTGTTTTATCTATGTTTCTATCTTATTTTGCGTGTTTTGTGTGTTAGATTTATTTATTTTTGCCAAAAGGAATTATTTTGAGAATTATTAAGAGTTAGTGTGGTAAATGGTGAAATATTGACTTTTTGTAAAAGTTTGACCCTAGCCACAATAGAGACTAATTATTTTCCATCATGTGTTGTGTAGAAATCCAAAAATGCTCCGTTTCACTAATGGTCAGAGCAAAGAGTAATCGCTCTTCGTCGTGACCAAGGCAGCATCCAAAAAGATTAGTCCAGAATCATTAGCCACGGTAGAGACTGATTAGTCTCTATTGTGCATCCTTCAAAAGTACACCTATAATTGCTTAAGCACAACAAAGAGTAAATAGCTCTGCCATGCCTCACTTAGAGCTATATAAGACTAGAATCTATTTGGCAAGAGAGGAAGGAGACATAGATTTTATTTTTCACTATAATTTTCTTTATTTACTTTAGGGTTTTTAAGGTTTATTGTTCATTATAAACACTTTATTTCATAGATTTTAATAGTTTTTCATATATCAATAGTAGATTTACAGTAGTCAACTGTAATGCCCCGAAATTTGCATCTCACATGCTTGGCATCTTTTAAAGTATGAACAGTAATCCTAGGATAGTTCTTGGAATAATTGGAGTTAAATAGAATGGAAAATTTGAAAGTGTACAAGGGTTAAATGTGTTCAAGCTAGGGAAATCTGAGGATGGGTGACCTAGCAGGCAGTTTAAGTTAATATCATATTATAAAAATAGCCATTAAATGGAGTCCGGTGGTATAATTTGAGATAAAATTAAGCTTAAATAGATTATCAAATCAGACAGCAAAATTTTTACTAGGTACCGTAAAAAACATTGATGAAAAGTTTGATCGAGACTTTAAAAATAGTAAATGACTTTTAAAAATCAGCAAAATTTCCAGATATACCCTAAATTGTATGTAGGATCATTTTGAAGTAAAAAAAGAATTTTACAGTAACACTGGAAATTAGCTAATCGGACCGATTTGAATGAATCAGATGGAAAATGAATTCCGATTGACCTGAAATTTTTTATAGAGGCTTAAGTTATTATTTTAGGAATTATGGAATTCATTTTGATTGAATTTGAGCTTGGAAAGAGAGAGAGAAATAATTCATAGAGCATTAAATGGGCTTAAAATTAATTTTGGGTTTAAATTAGGTGGTTGGACTAGCTCAGCCTGAAAATCAATATATATAAGGCCAAAATATCAGCATTTTCTAGAGATAACTCCAGAGTTTTGCTTCTCTCTTCATCCCTCTCCAAAACCGAATGTTTATTCTCCCCCTTTTAACATTTTTCTTCACCTCTCTTTCAATCTCTCTCTAAAATTAAGCCTCCTAGATTAATTTTGACTTCTCTAAAACATTATAGCAGTCTCCAACCTTCAATTTGAGTAGTATAAGTGAGAGAAATAAAGAATTGAAGTTCATGTTCAAATTGAAGGTAAGTAAAATTAAGGTTTTTAATTCATATTAAATGCATATATTGATGGATATAGGTGTGTAACGTTTATTTATGATGTTAGAATCAATTATTGAAGCATGATTTTTATGGAAATTGTATGGTTATATTGGGCTACCTTTAGAGAAGGATAGAAATGGTGGAATTTCATGGATTTAAGGTAATCAAAATGGAATATTAAGTGAGGAAGATAAGATCTAAGGCAAGTGAATACAAACTACACTCTATTTCATTTAATTACTTGAAATTTATTTAAAATCTACATTATGTAAATACACAAATTTGAGTAAAAATGCAAAATAATTCAAGATAAATATTAGAATGATGAATTAGAATGATTTGAATATAAATTGATGAAGAAAACAATTTGGAAAGTAGAGATGCAATGTTGGCCAAATTGTTTAGTAAGGGATAATATAAGTTAATTAAGTAAATTATGGTATATTTAGTGGGAAAATATAATATAATACATGGAAAATGAAATAGAATTGGTTGGAATTAAAATATAATAAGTGTACATGATAATGCATAATTATACATAAAGATGTACCTAAAGATGACTTAGAAATTATAAGTTAAATTAGATATATGATAACATATAAATATATTATATGGCATTAGAAATACATATAACAAGTAGTAAAAGAAAGAACTACATTGTATGTATACAAATCTCATCATGGACGAATTATGTGTTAAAGGACACTATGAGATGTTTTGATAATTAATAGCATAAATAATATGAAGTACCTAAGACAATGTATATAGATTGCAATAGAATTGAGTAGAGTTAGAAATAACAAGAACATGATTGGTAGACATGGATGGATGCTAAACAAGAATATGGTATTTATAACATAATATGGTTAACATGGATAACTACGTAGAAATATAATGTAAGATAAAATGTACATTTTCCCTTAGTATTCAATGGGTAATCCAGGATTCTAAGATATAATAGCTAGTCATAGGGACACATATACTGCGGTACCACCATGAGATCACTATAAGATTTGATTTACTACACATTTTTATGAGCAACCAGCATATAATATATTGTAGGCTAGCTGGATTACATTAAGTTGTGATCCCTTTAGTATGTTAGCATACAGTCATACAGTATATTCATACAGTCCTCATTCTATATATCCGGTTCAAGTATTTTCACTAGTCGTCACTATGGACAAAATGGTAATTATACAAAAAAGGAGTTAAATAATAAATTAAGAAAAAAGAATGCCATCAAGTTATTAGAATAAGAAATAGTGTAGAAATTATGATTAATAATTTCATAAAGGATAAAGTTGTAAATATATGAGAAAATAAGGATAAAATGATAAAACATGCACGCAGATCGCCATAAAGTTAATTAAATAAGGAATAATGTGAGAAATGCAATTAATAAGTTAAGAAGGGAAAAATTATAATTATGCAAGAAAATAAGGACCAAAAAGTAAATTAAGCATAATAGAGGTCATAAAAGTG
This sequence comes from Excoecaria agallocha, assembly GCA_037975025.1. Classification (NCBI taxonomy): domain Eukaryota; kingdom Viridiplantae; phylum Streptophyta; class Magnoliopsida; order Malpighiales; family Euphorbiaceae; genus Excoecaria; species Excoecaria agallocha. The sequence continues at coordinate 6,207,236 of CM075818.1, read as the reverse complement.
ATAAACGAGAAACAAAGTGAAAAAATAATTAATAAACTCAAAAAGAGAAAAAAGTAATTATGTGATAAACTAGGGGAAAAATCGTAATTTAACATCAATAGGTGATTAAAGAAGTTAGAATAGTAAAATAAGTGGAAAAGGGCAAAATCATAGATAATGAAAATTTTAGGGACTAAAATATAATTTACCACTTTATGGAGCAATATAAGGATCAAAATGTAAATTTTACATTTAGAAAAGAATAAAAGTCAAAAGAAGCAAAAAGAGTCAAAATAAAAGTCAAACAAGGTCAAACATGAAGAATATAAAGTTTAGGGACCAAAATATAATTTTTTACCATAAAATTAAATATAAGGATCGGAGAGGAAATTATCCATCTAAGTTAAATTAAAAGTCAAAAAGGTCAAAGAAGTCAAAATAAAAGTAAAAAAAAGTCAACATGAAGAATTAAAAAAAAATTCAGGGGTCTAATTGTAATTTTACATTCAAGTAGGAATTATATAGGATTAAATAAGAAAAAATGAAATATGAAAATAACTAAAGTAAAAGGGACAAATTCAAAATTAAATTAAGTCTAGTATGAAGAAATAAAAAGTTCAAGGACTAAATTGTAATTGTATATTTAAATAATAATTATGTGGAAATTAATAAGAAAAATAAGTATCAACATAATCCAATAACAAAATTAGAGTAATAAAAGAATAAATTAATTTAATTAGCCAGAAGTAAAATAAAAAGGGTAAAATGGTAATTTACCCTTGCACAAAGGAAAGTTGAAAATTAGATTGTAAATTTAAGAGTAAAAAAAAATAAAATAAAAGATTCAATAGAGTAAATAACAGTAAAATGGTCAATAAGTAATAAAGTTTAGTCAGAAAGAGATCAAAAGGGAAGTTTAGACAAATTTAGTATATGAAGGATAAAATCGTAAATTACTAAAAAAAAAGTAAAGAAAATAAGGATAAAATTGTAATTTGGCAAAGAAAGTAAAGACGAGGGCCAAAAAGAAAGGAAATGAGATTTTATAGGGAATAATATCAAAGAAGAGAAATAAAGGGTAAAATAATAATTAGAGAAAAAGAGATAACAAAAAGATCAATTAAATTAGAAAAGGAACTTAAATATTAATTTAGGAAATAAACAACTTAAATGCTATAATGAAACAATAAATAAGATTTAAATGTTATGACTGATTGAAATAAGGACCTAACTGAAAATGTCACAAAAGATGAAAAAATTTAAGAGTAATTAAGGAATCAAGTACAATAAAGTACCATCCAGTCAGCAAGAAAGGAAAATGACAATGATATTGAAATAGAATTACATAAATAATATACTTAGTAAGAATTAAATTTATAATTATGATGAAAACAACATAAAGTTCAAAAAAACGTGAAATAAATAAAAATAATTAAATTAAGTAACAGTCAAGGACCACCAAGTAATTAAGGTAAAAAACAGGGGCATAAGAGTAAATTAATGGTAAAAATATAAGTAACTAAGATCAAACAGTAAATAGGTTGAAATATAAGAACATAAAGTTAAGAAGGGCTAAATAGCGGTTAGGAAATATTCGTATTTATAGATAGACAGATAGAATAATAACAATAATGAAAAAAATTAAAATAGAAATAAAATAAATATGTTTAAATGAAATTTTGTGTAGTTGTATCCAATACTAGGTAATAAAGTTGCTTAATGCGTAGTTGTTTGATTGTGCACAGAGACAACAAGGATGAAGCAATGAAGAAGGAATGAAATGGCATGTGCATGCATCGTGGAGTGGGACACGAAGATTGGATGACTTATGTAATAGGTTTAGATACATGAGTGAGAATGTATTGTGTTGTTTATGATTACAAACTAGTAATGAATTTATTCACATATGCATATTTTTAAACATTGTATGAATGAAATTTTATGCATGTGTTGCAATATTGAGATGGATGATTTTAGAAGTGCTATAGATGTTAATGCAGTAATGGAGGTGGAGGGTACCTTTTGGGAGTGTTATATGGTTAATTTGTAGGTTTGGGCAGCACGGGTTACAAGCCGTCATGCTACCGAAATTTGTACTAAGTAAATAGTAATTATGTGATGTCGTTAATAATAGTATTCAGTACATGGAGATTATGAATGAATAGGGTGTTACATTGACCATAGTTTTAGTTATTTTAAATAAAAAACTGCTGGGATTGGAGAAGGAAATCCTTGAATTTTAAATCTAGATTTCCTCAATGGGTTTAAGAGTTTTTTCTCTCTTATCTTTTCATTTTGCTCAATGTGTGGTGAGTAGTTGTTTTTGTTGTTTGGGGATCTCTGAATCCGCATACCCATATAAGACTTTGATGCTAATTTGATATATATATGATCAGATATTTTATTTCTCCTTTTAATGATGTTGAGATTAATTTTATGCAAGTATATTATCGTTCTCTTATTTAAGTTGAATGGTTTTTGTGCTTGTTTGGGTTAAATATCATTATGCTATATTTTTGCATGTCTTAGTTGTATATTTGATAGTGATTCCGAAATGGAAAATTAGGTATTTAGAGTAGTTGTCTCTAAAATAGGAAACTTGGATTTTGTTAGGTCATCCACATCTGATTCATATTAATTTTACGTTAATAATATTTTTTGCATTGGGTATGGGGAGAATATGATCCTTGAACAACATTTTCAGTAATTGTTTCATTCTAATTTTCATACTTTATTTTTATTGCTATTTATTGCTTTACATTCTCAATTTATATTACTTTAATTTTTTTTACTTAAGTCTGGTAGTTATTGCTCTATTCAACAAAAAAAATTGGAAAAATTCTTTACACATATTCATAATCAATCGATTTTATTCTTACAACACAATCCTTAGGGTACAATAATTTTGAGATTTTAAAAATATTCCTCTATATTACTTGCCGATTCAGTACGTCTGCTGAGTGCAAGTTAAAGTAGCTACTTGATAATCCATTAAAGAGTTGCTTAATGCACTCTAATTTCGAGAAAGTCTTAAGTGAAGAAGGAAATGAGCTGAGCAAAGAACTAGAAAAAGAACATGATAGGAGTGAAGAGAAAGACCCTGTTGTAGAACTCTTAGAAAATGAGAAGACATTTGATTTGAAATCTTTTTTGTCACACTTGAAATATGTTTTCTTAAATGTTGATACTAAACCAGTTATAATTTCTTCTCATTTGTTAGGTATTAAAGAGGAGATGCTAATTTCGGTGCTCAAAAAGCATATAAAAGCAATTAGCTGGGATATCAAGGACTTGAAAGGAATCAGTCCCAGCTTTTGCACCCACTAAATCTTAATGAAAGACGACTACAAGCCTGTGGTACAACCACAAAGAAGGCTCAACCCGGTCATACAAGAAGTGGTAAAGAAAGAGGTTATAAAGCTTTTAGATGCAGGTATTATCTATCCGATCTTTGATAGTAAATGGGTGAATCTAGTACAATCTGTGCCTAAGAAAGGGAAAATGACGGCAATGACCAATGAGCTAAATGAATTAATTCTAACACATAGGTTACGGGTTGGTAAGTATGCATAAATTATAGGAGACTAAATAATGCCACTAGAAAAGACCACTTTCTATTACCCTTTTATTAACCAAATATTAGAGAGATTGGCAGGGAATAAAGTTTACTATTTTCTAGACAGTTATTTGAGGTATGTGCAAATTCCTATTGCACTCGAGGACCAACACTTGCTGTTATGGAACCTTTGCCTATAAACGCATGCCTTTTGGGTTATGCAATGCACTAGCTACATTTTAGCAATGTATAATGGCTATTTTTTATGATTTTATAGAAAAATTCATGGATGTGTTTATGGATGATTTTACAATCTATGGAAAGGAGTTTGAGAGTTGTCTATCCAATCTATATATGTTTTTAGAGGGGTGTGAGGCCACTGACTTAGTGCTTAATTGGGTAAAGTGTCATTTTATGGTACGTGAGGGAATAGTTCTTTGCCATAAGATTTAAGAGAAGGAAATTGAGGTGGATAAGGCCAAAGTAGAGGTTATTGAAAAACTTCCTTCTCCATCAACTGTTAAGGGTGTTAGGAGTTTCCTAGGACATACAGGATTTTACCATCATTTTATTAAAGATTTCTTAAAAATTGCAAAGCCACTTACCAATCTTTTGTTAAAGGATGTTATATTTAATTTTTCTAACAAGTGTGTGCAGGCATTTAATAACTTGAAGCAGAAATTAATTTCAGCCCCTATCATTGTATCACCAAATTGAGAGTTGCCCTTTGAGATTATATGCAATGCCAGCAATTTTGCTGTTGGCGATATGTTGAGGCAGCAAAAGGATAAGATTTTTCACACTATTTACTATGCAAGCCATACCCTTACTGAAATCAAGAAAATTACACGACCACAGAGAAGGAGCTTCTAGCAATCATGTTCGCCTTTGAGAAGTTTCAGGCTTATTTGCTTGATGCTAAGGTGATAGTTTGGTTGGATCATGGAGCACTAAGATATCTTTTTGCCAAAAATGATTCAAAGCCTAAAGTGATTCAATAGGTGTTGTTACTGTAAGAATTTGATGTAGAAATCAAGGATAAAAAGGGAGTTGAAAACTTTGTAGTTGATCATCTATCAAGATTTGGACTGTGAAAATTTTGAAAAGGGTAAAATTCTTGACTTATTTCCTGATGAGTGAATTTATATAATATTTTCAGTTGTTATGTTGTTCCTTGGTATGCTGAGATCATTAACTATCTTGCAAGAGGTTATCTACCAATGGAGTATACATAGCAGCAAAAGAAAAAGCTCAAAGAGGATGCGAGCACTATTTATGGGATGATCCTTTATTTATTTAAGTTGCGTTTGGATCAAATTCTGAGATGCTGCATTCTTAAGAAGGAGCAATTTGACTATATGAAGTCGTGCCATAGAGGAGAAGCATGGGGTCATCATGGACCGAATCAAACAGTAGCAAAAATTTTATAATCAGGTTTCTTTTGGCCCTCTCTCTTTCATGATGTCAAATCATTTGTGTCTATGTGTGATAGGTGTCAACGTGTTGATAACATCTCTAAACGTGATGAAATGCCCTTAAATAATGTCTTATAAATAGAAATCTTTGATGTTTTAGAATTGACTTTATAGGGCCATTTCCAAATTCTTTCGGATTTGAGTATATTCTAGTAGCAGTAGATTATGTTAGTAAATGGGTAGAAGCCATAGCGACTAGGACTTGTGATGCACAAGTTATGTCAGAATTCCTTAGGAGGAATATTTTTACTTGGTTTGGAGCACTTAGGGCTGTTATTAGTGATGGTAGCAAATATTTTATCAACCATCAATTCAAAGCATTATTTGGTAAATATGGTGTTAAGCACAAGATCACAACCTCGTATCATCCTTAAGCAAATGGGCAAGTTGAGGTTTCTAATAAAGAGTTAAAATTCATCCTTAAAAAGACTATTAATACTCTAGAAAGGATTGGTCATAGAGACTAGATGATGCTTTATAGGCATATTGAACTGCATTTAAAATCCCTATTGGTATGTCCTCATTTAGGCTTGTTTTTGAAAATTCATGTCACTTACCTATTGAACTTAAGCATAAGGTATATTAGGCTACCAAGTTTCTTAATTTGATTTGAGAAGTGCAGGTGAGAAGAACTTTTACAGCTTAATGAAATTAATGAGTTTAGGCTTAATATAGCTTATTATCCATGGAGAAAGATTAAAGACCTCCAATGAAGTCCAGGCATATCAAAAAAGATTTCTTTGGGAGGCATTATTATAGTGTTAGCTAAAGTTGTGCATCATGAGTTGCTTGGTCCCTTACTTGGTGCCATGGCATATTTGGACCACAAAATGTTCAAGAATATGAAAATCCTAAAGGACAATTAAGGTTATAACCGACGATGGACAAAAAGAGATGAATATATTTATGAGGTGACTAAAGGCCACACTTAATTACCCTAAAATACACCAACTGGCATTTTTGATGATCATGAGGAGGAAGAGCAACCGGAGAAGGCTCATGCACCATCCCCTATTCCACATCTGACACCATAGATGGTGGATTTCATTTACTATGTTCAAGAAGATTAGACATCCAAGAGGGGCAGATAATAAATTGTAGTAGATCACTAATGCCCTCTGTGTAAATCAAGAAAGAATGGCGAGCACTCAAGAGCATTTCTTTAAGCATTTTTGGGAGCAGTTTCCACCACCTTCACCACTATCTCGGTGAGTCTAGGCTGATACTTTCTTGTTGAGGACAACAAGACTTAGAGAGGGGGTGGATCCCATTTAAGCCTAATCGATGATTGATTTCAAGAAGTTTGGACAAATAATTCTAACCCCATTTTTCTCATGAATTGTCATTATTTTTGTTTCTTTTGTTTTTGTTTTTGTTGTTTTTATATTTATTTCAGTTTGTTTTGTATTTGATGTTTAATTTATAGTATTTTACTTTCCTTAAATTATGTAATACTTTTTTTTATTTGTGTGTTATATATTTTTACTTCTAGTTTTATTTTACTCATGCTATATTTTGTTCTCTAATTTAGTTTTTTGCCTTTTAGTTTCTTTTGTTTGTGTGTTAGTTGAGTAGGGTATAGTTTGGTAGATCATATGGCCTACATTTATTTTAGTTCACCCTAATTAATTTTTGAATTTTGAACTTTTTAGTCAATTTAGTGGTGTTTAAGATTTTAGTTAACACTAGGACAATTTAGTTGTTTGATGCAATTTTAGTCAATTTAGTGTTCAACTTGAGTATATTTGCTAGTTTCCAATTATTGTACACAAAAAACATGCTTTAAATTTAAGAAAAACCAATGTATAAAAGTATTCAAGTTAGGAATTCTAGATCACTAAATCTTCCTCATCACCCTTCGAAGCAATAGAACAACTCGAACAAGTTTAGGATATGATTTTGGCAATTTTTCTTATTTAGCCACGTTAAAGGACTTTGATCCTACCCTTTATACATTTTATCCCTTTGAGCCTTATTTAACATGCTTAATGCATGCTACAATTATTATTTGTTATACATACATCTTAGTACCTTATAGCCTAAAAGCTTTTATCTCTCACTTTTAAGAATCGACCACTTTAGGAATGGGATTGATTATCATTTAAAGGCTATATAATGGGTGTAACATGAACTTAGAAGTCTAAAAATAGGGATGTTGTCAAGTTTATATAGCAAATATAGGAATGTAGTATTATTTTGAATTGGAGTTATTGAGTGCCTCTTGCTTTGAAAAGCTAGTTGTTATTTCAAAAAAAAAAAACAAAGAAAAGAGAAAAGAAAATTGCAATTTTGTAAGCTAGCAGTATATACCAATCTCTAAGTGTGGGGTGCTTCCAACATAAAGGGAATTTATTGAGCTTGTGAAAGTAAAGGAAAATACCAAAAAGCCTTCCTCTTTTGTGCTTTAATGTTTTACATTATTTAGTAATCGAGTTATGACAACTTTGGTGATAGTAATGTGGGTAAAGCCTTATTAGTAGGTGAATGTTCGTATATTCAAGTAGAGGGTGGCTATTCTTATCTTGTTTATCATTAACTTTTCGTAATTAACCTTTACCTTAACCAAATGTTACAACCAACGTAAAGACCTAATGATTTTTTCTTGTTTTGAGTTGTTTAGTGGATATGATCCTAGTGGCTCTGTAAAACTGGGTCTTGAGACGGCTTTTGATCAAGATTTCTCGATAAAGATTGTGTTGCTCCAAAATAGCTAGAGAACAGAATCACGATACCCTCTCTTTGGGTTTTGCGTTTTCAAAAGGAAAATTGATTTTAAAAAGAAAAAAAATGATTTTTTGTTTGCTCTCCTCCGGAATTTTAAGTGCTTTTAAAAGAGATCTTTTCTCGAGGCTTCCGTTTTCTATAATTAAATTAATTAAAAAAATACAATTATTAAAAAAATAAGAAATAAAATAAATAAATAATAAAATATAAATAAGAGAAAAATAATAAAAAAGAAAGTCGTTAAAAGAAAGAAAGTAAAAAAAAAGGAAAAAGTAAAAAAGAAAGAAAGAAAGAAAAGAAGTAAAACATTAAAAAAAAAGTAAAGTAAAAAAAGGAAAAACGTGAAAAAAGAAAAGAAAAGAAGTAAAACATAAAAAAGAAAAGAAAAGAAAAGAAAAAACGAAAAACGTTAAAAAAACAAAGTGAGACGTTAAAACAAAGAAAAAAAAAAGAAAATAAGAAGAAAATAAAAAAAATAAAGAAAGAAAAAATAAAATAAAATAAAAGAAGGAAATGACATAAGATATTATAAAGAAAGTAAAGAAATGTAAAAAAATAGAAAATAAAAAGACAAAAAATAAAAATAAAAAAAAGAAGAAAGATGACAGAGTAAGGCACAGAATTCTAATATAAAAAGAAAAAAAAAAATCTAGGAAAGGGGAGCAGCCTTTTATATTGAAAGAAAAAAAAACACCTAAAGATTTGGGGGGGAGGGGGCGCTGCATCTGAGATTTAAAAGAGGGGACTGCAAAACACATCCACGCAGAAAATTATACACAAAAACCCATTTTCTCTTTGATTTTCCAGCAAAAAGCCAACAGAGCAAGCTTCAAATTAGATTTTCTTGGTTTTGGGGCAACACACCCCAAGGGTAATATTCATTAGTCTCCTAAATCCCGTTTAAGCTAATATTAATTTATGTATAGGATTTTTTTGTTGTTTTCAATTTGTTGGGTATTTCTAATTTTTGATTTATTGGTTTGAGTTTGTGAATTAATTATTTCTATTTTTGTGCTGATTTATTGGTATTTTTGTTCATTAATCAATATAAATCAATTAAAATTATATAGAGTTTAGGTGAATTAATTCATTTTTAATGTTCCATTAATTTTGTATCATTCACTCACTTAATTTTTTTTATTTGGCACATAATTCAATATTTACATTACTTTATTTTATTTTATATTAATATAATATATCGCATATTATTGTATTTTATTGTTAATATTATTTTTTATTTTGCTAAGAAATTATTCATTTGTAATATTTCACTATTCTTGTCTATATTGTTTATTATTATTATTATTATTATTATTATTATTATTATTGGTCTATATTACATTATATCATATAAGCTATATATGTCATTTATTTACCTCTATTGCATGGTTTTCTTTTGGGTTTTTGTCACTTTTGCATGTAATGATGTCATGCTACATGCAAACCTATTAATCTCGTCCCTTTCTTTCTATTGTCTCTGCATGCATTTCTTTAAATAATGTTTTTCATCTAATGAATAACCTTTTTTTATATTACATTAATTGTTTCATCTCCATTATGTCTCTGCTAATTTATTTTGTTTACTGTTTATATAAAAAATGTATAATAATATTTTTTATTGTATTTTGTTAATATTATTTTAATTACGTTTATTCTTTCATATATTTATTTATTTGTTTATGATATTCGTTATTACTAATAATAATATTATTAGTAATATGATTTACCATATATTAACATGATACTTTAATTGTTGTTTATTTATTTCCTTTTTTATTCATTTTGCATGCATTTACCACTTTTGGTCACTGTTGCTTTTTGTTTTTGCATGCATGCACGCACTTTGGGCTAATTGCTTTCCATTCTTTTTATCTCATTCATTTTCTTTTATTTACACATACAGCATCTCCTCCATTCCTTTGCCCTTTTATTCATTTTGCATGTATATTATTTATGTGCCATATTAACACATTTTATTTAATTTATTCTATTTCTTTCTTGTGTATTATTATTAATATTATTGTTAGTATTATTTATTATATCGTGTTAATAATATTATATTTGCTTTATTCTCATTGTTTAATTATTTATATTATCTTGCTTGTCTATTTTTTACTTGTCGCATACTAATTCTTCTTTTCTATATTTCGAGGTTAATGCTATGGAGGATTCCCTTGGACGGTTTCATTTCTATCCTCATTTATTTATTTGTTCATTTATTTCTTTTGTTTATTTTTTTATATTTTGTTTGGATTTATTTTAGGGATTAATAGCTTAGTAAGAAAATGATTTTTGTACGTTAATTAAAAATTCACTTAAAATCATTTTCTACTATTTAACATGGATTTTCCTAATAAAATAGACCAATATCCAATTTTCGACCCAAAAATCACACAAGAAAAGAGTTTTTGTAAATATGCATGAGGGTTCCCAATGCAATAAATAGCCCGATTTATGTATGCCTTTTAATTTTTTTTTCAATTGGATGATTTGCTTTTGTAATAGTTAAGTAGGATTGTTTTATTTATTGCTTTCCAAGATGTTTATCGTGTTTATTTAATTTAAATTGTATTGCATCGTGTGAGAAGGGAGATAGTCGACTAATAATAAAACCTAATTATAAGAAACACCTAATCGAGGTGCCAAGTAAGAGTAATGTCCTGAATATCAATCTTTGTTTGGGCATCAAAGAGTTGAGATTTATTTTCCAATGTTATGTTGAGTGGTGACTCCATGATACCTGCCTCTTGAGCCCACATTGGATGCTTTCACGGGTTGACCATCTACAATAAAGTGTGGACCAAATAACTCTTTATTGTGAAGTGGCCAATTTGTGAGTTTTGGAGAGCCTCATCTGATCTTGGATCCTAAAAGCAGACCTTCGAGAACCAAACTGAAAATGAGCAAGCTCCAGCGCACGTCACAAGTTTTGGTGTTAGAAAAGAGGCCTATGGCGTTTGTTAACTTTTAAATACGAAACCGCATGTGCATTTTATTGTACATTAATTCTTATGCTTGGTTACTAGATTGTACTGGAGTTTTAGTTTTGAAAATGATTAAAATATTTTAGTCTTGCACACACACATGGAAACTTTTGAGTATCCTTTTGTTTGAATCTTTCTTGGTTAGGGTGTCATTAAGTGCTGCTATTAATTGTTAATCTTAGTCTTAAACTGTATGATTCTAGGTTAGAGTTTGGGAATTTCAAAATGTAGTTTGTTTAAGTTTGCTCGAGGGTGAGCATAAGCTAAATGTTGGTTATTTAATATCTCTAAATTATACCTTTGTTTTGTGTGTTTTTGAGTTTAGCTAGTGTTGATTTTGTGTGTTTTATGTTTAAGTTGTGTGTATTTTGAAATGATAGAGTTTGGAGTAAATTCATGTTATTTATGTAGAGATGAGGATCAAAATTTGAAAATCAACTCGACTGAGCTGGAATGTGTTTTAGTCGGGTCATTTGAAGAAATTCACCATCAATCTAGTAGTTATTAACCCGGCTGGGATGAGGAGTGGTTTGGTCGGGTCACTTGTAAACTTCGTAGGCAGACTTAACTGACCCGATTGGGATAAAAAGTGTCTCCATCGGGTTGATTTATACTTTTGCACAAATTTGGAAGTTATTCAGTAGAAGAAGGATTCCTAGAGGTAGATGGACTTCATATTCTTTAGGTCTTTTAATGGTTTTTCATTAAATATCATAAGTTAGGTTATTTTTTTTTGTAAGTTAGAACTTAGGCTTTCATTCAAGAACAATTTTCATTATTTTAGAGAGCTTTATTTAGAGTTAGTTCAAGCTTCTTTCTTCTGGTTTTTCAAGAGCTAAAGATCAAAGTCAGAGCTTAATATATGAGTATAGTATTTGGTTTTTCATTTATTTATTCAATTTTCAATAAGGAACAGTGAGTAGAATCTTTCTTTTGTTGAGGGATTCTTAAACCCTTATTTTTCTACTGTGTTGACTTGTAATTGAGCTTTAAATCCAATATAAGTTTTGTTATTTCGTCATTCTTTTGCTAATTTATATTTTTTATTATACTTGGATTCGTGTTTGATGTATCGAATAGATGATTGAATGTGAGTCTGAATATTAATGAATGATGTGTATGCCTTTTTTCTAATATGCTTGTGTTTTGAGAATTGAGATAGGGATATTATCATTATAAGTGTTACTAAGTTAAACATATTTGAATTTTGAATAGATTAAGGTTAGATTTTTTGAAAGGAGATTTAAACAAGATCTAAGAATTTAAAACCAGAATTTATGCTAGTTATTGGACTGTTCTTAATCAAGGAGTCTAATTTTCTAGAATGGTTTTCTGAATAAGGAGCCTAAATTTAGTTTAATTTTCCATAACAAACTTGTATTACTTTAAATAGAGTCAATTTCAGTAGGAAGCAAAGAGGATAGTTCCTTTAGAAAATGGTTTTTAGCAATTAATTTTTACCATTAATTTAGTTAATCTTTGTTTTAATTAATTTTAGTCTTTACTCTCTATTTGCAATTTACTTAGTTGTTTAAATTAATTTATTTTAGTTAATAATCACACTCAAAACTTGAAAATTCTTTCATATAATTTTTACTTCAAACTCTTAATTTCTCAATCCCTTAGGTACAATATTTAAGGGTTTTAATTCTATTTTTCTATATTACCAACCGATCTAGTACATTTGCTAGATACCGATCACCTATCCCTTCTTTGCTCATTTGGTGGAATTTGTGGTGCCACACCCTTAGATTCAGCAACTGCATAGTGCATTACAGCCGCTACTAAGGGAGTGTCACCAACAATATTCGGTTCCAAGTGCCCAATGGCAGGCACTGCAGGTTATGGTATAGGAGGTGGCACCAAGGTAGTGGCTAGTGCCCAATCATAGCTATTACCCTCCTTTTGAATTCCTCAAGTCTTCTATCTAAGTCATGTATAGTTATAACATCAGTCTATTGTGATGGATCGACCATTTTTATTGCTTGTGAATGCTCTGACAAGGATTTTGAATCTTTATCAAAATTACCAACCAAACCTAATTTTGACCTTGATCTTGAACTTTGTTCAATAAGACATTCTCTAATAAGGCAACTATTAGAACCCCTAAACCACCGAGATGAATTTATGATGACTGTAAGAATTGAAGTATTAGGATGATGCATGAATGATGCATGTATGACGAATGATGCATAAACGTGCAAAAAAAATAATTTATTATTACAAATCCAAATCAAAAGAAACAAAGCAAAACCAAAAAAATAAAAATAAATAAATAAATTAGAGAAAATTAAATTACTATGACACAAGCGTCAGTCTTTAGAACTCCAATCTTCAAAGCATCTCATGCATGCGAAATTATTTACTCAAAAGAATATAAAAAGAAAATAAACAATTGGAAATACAATAAATAATAATAAACACTAAAATAATGCATACTAGATCACAAAAATATAAATTAAATAAATAGAAAAAAACATGCAAATTGTAGAAAGTCAAATGTCATGCAAAAATTAAGAAATTAAAATATTACATGCAAATTATCATAAAAACAAGAAACATGAATGAAAACAATCAAAAGGGCCAAAACAAAAAGGTCGCAGACGAGCCAAAGAGGGAGAGATGGGTAATCAAGGAGTGAGAAATAGGAAGGAAGGCATCACGTCGTCATGTCGCTTGCTATGAGAGATGGGCATCACTCATGCCTTCTTCCTACAACTCACACCCTGAGTGCAATCTCGAGAATAGCATACCAAATCTTGATGTTTCTCATATTAAAACCCTCTTAAACATATATCAAATGACATAAAACTATACTAAAATAATTTCTAAAGTCTACAAACTTATTTAAATCCTAAAAAAACTAAAAATAATAGAAATCACATGTTCAATACCTAAAAAAACATAAAATTACATTAATGTATAAAACTTAGAAAATGTGCCTTTCTAATAAATTTTAATTATTTTTACATTGTCAAGGCATAATAACTTAAAATAAACTTTTAAACATGCAAAATAATATGAAATTACATAATTAATATTAAAATATCAAAAAAACTCAAGAAAATTATTCACATGATATTTAATGTATCTTAATTCAAAAAAGGAATTTGAGCCCAGAATATTAACTTTAGTGCATGTTTGTTCTCAGGTGAAACTAGGAGAAACGTCATGATGTCCCCTCCTCAGATTCCACAGTATAGAATAATAAAAATATTTTTATTATTGCCTTTCTCTCTCTAGAACTCTCTATGTTTTTCCTCTTTAAAATAAGCTTTTTGCTAAAAACTCATAAAAAAGTCCAAAAATCCACCTTTTTTATTGGATTTTCTTTTTAATCAAAGATCGGAGTTAGAAACCATCTCTAACTCCTATTCAACTTTTAAATTGTGTCTAATCTAATTTGTTACAGGATCAAATTAAGATCAAGTGCCCCAAAATTCTGCCTTATATTTTCCAGCTGTGAAAAACATGCAAAATGGCATAAAGCCCTCCATCGATGGGTGCCACTCAAATCAGAAAGAAAATCACAAATTTGCCACCTTCCTTTTGTGATTCAAACTGACCTATGCTCGTGACTCATGCCGGTCAGAGAGAGTCACGAACAGGATGGCAGATGGGTGGAGGAGTCTGCCAGCGAGAGGCAGGCAGAGGAAGAACACTTTTTACATAATAATTCCTCGTATATGAGGGATCAAATTCGTATAAGAGGTAACAAATTAAAGAAGAAAGTGAAAAGAAATAAGCGTAGTTTCTTCAAAGGAAAAAAAAAATAAAGCAGAGATTCAATAGATTAAAATTAAAGCTAATAAAATCCTATCAAAGCAGCAAATTAAAATCGTTGTGCCCAAATTACCTTCTCTTGCATAGGGGTCTTTGCTGCAATGGCCATAAGAAAGAAACAAAATAAGGAGAGAGAGTTTTAGCGAGAGAGAGAAAAAATGTAAATGGAAGAGCAAATGAACCAGAAACTCACCCTTAGGCGAATAGATCGAGAAGAGAAAATTGATGAAGTTATACAGAAGGGGAGGGAGAGGGCGAGGGCGAGGAAGGAGGTTAGAGCACTTAGAGAAAAATCCCTCCTTTAGGGCTTGACTGAATGAGGGGAGCACAGAATTTTTGTTTAGTTAAAATTATTTTATTAACATTAAATATAAAAACTTTTACTAAATGAGTACCGACGAAAGAAATCCGTAGCAACAACTACAACTCTGTCACCTTAAAGTTCCATCACTAATTCTGTCGTTAAAACGGCACCAAAATTTTTTTGCATATATTTACCGACGGAATAAAAAACCATCGCAACTTATGTTGGTAAAACTTCAAAAAGTAAAATGCAACTTGTATTATCAACGAAAAATCTATCGCTATATACGTTAAAACATAAATTTGGTTATCGACGTACGTCATCTTTGGTAAATTGATCGCTAACAATTGGCGTCAACATCCCCTGCTAAATATACCAATGAATTATTAATTTCGTCAGTAAAATGTCATCGTTTATCAAATTCATTTTTTTTTACCTACGTATTATCAATCCAGTCGGTATCTTTCTTTTACCTAAGAAATCTGAGTCTTTCGGTAAAATCCGTCGATTAAATCGGTTTTTTTGTAGTGCCACTATTTCAACCATCCATTTTCTCCTTCCCGATTGCCATCTCCTTCAATTGACCATCAGTTGCCTCTTCTCTACCATCCACTACAACTTCCTCCTCTTCCTTATCTGATTCTTCGTTCTCAGATTCCTCTTGCATATTATCATCTTTTGTTACCTGATCAGGTAACTTCATAGCACTTGTCTTTTTTTCTTTTCTTATACATTGATTCCTTCTTCCCTTTTGTCTTAGATTCATGCTTATTCCCAAATAAAGTAGCGGAGCCATTTGTCTTTTTCGTATTTTCACTTGATTCCAAATCAGATTCAATTTTCACCCTTTGATTTTTCCTGCTAAATTCACGTTTTTCTGGTTCTTTTTCTTCAAATTGGGTCTTAGAATTGTTTACCTTGTGGTTTGCTGGAACTAGTTCTCCAATATCATCAAAACTTTCTCTTTGAGTGGTCACTGAAGAGGAAGAAGGAAAAAAAATAGAAGCGTGGAAGAGTTTGAGTTAAATGTGTTATTTTAAAAAGGGGGTATTTTTAAAAATAAAAATTTTAAAAAAGGTAATTCTAAAAGGGCAGCAAAAGGGGTATTTTTTAATGGAACCCCTTTTTTTTGGGTATTTTGTGAAACTTCCTTGTCTTTAATTCAATAAATAATCTCAATTTAGAAGATATTAAATGTCATTTAATTGTTTTTTTAGGTCAATCCGAAAAAATGAGCCAATTCATGAGTCAACATTTCTTTTAATCATTTGAGAATGATTAATCATTTCAAGACAATTTGTATTTTCATTTATTAGTTTATTCATTTATTATTAGTATTTGGTTGCATTCTTTCGTTCTTTTTTAGCCTTCTTGATGCCATAGTGGTACATTTTTAACATACAGCAATGGCAGTTTGCGTACCTGATTCCTATATACCTATATAGTGTTTCAAATGCCTTCCCCGACCAAACCCCACCACCACCACCACAAAAAAAAAAAAAAAAAAAAAAAAAGCAAGTTCTATGCGTTGCGATATTCATCCTTCAGGACCTTCAAATACACACACAGACAAAAAATAAGGGAAGGTAAAGTGGACAAAATTATGCATTCTTACAAGCAACAAAGACTGGAAGATGAATTAATGCAATAAAACTTGACCTAAAAACTGAACTATTTCTTTAAAAGGGAAAGGTAAAGTCCCAAGTTTATTCTATAGATGGTCGCAGGTGTTATTTTACATTTACAACCCACATTTCAAAGCTTGAATTATAGACAAAAATGAAATGGGGAAAAAATGATATCAACGTTAGCAAATGAAAAATTGTAAACAGTTCATGAAATGTCAGTTGCTTTCAGTTCATATAGTCGTGTAGTGATTGATTGCAGATAACCAAGACCTCCTCCGCTCAATGTCATTATTAGAACTTGATCTTCCAAGTCTCGATCTTGAACATCTGACCAAATGTTCATGCAGGTTTCGGTCAATACTGCAAGGAACTAAAGAAGGGCTTGTTTCTGGAGTTCTCATGCAACCTCTAGCACTGAATTTCATTGATGGGAACTTCTGGCAACTTAAAGAGCGGAAAGAAGATGAAAGCGGGGAAATTCTGGTACATCCAATATCAGGCCTGCGAAGTGGAGCTTTCATGGAATTCAGTTCTGGCTCCTCGCCTGAACATGTGCAGAATGATAGTGACAAACTTGTTCTACCGATTGCCTTTGCCGTTGGCCTTGTACCAGGGAGCTTCACAAAAGAAACTATGCCATGCCGGCAAAGAGGACATGTAACTGAGCCTGGGGGACCTTGAGCAGCAGTTGTGGTGGAAAGCGTAGAACAGAGATATAATGGACACCATGTGCAGAATTCATGACCACATCCTGCATCAATGGCCATAAGATCTTTTTATTTTGGAATTCCATGGGATTTATCCATGATAAGGTTCACTCAGCAGTAGCAGCAGGGGAAGAATGCCAATAATGAAGCACCATATTTCAAATATTATTTGTGGCACACAAAATCCACATCATGAAATCATTAAATGCCACAGGTATATATTATATGCCCTATTTAGATATCGAGAAAATAGCTATAGAAGGATTTAAAAATTATGCTGACAAGGTTTGTGAAAAATCTCAGTGCAGATGAACTGAAACTGGTGGTGCGAGTAGTTATGATGATGTCATGGTGATTTCTTATAGTTGGTAGGGTAATTATAAAAGTAACTAAATAACCAAGCCAGAAATATTGAAAAGGTTTATCAAAATCTAAAAACAGGAAATAAAAATGGTCGTTTGTTTTCATCAAATTGAAAACAAGGGAATTGCAGTGTCACCACTATAGCATACAGTATGACTAAGCACTCACCTGGCAATTTTGACAATGCTCTTAAGCGGCAGAGATAGATATGGTGAAGGACACATTTGTGGCTGGCTTTCTGGCTGTGTACTAAGTATTTCCTCCAGTTCATTTCTATGCCAGGAATGAGCAACCATCAAAGGAGTCCATCTATAAGCAGAAAAAGAAAAAGAATGAAGAAGCATGAAGACAATAAAACTTCAATTGACAAAAGTAGCAAGCATGAAGATGGTTTCTTAATATAAAATACAGCTAAACTGTCTCCATATGCACCATCAAGTGATGGGTTTAGATGTCCAACAGTCTATGGATTTCATTTTACAGATTTTACCTGAGATGAAATGAAGCCAAAATGGACTCATCTTCCGAACATAAAGACAAAAGCCAATTATACGGAGAAATAATGCGATTTCTGATTTAATTTCAGCAAATCAATGCCTGACTATTTAGCAGAAGTGATAACTATTCTGATTTACCTGTAACATCATCTATAAAACTACAAAATCAAATACAATATGATGACAAGCTAAGTAGAATTATGAGGTCAAGTAACGAGTAAAATTTTCTTACTAAAGGATGCTTTATATCACAAATAGCAAATGACTACAGAATTAGAATTTGCATCCTGCAGGCTGCTGCCTGTTGGATCAGTGAGTACATCTACTCAATCACACTAATCAATTTTAGTTTACCGGGGCTATTTCATATCTCAATAAAAACATAAATTACAAGACATATAAAGAATTCGTTTGGCATTGCTTTTGATAGGATAACAAACTAATTATTGGATAAAAAACTGGTTATGGGATAAAAATATATATTTGGTAAATATTATTTTTAGAAAAATCAATTTTGTGAAAAGTAAAAAAACTTTTATTAAAAAAAAGCTAGAAATTGAAGTTTTTCTGAAAATCTGAATTTTAACTTTTAAAAGTAACTGATTTAGAATTTTTTTAGACAAAAATACCCTTTATTTTATTTAATAATGACAATTATACCCAGTATAAAAAGAAAAAAAGAAAAAAAAAAGATTCTTTCTACAAGTCCTTTTTTTTTCAATTTTCTTTATTTTTATTTTTCTATGTCTAAAATTTTACCTTTCTAATTTGTTTCAATTTTGAATCAAATCAAGCAAATAAATACTCTATTCTTATAGTTTTCAACTAAAATAAAATTAGTTTTGCACAAAAAGGCCATAGATTTCAACATATTGCAAATTGAATTTGCTGGGGTGTAATATTTTAAACGCAACACATTTTTGGATGAAATAAATGTCATAATAATTTAAACATCTATTCTAAAAATTCATTTTTAATCGTATCATTTACCAGACATTTAACAAACTGATTTTGAATTTTATTCACCAAATACTTAGAATACAACTTTTATCAATTGAAAAAACTATTTTTATAAGTTTTAGGAACATTATAAAACATATGCTAGTAATTTATTTATATTTAATATGAAATAATCTTGGCACAGTTGCTTAGCCTTTTAGTACGTGCATTCCATTTCAACCATAACTATCATTTTCCAAACCATGTCTTGAATCCTAGAACTCTGCTCCCTCACACCATAAAAGACAATACATAAAAGAAGAAGATGAAGAAAAAATAAGAAAACTGACAAACTTTAAAGAAAAGAAAAAAACCAACCCATTCTCCTTTTTTCGGGATCAGTCCCTTAACACAAATTAAGCACTAAACAGACAAAGCCATCTTTATTATTCTGGAGAAGTTTAGAAAAGAATCAATAAGTATTAAAGAATGAATTAGAATACTCAAACTCAAATGAAATGATTTGTTGTCATGTTCCAATTTGATTTATTATTCCTAATATGGAGTGGCAATTTCCAAATTTTAGAAATTCAATGGTAGAATTTTTTTCTTTCAAATGGAAAAGAGTGGGTTAGGGAGCAAACATTATATGAATTAAACCTGCCTGGATACTGCCTAACTCCATTGAACAAAACGCACCGTAATTCCCTAGTTACCACATCCTATACATGCTAGGTAGATCAATTCAGGATTTGTAAAAGTCTTTTTTCTTCTTGCCCTGTTTTTCCTTGAGTGGCAGTATTGCCATCTGATGCTAAGGATTAAACTAAGTATCAATGAAACTCCCCATCTGCTACCCACCTTACTTCTGCCAGTATATTAACAAATGACCAATAAATTTAAATTGAGAAAGCGCCAAGAAATTATAATAGGAATAAGTAAACAAAATAACAGTTGTTTAGGCTTCTAATACTTCCAAGGTTTGTGGTTTGACCTATCAAATCAGTACCTTGTTTCTACTTTGCACCAATAATCCATTGTTCTCACCCAAAACAGAGTTATTTTCTGCCATAAATCATTAAATTCACATAACTAATTTGACTAGATAGAAGACTTCTTTTCTTCTTCTTCTTCTTCTTCTTATTATTATTATTATTATTTTAATCAAGGAAAAGTCAATGTTCTATAAAAGAAAAATAAACTGCTTTGAAAAAAAAAAAAAAAAAAAGAAAAACACACAAGGTACTGGATTGATACAAAAAAAATTATCTTCAAAAGATCAAAGCCCCAAATCATGGGGGCAGCTGTTACATCTATTTAGATAAAGAAAATCAAGTTTTTTAGATTGAAACCAAGTTTATAAGATCACTGGGCAGTGATTTTTTAATTTAACTATTGTTTAAATTCAATCTAACATGTACTTTTTCCATTTAAATAATTAATAAAGAGATTTGTAAGGATCGAACAAAGTAATCAGTTTTTAAATGTGTAAAGCCACAAAAATTATGGATGAAGAATATGTACCAATTCACGAATGCTGGATAAAGTTTTAAGTTATCATGAGATCAAGATCAAATGAGAAGAATGGAGAAAAAAATGCATATGCCTCGAGTCTGGCCTCCTCCACATCAGCATTTCCAGGAGTAAAATAATCTATTGACCATAATTCTCTCAGCGAACTATTTTAAGTAGTTCCAATGAACCTCATATCAAACTAAAAAATAATTTCCTGCAAAACTGGTTGGTGTCAGCACATTATCTTGCAAGACCTCAGGCAACGTTAGACTATTGACTATTGCCCTAGACCAAGTATCTTTTGGTGCAAATAACAACTAATCAAACATCCAGACCAGCTACTACAAGTTTTATTTAAAGAATTTTCAGAAGGAAAATCAAACAAGAATAGGAGCAAATTGCAAAGAAAGACAGGATTAGTGACTGGCAAGTTTGAATTCAACAAGAGGAGAGATGCATAAGTGATTAATTATCACAAATCAATTAACCACTAAAATCAGTACCTCATAAATAACAATAACCTTATTAATAACTATTTAGAGCATTGCACTTCAAGCCTTCACAAGTAAAAGCTGCAACCAATTAAAAAGAGATCCAAATTTATAGCCAATTTTGCAGAAATCCAGCATCAACATCCATCTTATAGTATTCTGCTTCAATTCACTTGGCATTGCTAAAGCAAGCAACTTAAATTTCTCAAGTAAAAACATTTTAGGTATAGAAGTATCCATAGGGTGGGGGAATGTGAGAAAGAACTATGAGATAAAACACAGTAGTAATTACATAACTTCATTATGCATAACTGATTTCTTCGATCATCACATTAGTTTGCCCCAGAATCTCTAAAATTTACAGATATGACCCACCTTTTGATTTATCTGTTGGAGATATGCTTTTTTGCTAATTTACCTAAATCATTGTTGCACCCAAAAAAAAGGAGGGGGGAGGGGGGGAGAGAATCCCCAAATAATGCATCACATCAGTCTCGTAAAGAAAAATAAGCTAAAGTTTGCTTTTCTATGGCAAAGTTCAATAAGAAGTAGTGGTTGCAGCTTAAGAAAGAAAAAGAAGCTTGATGAATTATATATAAACAATATCCATCAATAGATATGAATACATGGCATATGAGATTCTTACCCATTTGCATTTTCAGCAGTCAGACTGGCACCCCTTGCAGTCAACAGCTGAAACATGACAGATAAGCAGATTGTAAAGCTCCAGCATAATTGCAAGGTCATGGTTGAATTCAGATTTTTTTCTTATTTAATTGAAACATACTTGACAACATTGTGCATTACCACCACATGCAGCATAATGAAGAGCTGTGCTTCCAGCACCTGAAAGTCATAACAGATACCTGTTCATATATTCTATTGTTTCAAAGATGTAAATGCAATTAAAGGCATTACAAAAGAACATATTGTAACAATTAAATCCTAAGTGGGGACAGGGTGTATGTGTTAAATTCCTGTACATATATAGTTAACAACATTAAGAAGGTAGCTGTTCTATTGTTAAACCGGTGTTGGGCAGATGATTGCACGACGAGCCCGTTTTGTCATGCAGTAGGTGTTAGAACTGATAATAGTTCAGTATTCAGAATTAGACATTACACAACCACTAGTGCGATATTGCTTTCCCAAGATGGAAAATGTCCAATCGATTTTCCTACATGTTTTTGCAGTCTTATATCTTTACCTGAATATCAACTAAGACAGCCTGAAGTTCATTTCTTGCGTTAGTGGTTGCAATGAGCATTCAGAAATTATAAACAATGGATATCCAAATCAAATCATGTTTGCAAATCTCAGGAAAAAAAAAAGGAAGAAGAAGAAGAAGAAGAAGAAGAAGAAAGAAAGAAAGAAAAAGAAAAAAACAATGCCTTTTCATTTTTACCTTAAATCAGAGAAGGATGCCATGTTCAAGCTATACAAAGTTAATTGTCAAATCGAACTATAAAAGGCAAGGGTAATACCTATTAGATCAATTGTCGTTCCATCTTCCACAGTGACCTCAGAAACAGAAGCGCCTAAGTCTAGGAGTAATCGCACAGTTTCAAGATGCCCGTTGAGTGCTGCCATATGAAGAGCAGTTATACCTCCATCAGCAGGTCTATTGATTACCCCATGGAGAGCACTGGTGCAAGCAAAATGGCACAATGAGTTAACCAGGGAAAAAAAAATTAAAAGATCAGAGGAGAGAAAATTAGAGTTGAAAGTACTCTAGGTCAAACTCTGAGATCGATTGGTTGTTGTTCGGTCTCTTTGTCAGTCTATTCCAACAGTCAGGGATGCTAGGTATGTACTCTGCAAGAAGAAGCCGAATGCATCGCGAATGACCATTTCATGCAGCCAAGTGCAGTGCAGTACCCCCGTTAAGATAATCTGATCTGTGAATCTAAAGACCATGATTATACGAATTTGTTACGACCTTAGTTTTAATATTTTTTTTTAAACTGCTGGTGCCCAATAAATTAAGAAAAATGAGCGTACTTACATTGGCTTTGTAAAGCAACAGAATCAAAACAACTTCCCAGTGACCATGTTGACAAGCTTGCATCAAAGCAGTCTGCTTCACCACACCAGAGGCTCAAAGTCTTATTATAAAACATAACTGAATATTCTCGAAGCGACTCAAAGCTAGATTGAAGATCATTATAAGTGAAGGAGAAACAATACTGCGATTCTCGGTGAGAAACATTACCTGACCCCGATAATTCCTTAGATTAATATCAACTCCAGACTCAATCAAGAGAGAAACTATCTGAAGACACAAGAACAAACAAAGTCAAAAGGAATTACTGTAACATGTCAACTATAAACTATACGCAACCATGATTTGCCAATTGAAATGGAATGATTAAATACCTCATGGTGACCTTGGGCTGCAGAGTAATGTAATGGTGAATTTCGAACGCCAAATGTTGAGTACCTTGCAAGCCGAGGATTGCATTCAAGCAAGGCCTTTGCTTCTTGAAGATCTCCATCTCTTGCTGCAGAAACTAAACGCTCCCCAGAAGCAGAACAACCGAAAGAATTACCCATTATACTTAAAAATTTCATGAATTTTGGAAAAACAAGATTGTTCTTCTTGCTCCACAGAACAACTCCTGATCAAGTCAGGTAAAATTGAAGAAAAGAATCTCTTTCCCTTAAGCCGTTTACAACTTCTTCTCCAAAGAAAAATGGAAGTCAAGGGAAAATTAACAAGAAAAGACAGATATTATTGGGATCCAAAAAAAAAAAACATCCTGGTATCTACCCAACTAACAACTACCCAAAGTTCACTTTCTTATCAAAGAATTGGTTGCAACAGTCAGAATCTCACCGACTTTTGTGATGATTCCAATGATAAACTGTACTAGGAAGAAAGAGTGACTTCTGTTGACCTCAAAATAAAAGAACAAAGTGGAATTTCCTTAACTACTCACTAATTAAAACAAACAAAAGAAAAAAGAAAATTACAATCTGAAGGAGACAATTTATACATTAGTTAATTATCTCGTGAACTTCAAGAAACGCAACAAACATTACCGCACGAAAATGAAAATCCAAATCAATTTTCGACACCATCCCAATTACTCTTTCACCAAAACCAATAGAAGAAACAATTTCCCTCCAAAAAAAAATGATGATCTCCGGAAATCCCAAACAACAAAATCTTGAAAATCCCATAACAACAAAATCTTGAACTATCCTCTGCTATAGAAAATACTTGAATACCCCTTTTAAAATTCAAAAAATTATCAATAACCCAGCACCTAATTTGCTTCAAGATCAAACTTCTCCACTAAATCATCAGTAAATTAGATAATATCAAAAGCAAAAGAATTTCAGAGCCCATTAAAACAAATCAAGATAAGCAAAATCTCCGATGCCCATCTTCAGAAAATCCTTAAAAATCAAAGCCAGATCAAGTATCTCCTTATGATTAAAAATTTACAGAAAGGTAACCAAGAAAACAGCGAAAGTATAAGTACAAACTTAGAAATGTATTGAGTCCATCGTAGGCTAGATGAGGGGGTAAAACGCTTTAATATATCGGTGTATTGTTAAATGCGAATTGGAAGAGAAAAAAATAAATAAATGAAAGAACAGACGCAAAAATTAGGGTTGGAGAAGTGACTTTTAACTGTAACGTGAATTAACAAAAATAAGAGAAGGGAGAGAGCGTGCATCAATGGCTTGTTCCGTCTCCCATTTTTTTGCCTTCTCATCAGCTTTTGATTTAGTCATTTTGCTGTTTATTCTTATTACTAAGCGACAGTGCTTCGTTAACGGAAAAAATTAATATAGTAGTTATTAATTAAAAAGAAACTATAGTCCGCCAAGGGTTATGTTAAGGAGTAGTAGCGTTCAGTGCAAAATTATATTTATATTAATGTTTTATATTAATTAAATACGTAATGCTTTTGTATATTAGATATATGTATTTTCAAAAATTGATGTTAGATTTTTTTTTTAATTTCAAATCATTTATATTAGATTCAATTCGAAAGAAATTGAAAGAATTAAAATGCATCTTTATTAATTTTACTTAAAAGTCAATTTAAAATAATTACAAAATTAATTAAGCCATAAAAATTTTTACATATATGAAATGACTATATTTTTTAAATTTTTAATATTTCGATAGACATTACAAACATTTTAAATTGCTTAATTCAAAATTAATAGAGTGCACATTTTAATTTCACTATTATCATGTAAATTAGACAATATAAATAACTTAAAAATATAAAAATTCAAAATCAATTTTTAAAATATTAAGGCTAATAAAAATAAATAAAATCACAACCCAAATTGCCTCTTGCTTTTTTTTAGTAGAAGTAATCATAATTTATTTCCATGCAAAAAAAGTAATCATAATTTATTATTTCTATATAAACTAGTTTTTTATTATAAATATAATATAAGTGGATAGGCTATTTTCAATAAAAGTATAAGTCATTAATTTTTTTTTATAGACTGAATCAAATGCAATACAAATAGGTGAATAACATTTTAGAACTGAAAACTAGCATGTGAATAAAAAGCATGAGCAATAATTAAAATGTAAAAATTATATATATATATTTGAAAAGTTATATAATAGCCATGCATTAAAATTTATGTTCACCGATTAACCGAACATTATAGTTTAATCTAAATTTATTAATTATAATTTCAAAAATTAAAATTTATATCCGTATTTTATCGGATTGGTTAATCTAAATATCAATTTAAATTTGATTTAATGATTTTAGTTTTTTTTAACCGACCTTAACTATTGTTGATGTCAAATGCAACAACACTATTTCTTTAAATAAGCTATGAATTATAAACCTTTAAAAAAAAAGTACACGTGTTAATTTGCAAAAGAAAAAACAAAAATGGTGTCAAAAGAATTGAGAACAGTAAAACATGACAAGCATCGGAGACTTGGATGTATTACACTATTACTGTTACAAATAGAAAATTTTGGGAACTTCCCTTGAAAACAAAAACGCAGACTTTGCGAGTATGTATACGTAATCTATGACTATATCAGAATAAAAAATGCTCGCCAACGTTTATTATTATGTTGAAGTATTTTTTCCAAAAAGAATTATAGAATAAGAATTAATGTGTATCGTACTGCCTAACCAACCTTACCTGCTCATGTATTAGAAATTATTTCAAAAAGTAACAAGGTTGGAATCTTAAAGATATTTTTATTTTTAAAAATTCTCTTACAGCGGCGGAATAATTTTATATTCATTTTTGTAGGGATATGTTTGGCCCAACACATATGCCAACTTATTTTATTTTATTTTTTTGAAAAATACTTTTTAATAAAAAAATTTAAAAAGAAAATATGATCTATTTTATTTTTGTTATTGTATATAAGAAAATATAAAAAGAACATGTGTTGAACAATTTTCTTTTTTTCGCGAAACCAACATGTTGTAGGCTTTTAACAAAGAATTGAGTTGGGTGGGATCAATGACAAGGTTAGGATTTAAAATTAAAAGGGACAAAAATATAAATTATATTAAAAATTAAAAATATAAATTTAAAAAAAGTGAATTAAAATAAAATTTTAAATGAGTAAAATTATTTATTTAATATATATATGTGTAAAATATAAACGTTTCAATATTACACAACGTTTCAATAATATAGATACATTCATCCAACTGAGTGCAATGCTCTTATTCATGAATACAAAATAAAAACAATTAGGCCAAATATATAAAATGACACCAGACAACTTAAGTTATATGCTGAACACATAAACGCCTCAACTCAAATAAGAACATATTTATGAGCCATTATTAATGACATGATACTGAGCATGTAATGCACACAGAATAGAGCACGTAAAGATGAAAATTACAGGAGAGAGCAATGGTAAATAAACCCTCACCATAAATATCTCCATCTTCTTCATCTATGGGTGATTTTTCTCTCTTTCTCCATTACATATACTTTGCAAACTTTCTCTCTCTATTCCCCTCACATATAAGGATAAAAATAATAAAAATAAAAAATTTCTTTCTGATTTCAACTATTGTTGAAGCACAATGAACGGAGTGGTGATATGTAGATGCAAAGTTATGGCAACTCTAAGAATAGCATGGACAAGAGGAAATGTAGGCAAAAGATTTTATAGTTGCAGAATGGGAAAGGTATGTAATTAACACTGTTGGATCTAAAATTTCTTCTTTTAATGTATTATTTATTCGGATTAATGGGATGTAGGAGATTGGTTGGACGTGATTTTTGTGTGGTTGGATCTTCAATTTCATGAACATGCAACATAGGTTATTTGGGGATTATTGAAGAACGTAAAAGAATATGAAGAGAAAAAGAGAGTAGAATTGAAGGAGTAGAATTCATCAAGATGTAGTTTTTCTTTCCGTGCAATATGTATATATATTCTGATTTTTATTCTTCAATCAGTGCAGTAAACTCTTGTAATGACTTTGTAATTGCAATGTCACTGCAAAAAAAATGTATTTTGCCAACGGAATTTAGAATTTTACCGACGAAATATGACCTTACCGATAATTTTTTATTTTTTACCGACGAAATAAATCCGTCCCTAAAATGTGCGTAAGTACCAATTTATTGGCAAATAATTCCGTCAGTAATTTACCGACGGATTTTACTGACAGATTTATTAAAAAATTTCCGTCGGTAGTTTTAATAAAAATTTGTTGGATGTTCGTCGCGTGGACCATCAACAGGCAGATTTTACGTGGTAAACCGTCGGTAAATTTAATAAATAAAATTTTAATTCATCTAGTATAAACAGTGACGGATCTATGTCGTTGTAATTTTGTCGGAAAAAATATTTAATATTAATATTAAATATATTAATATATCAGGACAATTGTTTCCGTTGGCAATTTGTTGGTAAATTAAAACATTTCTATTTATAATTTTTTGATAATTTTCTATTCACAAATTTCAAATTAAACATGATAAATTCAATAAAAAATCTAAAATTTAAATTGAAAATATATTATAATTCAAAATCAATATATACATTCTAACTCTGTACAAGCAATATCAATTTAAATTTGTTCAAATGACAGAAATAATAAATTTATGATAAAAAAGGTGAACTTTGGCATTTATGAACAAAAACTTTACAACAAATCATTGATACATCAACCTATCCTGCCATGATAAGCTTTTATTTATAGATACCCGTTACTAAAATAGAATGTACAAAAGATCATGTAAACTTGCTCCCTACCCACATCTCACCTCAAGTATGAGAATGATACACCTAGAACCAATTGTCTCAAAAGGACTTAGTGATGCGGCATAAGAACTATGCCAAAAACAAAGAGGCACAAAAAGTATGATATTAAGAAACAATTGCAATTATGAAGTTGCTAATATCAAATAACAATTTCCAGTCATTTTGAAGCAACACAGAATATGTATCCTTGGAAGAATAAGGCCATCCAAAGATTAACGTTTTATTTATTTGGGACAAATAAAAGAAACCAACCTTTACTTGCAAGCATTAAAACAAATTCTAACAAAACTTTCCATCCTGATAGGCAAAAATGAGATTTCTATCAAAATACAACGAGTTCAAAGCCCAGTAAGAATGCAACACTATAAATCTAACAACAATTATCAAAGTGGCTTTGTGTTGCTAAATAAACCTTTTTATACTTGCATAGAAATATCGAGCAAGAAATTTTTAAATAGAATGAACTTGACCTTTCATACTAAGAATGATATGATGAAGTACAACAATTTGACACTTTACATAAAAGGGAACATAAAAAAGCTAGGAAACAACCAAGTTCTTCGCCATTCATCAAATGCATGAAGTGAATTTGTGTGCCTATATAAATGAATATATGAACATATGATTCTCCAAATACCTTCTCTCTTCAACAGATGGAGCATCTTGCCAATCATCAAACATATTTGGATACTCATCGGGATCAGCCAAGGATTCTGTAGCCTTAGGGTTCACCTGTAAAATAATATCAGTTGAAGTGAAATAATCTTATTGATAAGATTGTATTGAAGCCAATCAAATGGAGAACGAGTAAAAACAATATATCATTCCATTCATGTGCTGTTTATTTTTCACTATATATATATATATATATATAATAAATCAAGGTTGATATTAAAGTAAATATGTGGTTAGCTATTAATGGAGTTTATTAGTTGAGAAATTTCAAACTCATTCAAGAGTCTATAGCTTGTCAAGTGAGCCACAAAATTCATATAACAACTGTTGCTATTTCTTATTAAATAGTATAATTTTGATGAGAAAGTTGGATTTGACACAAAGCTTTTAGATATAATGTGCGAGCCGTAAAGACTAGCAAGGCAATATTTGCAACTTGTGCTATGCATGAAAGTGCATCTTTTTAATAATAATTATTATTATAATACTAGAAAGTATAAAGTTAAATGTCCAAAAGTAAAAATAAATTATAATTATTATTTTTGAGATATGGAAATAATATAAATTATACTGTTTTACTATTGAATAAGAATATGTTTCTTTTTTCATATAATGGAAATTAAGCTTAAATTATTAATAATTAGATAATAGCTTAATTTCTTGTTGAAGTTCCTTTGAGTCCTCTTGTTTCTATACCTCTCAATTCTTTCCTTCTTCTCCTCTACACTGTATTTGCATGCTTTGCTCATACTTTCAATTATCACACTGCTCTCACTTGATAATGGACTATCTGCTTGTGCCCATGCTACATCATGACATCGCAAGTAAAGTTTTTGTCCCAATATAACAAGATATACATATAAAACAAACAGATTATATTGATACTGATTTGAATTAGTTTCTATATTTGGAGTATTCATACTCTTCCAACTTCTGGCATGATGGTTTACAAAGAAAAGCAAAAGAAATTTCCTAAATAAAGGAAATAAAATAACTGAATATTCATCCATAAACTGAAGAATGGAATGTTTATCCTTATATTATTTTACTTCACTGAAAATTATCTCCTTCATCTAATCAAGAATTTTTTATCCTTATGCAGACGATTCAACACAAAAATAAGAGATCGAATTAACTTATCTGGATACAACTGCATAAAAGAGGAGGATCATGTCACAAGATTCAAAGAACAAAGGAATCTCAATTATCCTAAAAGAATATCGATCTTCGCAAGATTCTAGCATAATTTAGTTTGATATATAACATACAGCTTAAAAGCAATGTTCGAAAATAATGCAAAATGTCTCACCTAAATGCTCATTAGTTAAACTTTAGACATATCAGTGCAAGCTCCTATACAGCAATGATTTCACAAGTAGCTTAACCGAAAAAAGAAAAGCTTTCAAAATCATTGTATAGACAACAACTTCAAATCAAAGACATAATAAAAAATGGGAGAAGAAAAATCAAACATCAAAAAGAGGTAAAGAGTAAAAAAATTAAACAAGAAAAAAGTGGTTCTAAAGGGCAAAAGAAAAAGTGGGATATGTTCCTGATCTAATAACTATGCTCCTAAGCAAATTATATTTCTTTAATGACACAGCGCAAGTTCTTTTTCATCCAACTATATGTGTAATTTACAAGTGAAATCATAGGTGAATCTTTAAATGGGCAATACAGAAAATATGATAATGTTCCACCACTCAAATTACTAACGATTATGGGAAGCATTTGTGGTAGCGAAGAAAAAGGAATAACATTGACAAATTTTCCTATGCCCAATGGTAATGCAAATCAGTAAGTAGCAGTAATCACTAATCAAAAAGGCAGTTGTGATGGTATATGTAATGCTAGATATAACATGAGAAACAATGGTGGAGGTAACAACCCATAATTTGCAATGGATACAGCTCTCTTAATGAAATCACACCTGTATATAAGAAAACAAAGGATTCAGCAGCTATAATAATCATGACCAATCTTGAAAGCTCCAGCCTGAATGCCTCCAATAGTAGCATGGCCAATAACAACCCGAAACGCCATCATACACTAAATTTAGGAGACCGATCTTTCTACTGATAACAAATTACTTTTGATGTATTTAGTTTTAAGTTCATGAATGTGGTTTAATTTTAATTAGTCTTTAAATGCTTGAACTGTCAAGCTATAACTATGTGTGTGTGTGTGTGTGTTATTTGCATGCAGGTAAAAATAAAGTGAAGCAGTGTTATATTGCACTTCTTAGAAGAAATATGAATGGGAAATTAGCTTCAGATTTTCAAAATTTTAGCATATATTCGGAATCATTTAGCATGAGATGTTTTCAATTTTGTGCTCTATCAATAAATTAACAATATCAATAAGCAAACCATTTATATCCTTCATGTTTTTAGTGTATTACCTGAAACACACTCAAAATAGCTGACAGTCACACCTCCAGCATTAACATACACATCAGGAAGTATTATAACTCCCTACTTAGATAGATTTGCAATATAAAACCCTTGCAAGTGAGAACCATGTTTGATTTTGTAGGAAACAGCAACAGCAAAAGATTAATTTTACCTCGTCTTTATGCAATACTTCAACAAAAGCCAAAAGGCAAGGAAAAAGGGAAAGTTAAGATGCTATTCTTTTCCTTCATCCAATATATCAATTTATTCTCATTTAATATGAAACTTAATATAAAATTATTCTCTAAATAATTTAGTCAAATTCTATTAATTAAAATTAATTTTGGGACCCTTTTTATTAATGAAATTAACACCAGTAGTTTAACATCCAAATGAATTGGTGCAGAGTATTTGAAGACATTTTTATAAAATTCATTTCAAATTTAGGTAATTTTATCTTCTATGTATTTAATATATATCTAAGTAATTTGGTGTTTATTTTATGCATGAATTGACCACAAATTATAGGCTACTACAGCTGTAAAATAATCTCTTTATGAGAGAATGACAAGTCCAAAGACAAACAAACAAATTATGTCATTCATGATACATAAGCAAGTAGGTAAAGGTCATCTTTTTATTTTTATTTGAGTAATTATTATTTACTGATGGAGATGATTTGTCCCCAAAATTTTGTTTTCTTTGTATCAAATAATCAGAATAGTATTATAGCAATAGCATACGTCTCATGTAAAATCCACTTTCTATTATTATTTTATTGGAAAAGAAATTCAAAATGAATATCTTATAATCAATATCAAGTTCCTCCTCCTCTGTTTTGCTTCTTCAGCACACTCTTTGGAACAAACACACCAGACTAAATAACAACAAAAGACCCTTCTCCTAACTCATTCACAATTCAAAATCATAACATGCAAATTATGGATTTTATACATGTCAAACATATAAAACATAAAAATAAAGAATTGTCAAATTTGTTTCATAGATACCTGAATAACAAATGTCAAACCCTCAATGGGATATCCCATATTCGGCAAGCAAAGCTTCAGCGGCAAAAACAACTCCACGACCAATTGCAGCCTCCTACCCAGGGATCCACCAAGATCTTAACATAGCAAATATGACTATGAGAGACCGTGGGCAAGTATCAGATCTTCAATATTTAGATGATCAAAATTCTAAAAAATAGCAGTATTTTATATTTACTACAGCCTTTCTTGTCATAACCGCTGGAGAGCGACCATAAGATTTTGAGTACTCATCCTATATCCATGCCATAGTCTGTTTTACATATTTCAACCCTATCATCACATTTGTATTTTTATTATCAAAAACCATACCCAAATCAAAATTCAACATATGAGAAGACATATAAACAAAACCGTTGAGGAAGATATAACATGCGTATTAGTGCCTATGTTTGGAGCTGGAACATCTGTATGGATACCAATGAGATCATGGATCTTTCGGGTTAAGACACGGGTGAGTCGTTCCAACTCACTTATACGCTTAAGTCGCTCAGGTTGCATCCAATCCATCATTTTGCTCTGCGAGGGAGAGAGAGACAAAGATAGAGATAGATCTACACCGAGGAAGGGAGACAATGAGGTTGAAGGAAGGAGAGGGAGATCAATGTTTGGTGGTGGAAGAACATGGGCTAAATCGGCGGCGGGGGTAACGTCGCTGTCAGGGCAAAGAGGGGGGCGAGGTGGGGTAGAGAAAAATCTCTCTTTAAGGGTTTGCATAAGTTTGGTCATTGCTTTTATGTAAAATAATTTATTATTATTAAATTAAAAAGTAATTTTAAATCATTTATTTTTAATAATAAAATAGTACCGACGGAAAAATTCCATCACCTTATATTTCCATCCCAAATTCCATAGCTTAGGGTGACGGGAAAAAATCCCGCCTTTATTTACCGACGGAAGAAAAAAACGTCATAAAATTTGTCGCTAAATCATCTAATCATTACATTATCGATTGAAAATTCGTCCTGTCAGTACACAAGTTAAACGAGAAATTTATTTACCTTAGATCAAATGGTCGCTAAAACCATCGCTACTAACTGGCGCCATCACTTCCTGCCATTTATACCGTTAAAAATGTCGTCGTTTCAAAACTTCAATTTTTTTACCGGTAACAATTAAAATTCAGTCGCTAATCCATCGGTAATGTGCTCATTTAAGTGACAAAATTTTTTTCGTCTGTAAAATCAATTTTTTTGTAGTGTGTATAGGTAATTTTTCATCAATGAAATGCATTTTAGCATAATAATTGTTAGCTTTGTTTTGACTAAAATTTATTTTAGAATTCAGCTCAAGGTCACTGAAAGTTGGCCAATATCAACTATATTAACAACAATTGCACATTTTGAAGAACTTCAATCCAGTTGCCCCTAAATCAAAATAAAAACATAAGACTTAACAGCAAAACATTCCTCGTAAGTTGTAACCTAATATCCTATCCATATACATAACACATATGTTTATCCAAAATAGAACTTGCATAATTTAACATGATTCTTTCATATTGCATACCAGACTGCAAATAAACATAACACAAATTGAGACATGCATATGCTAAAATTCAAATCAATAAAACTTAAATAATGACAACATTATTACATTCAAAATTGTTTGCAGTCTTAAAGTTAATGAAATAGCCTTACCCAACATCCTCCTTCTTTTGCCTAATTTTCATGTGCATAATCAGTCATAGTTTGCCTGAATTGTTTAGCATTTTCAAATATCATATACAATTCAAAATAGATACTTGACAACTTGGATCGTATCTAACCTTTTTGCTCCTTCTCCTTATAGGTGGATCCACACCCTTAATAGCTTCATCATTTTGCTTAACCTACTATTATCACTTCTAGGATCATCACTATCTATATACTCTTCATCACCTCCTCTTTCAGCATATCTCATCTCCATGCCTTATTTTTTATGTCCTTAAAATCCCTGTCCATACCAACCTCTCTTAAAAAAACTTCTTGAGTTGAAATACCCTTTGCTTTTCTTGTCTTTTCTCTCTTTCTACCCTAATAACATCTCTCAAAGCCCTTAACTATTCATTTGCAAGCCTATCATTTTCTTCTAAAATAACATCTAGATCTTACTCTTTATCTTCTTTTGCATCACTTTCATCCTCATTGCTTGAACTGCCTTCAGCCTCTGCTTCTTTGTCATTAGATTCCCCAACATCTGAAATTCAAATTCTGATGGTTCATCCTCTGCTACAAAAGCTTCTGGTTGTTCCTTATTTACTGCCACACTAGACTTCTCATAGCACACTATTTATATTATTAGCAACAGAAGCAGTTGCACTAGACCTAACACCATTTGCTTTATTATATTCAAGAGGAAACACAACTTCATCATTTATTATTGGGTTTTGGACCACATGTTGGATGTAAATATCCAAATTAGAACCATTCTTTAAGCCTTTGACCAAGTCCAACTGCTTAAAATCATTTTTAGCAATTTAAACTCTTTTATAATTGGGTCTTGGTAATGGAATCCAACTACTTCAGTATACTTAATTTCCCTCGAATGCCAAGCCAACTCAAGAAAGAAAAGTTGTCTTGGTTAACAATCCAAGGTTCTTTCTTATCTTCACCTACATACCTAGGTGCCTGTTTATTTACAAAGGTCCCCACATTACATTTACTATCAAAGAAAAAAACAATAAATCAAAATCAATCTCCATTTTCAAGTTACTATTAAGCAAAACAATGAGTAAATCTAAAACATTTCCCTTTCCACATTATTACCAGCATAAGAAAGAGTAAAAGCATCACTATTTACAGAAGAATCTTTTAAACCATAACGAATGCCCTAAGTCATACACATAAATCTCAAAAATTCCACCACATAAAAACAACTCATTTTAAGCAAAAAAACATACCTTTCGCAAGTTTCCTTTACTGGGGTTTTAGGTATGCTCCAATTCTTTCTTCACTCCACTTTCGTAAACAACAATCTTCGATAGAAGTTTTCACTTTTACAAACACCAATAGCTAATCGACTTAATGCTGCTTACTTCAAATTTTTCATTTTTTCACAACTTCTACTCAAAGAGGAGAGGAAGAAACACTTACTACTCAATCGGAGCTTCTAGGGATTTTGCCATTTTTTTGTTTTTCTTTTTTCCCATTTTTAACTCTTAAAATCGATAAATTTGTTCATCCTGCCATTCCCATAGATTTTTCACTACATAAGTTACATGTGGCACCTTTCTACTGCTACATCAGCGCGCTTGATATACACGCACCTTCAATTCTATATTTTATGATCAATAATGGCTCCATAAATATATCCCGAATTGAGTTGAGGTATTTATGTTCAGTATATGACTTGAGGTGCCTAAATGAAAATTGTTGTCAAGTTAGAGTGTCATTTTATATATTTGCCAAAAAAGTAACTTCTAATTGCTTTTTTTTATTTTTATTTAAATCTCTATTCCTCTTTATTGTTAATTATTATGTAAAAAAATAAGAGTTATATGAGATACATTATTTAGATTTTTTGTTTTTTAATTGTTTCATTTTCAAGTTGGGTACTCAAGTTGCTTCCACTATATATATATATATATATAATATATATATATATATATATATATATCCCCCTCTACCCCCCCCCCCCACACACACACACACTTGAATTCTTGAAATAACCAAAAATATTTTGAAAATTATTTTACTAAAAAATATCATTTATAGACATCTACTGAAAAGAATTAAAAGGATTGGAAACATATAAGAATTAGCCTATGATCAATTTTGAACATTATTTGAGTAAAAAAACTCGAGAGTGTACCTTTTAGTTGCCACCAAGATCTTAGTTATGTTTTACTAAATTTGATATTCAAGTACTCTTAAAAACTAGAAGTCTCTTGTTCTTCTTTACTTCTATCAACTTTGATTCTTTGATTGTCGCTTTTTTGGAAAGGGTTGTTTTGGTGTTTTCCCCATGCGAATTTGATATGTACTCTTACTTATTGAGTGTCTTTTTCTCTCTGGTTTCTTATTACACTTTATAGTAAATGTTGTTTTTAGCTTATTAATGCTTTTGTTATCTTTTAGTTAATGGAAACAAAGTTAATGCTTTGCCTATTAATCGGTGTCTAACAAGTATAATAAATCGGCTAGTAATATAGGAAAATAAGATTAAAACCCTGAATATCATACCTAAAGGAACATGGATTGCTAAGTAGAATATATATAATTGAGTTGAATGTATCTAAGATTGTTTCCCAAGTTTTTGAATTGAAAGCAAGAAATAAACCAAATGGACAATAAAGCAAAACAAAAACTAAAACAAAACTAACAAAAATTAAACAAAACAATAACTAAAACACTTTTGCTAAAGGAACTATCCACTTCAACTTCCATTGCAATGCCTCAAATAAAAATATAACTCAAGTGATTATAGAAAAACTAGATAAAGAAAGCTAGATATCTTAGTTAAGAACATCATTCTAAGAATTAAACCATCTTTTTAGGAATAATTCAATACTTAGCATAAAAATCCAGCTTTATACTCCTAGATATTCATTAAATCCTTTTTCAAGTAACTTAAATCCAATCTATTCTTAGTTCAACTTTTCTGAGTATTAATCTACTCTTACCAATACATAATTATATCTAACTTAGAAAATAATCATGCATCAACACTAATGAACGAATCCAAGAACATGCATATCATAGATCATACTTTAATTAATCATTAACTATTAATCAAATAAATTAACAATTAATCTTAGTACAATCAAAGATAAGAAGTTGCTCAAGAACTAAGAAATAATCAAACTTGCATTGAATTAAAGCACAAACTAAGTCATCATAATAAAAGTATGAGGGTTTAAGTTTTTCTGAGTAAAAGTAAAGAAAACTACTTACTGAACATGATTAAAACGAAATAAAAACTAAAATAAAGAGATACAATACTTATAAAGCTTCAAACTTACTTATGATGATTTCTCAGAACAACAGTAGAAAGCTTAAATCTTTAAAAGAATTGCAAATAAAGAAAATAAGAAAAATTAAGCTAAAAACTACTATACAAAATTAACTAAACAAACTAAGTTAAAACTAAAGAAAATTTGTAATTAAGTGGCCTCCCCAGTCTTGGTGTCTTCAGCCCTTTTTATAGCCTCTAAAGGAGGAGTTTTACGCCCCTTGTGAATTTCTAAACTGAAGGAATTTGTGTTTTAGTGAAATAGGAAGTCACATATTAAGTACTTTAAGAGAAAACATCAATGATATTCCTCTTAATTTCACAATTCATCCCTTTTGGAAGTCACAATTGCTTTCCCTTGTAAAAGTCTCTCACTTAAGATTTTGCCATAAATGCTAGCTTTATTGCAAACTTTCTTTCTTTTCTTTTTTTTGTTGTACTAGCTTCATTACTGGCAATTTATGATAATATGGGTTACGTAAGGTAAATTTTCACTATTTTCTTGACTTTAATAACAAACCTTGAAAAAAGTATCCCAAAAACCTTCTTTACTACACTCTTCCATTACCCATAAAAATCAATTCATCCAAATCCTAGAGTGGCCAATTCTTAGAAGGAAAGATAAAAGCTTTTTAGGCTATATGGTTAATAAATGAGTGTAACAAGAAAAATAAATATGACATGCATTAAGCATGCCTCATTAAGCTCAAAATGGTTAATAAGGGTCAAATATATATAAAAAAAAGGTGGAAAAACAGTCTTAATATAACTCAACAAGAAAAATATTGCCTAAATCACTTTTGAAGTTATTTGAGTTATATTTATGCTTTGAAGGGTGATGAAGAAGGTTCTAGTGTACTAAAATTCCTTACGAAATTATTTTAATGCACAAGTTTTTCTTAAATTTTAAAACTGGTATTTTGTGCTCAAAAAGTGGAAACTAACAAATATAAGTCAAGTTGAATGCTAAACTAGCTAAAATTCCATTAAACAACATGCTTGTCTTAATGCTAATTTTTTTTTAACTATATCACATTCTAAGTTCAAGTTCAACTAGTTCAATTTTTGATAGTAAAACTGGGGCAAATTAAGTCTAGTGTAAGCTAAATGATAAATTTGAACTAATTATTTAACTAGAATGCAAACTACAAACAAAACATGCAAACTTCAAACCAAACTAAAAAATCTAAAACAAAAACAAAATAACTACAACAATTCATGAGTAAGATAAGAGAACTCCCTTAAATTGATCTTCAAAATTTAACTCAATTGAGCTCTATCCCCCTCTTTAAAATCATGTTGTCCTTAGCAAAGTTGTAAAAAATTTTAGCTCACTACACAAGTTAAGTTCAAGTAAGTGCCCAAGAGAAATGGAGACTATAGCAATACTACACTTGACTCAAAGCAATACTAGCACAAGCAAAGAACCATAATCAAGCCAAAAGGATACATGAGATCAATGAAATTGAGTGAACAGTTCGAACATGCCTCTATAACTAAGAGAATGCAGAAAACAAGGCTTAATAAACATGGTGGCCATGTGAAGAAATGCACCTAGTCTAAAAATGCTTGAAT
The DNA here is from genome assembly GCA_037975025.1 of Excoecaria agallocha. Taxonomy (NCBI): domain Eukaryota; kingdom Viridiplantae; phylum Streptophyta; class Magnoliopsida; order Malpighiales; family Euphorbiaceae; genus Excoecaria; species Excoecaria agallocha. Next base: position 6,168,424 of record CM075818.1, on the reverse strand, counting down.
GCTCAATGTATAATATCAATGTGTTATGGATAATCTCAAATATAACGTTAATTGGTGATGGATTAGCTTAATAAGATGAAGAAAAAGACTTTAAATTGGTTATGGTAAGCACAAAAGAGATAAGCCAATTTAAATACAATCTCAAACATTATTAAGCCAATAATTAAACTCATGGTTCAATTTCAAACAATAAGTAAGCTAAGAGTAAATGAAGTGAAAATGAAAATTAACTCAAAATTAATCTCTAAGCAAACCTAAGTTTAAGAATAAAAAAAACTACAACAATTCTTCCAATTAATGTAAGCAACAAAGTTGAAGAATTAAACAATGCAAAATGCACTTATTTGATAATAATGACGATGGACATTAAAGAACAACTATAGCTTGATCAGGGTTGAGGGAGAGTGTGAATTGAGTGAGCAAACAGAGTTTAAGTGTTTTCCACTATATGCAAGCCAAAATTAGAAAATAAAACTCAACCTCAAACAATGAGTGAACCTTGTACAATTTTCATACAAGTGTACTAACCTAAAAAAATGGCATATTAAGATTGCAAATAAAAGCTTGAATGACATATAAGGCACTACGATTAGATAACACGGTGGTCTGCTAGCTGGTTAGCGGGCGGGTTAAGGGGCGATGCTCCCTACGAGGTTCCTGAGGGGCAGAGCCCCTAGGCGAGGTCAAAGGGCAGTGTCCCTCGAAGCTTTAAAGCAACGAAAAACTCATTAACAATTTTTTACCAAAAAATCCTATTCTGAATCCCAAAAACCAACACTTGATGTGAGTGCCTAGTGTAGGGAGGTGTGTGCTTTGATGAGTGAGATATGTTCTTGGGTGAGGGAAAGAGTGTGTTGTGTGAGTGAGTGTAAGTGAGGAAAGAAATTAAAGAGTGGGGGCTTTTAAAGTGAGGCACTCGGGTGAGTGAAAAGACACTAGGCCGAGTGAAGGCTCACGGTTTTAAAAGGGAGAGATGAAGGCCAAATAGTAAACTACATAAATAGACCAACGAAAAAGCACTTGGGAGAGTGGAAAAGACCACTCGGCAGAGTGAAGAGGGGCTGGAGCAAAGGGCTAGAAAAAAATAAGAAACACTCAGAAGAGTATTTTATCACTTAGCAAAGTACTCATGCACTCGGGAGAGTGACCATAGTCACTTAGGAGAGCAATAGGACACTTGGGAGAGTGACTAGAGTCACTCGGTCGAGTGACATAGGGTTGCTCTCACTTCAAATTTTTTTCTTGTCTGATTTTCAACATCAAATCCTCAATGGAAGATTGTTTGCACTATCGCTTCATTCCTATCTTATTTCAACCCTTTAACATCTTAAACAAATCTCTCAAAATGTCATTAAGTTATGATTTCCAACTCACTCAAATGAATCAATTCTCACTCAAAGTTGTTTTAAAATCATGTATAATAGCATGAATCCTATAAACCAATTACAGAACTATTGGGTTTTGAAATATTAAAATTAAAATACACAGCGGAAAGGGAAACCCACCATAGATCCTAGTGATCCAATTGATTCAATAGAAGGAGTGTAACGATTACCAAGCTCTCGAAGCGCAGAAAAATTGAATCGTAGGTGCGACTCCACGCGAAACGGCACCCTTTACCAGTATCCACAAGCAAATGCAACGAAGAGAATCGCCTGGGGTGCTAGCTTCTTTCTTTGGCAGCTAGGGTTTTTTTCTCTCTTTGAGATTATAAAAGAAAATGATTTTCTCTCTCTTTCTCTTTTAAGTGGCGGCTATATATATATATATATATATATATATATATATATATATATATATATATATATATATATATATATATATATATATATATATATATATATATATATATATATATATATATATATATATATATATATATATATATATATATATATATATAATTGACCTAACCCTAATTAAGAAAGAAAAAACTTCAGGCCCACTTTTCTTATTAAAATAATAAATACCTTATTTCTTATTTAAAATAATAATAATAATAATAATAATAATATTATTATTATTATTATTATTATTATTATTTTGAATTTATTTTATCATAAAATAAAATTCGAAATACCCGAATTAACCCTTAGTCCATTCATCACATTTTATGTGTGCGACTCAATAAGTTCATATTATATTGGCAGTGGGCCCCAATCCCATCATGGGCCCACAAGTCATAAGCGGCCTCTAGCAAGATATTATGACTACCCAAATAATATAAATATCGATAATTCGATTTTAACCTAATAGAACATGTTATAATCCCTTTGTCATATGATATATTGTTTGAACATAAGTTATGGTCCATGTCAAACTTATATAGTCCAAACATATAATTTCTCGATCACTAAGTAGACTGATAATATCAAATGAAATTGATTGCTCCATCAATTCATTTAAGCACGTTCATGCATTTCTTAGTCCTACTTATCGAGGGGTCCAATAGATATCTCTCTCATAAGAGAGGGACAAATTCCTTCTTGATTATTCACTATCCTCTACAAGATTCTCATTATGTCCAATCATAACCTTTATGAGTATCCGATTAAAGATAATGTTTGATTATGTTAAAACATAATGCTCACCATGTAAGATACTGTGATAATCTCAGGTTTAAGGATCGATAACATAACTATTATGAGATCACTAATGACATTAACCCATGTAGTATCTCATTGCGGGTCTATCCAATACTCTGTTCTCTAACAAGAACTTATAAGTTTAATTCATATCACCACATAGATAATCATCCCATGATTATCAATCAAACTTATACTAGTCTTTATTTATCATTAATCATTTAATGATAAATGACTAGGGATAGTAAAAAAAAACATTAAATTGTTATTTACAAACATTATTATAATGTAACATGCCAACAATATAATAATATGAAGAAAACCCAATTTTACAAAATGAAATGTGATATTACATAAAGGGCCTAATGTTTGGCCTAGGGCATAACCACTAACAAGAACATCTCAACTGTACCATAAATCATAACTCACTTAATTAAAGCTCTACCTTGAACAATCAATCTTCTTTCACTGAAAACCATGCCAAAACAATATACAAGCCCAAAATCTAGTTAAATTACATATCAAATTCATTCTCAACTCAGCAAATGAGTAATTTTTCATTAATTCATAAAACCTCAAGCAAATAAAATCACACTCACACTTAAACAATGAAAACAAACTAAAGGAGCACTCAAATAAATCAAAGCAAATTCAAAAGTTTAGTATACTCTCCCTAAGTTCTTGAAGCACATAAAAATAATGAAAGATTATACCTCACCAATAAAAAACACACTCAAAAAGTATAAATCCTCCTTAAGTTTAACTAAATTCCAATTCCCTTTTATTGGCAACAAAAAAAAAACAATATGAGCTCTTTAATGATCTTAAAAGCACTTACTAATTTAATTACAATGATTAAGCCCCAATATCATTAGTAGCTTCTTTTTCAACCTCTAACTCCTAAACTCATGAATTAAATGACACAAACACAATAAATTTAAGAAATATGAAGAACATAAATTGAACTATAGAAACCTATGAAGTTAAACTAAAGATAAGATAACTGCTAATAAAAATAACAAACAAAACTCAACTCATAAAAAAAATTACAAAAATTTAAAGAGAAGGTTTAGAAGAGTTCTGGTTTATTAAGTCCCAGCTCGACTTACGTTACTTTTAGGAGGCTGAGCTTGTGATCTAAATAAGGGTCTCTCCGGACTTTGTTCTTCATTTTCTCCCATTAGCAGAAGAAACTTGTCAAAGTTCACCAAGGTTGAAAATTATATATCTTTAATAAAGTATGACTCCTCCTTTGGTCCTTCAAAAATGAACTCTATCGGCTCTTTCAACTTTAATAACATCTTTAAATAGACTAAATTTAGTGCCTCCACCTAAGAGTTAAACACTTTTTGCTCTTTTGGTGATAAATTCTTTGTAGAAGGTTTAAACACACCTTTCGAATAAAAACATGACTTGTCTTCAAATATGAATTGCCCCTTTTCTGCTCATGCACCCCAAAACTAGATACTTCCTTAATTACCATTAATGCATGATTTATTTCCTCCTACTTAGCATCATTACTTTGAAATTGCATTGAGACACTCAAGAGTTCAGGTTTGGATTCCAACCTTTTAATTCCCTTTTCTTGCTCCCTCAATAAATTTTCTTGACTCTTGATTGTCTCCTCTTGATTCTTTAACTTTTCCTCTTGAATTCTAATATTTTCCTCTTGAACCCTTAACTTTTCTTCTTGAATTCTAAACATTTCCTCTTGAGCCCTTAACTTCTCCTTTTGAATTTTAAATGTAGGCTCCCACTTTTCCTTTTCAGCCCTAAACTAGTTTTCTTGATGTTTTAGCATTTCCAGAAGAACTTAAATTTTTGAAGTGGTGGACTTTTATGGCATCCATGGAGAGTAAGAATCATTAAAAGGTGTTGAATAAGGAATTAGTGAATGTGCACATAAAAGCTTTATTTCCTGCACTTTTTTCGTTAAATCATTCACTTCTTATCTCAAAAGAAACAATTCATAATCTTGGATATCATCTTGTATCATCAAGAAAAATGTCTCAGAAATTTCTTGCAAAAAATAATCATCAAATCAAAAATAAATAAAAAAATTTGAGATTACACTTAATCATATATATTAAATAATCAACACCACTGTTCCTCGATAACGATGCCAAAAACTTGATCGGTGTCTAGCAAGTGTACTAGATTGACTAGTAATATAGGAAAATAAGACTAAGATCCTAAATATCATACCCAAGGGAACATGAATTGCTATGTAGAATATCTATAATTGAGTTAAATGTATCTGAGATTGTTTTACAAGTTTTTGAATTAAAAGCAAGAAATAAACCAAATGGACAATATAGGAAAACAAAAACAAAAACTGGACTAACATAAATTAAACACAAAATAATAACTAAAACACTTTTGCTAAAGGAACTATCCACTTAAACTTCCATCACAATACCTCAAATCAAAAGTAACACAAGTGATTATTGAAAAACTAGATAAAGAAAGCCAGATATCTTAGTCAAGAACATCATTCTAAGAATTAAACCATCTTGTTGGGAATAATTTAATACTTAGCATAAAAATCCAGTTTTATAATCCTAGATATTCATTAAATCTTTTTTTAGGTAACTTGAATCCAATCTATTCTTAGTTTAACTTTTCTAAGTATTAATCCACTCTTACCAATATATAATTATATCTAACTTAGAAAATAATCATGCATCAACACTAATGAACGAATCCAAGAACATGCATATCATAGATCATACTTTAATAAATCATTAACTATTCATTAAATAAATTAACAATCAATCTTAATTCAATCAAAGATAAGAAGTTGCTCAAGAACTAAGAAATAATCAAACTGGCATTTAATTAAAGCACAAACTAAGTCATCACAATAAAAGTATGAGGGTCCAGGTTTCCCTCAGCAAAAGTAAAGAGAACTACTTACCGAACATGATTAAAATGAAAGAAAAACTAAAATAAAGAGATACAATACTCGTCAATCTTTAAACTTGCTTATGATGATTTGTCAGAACAACAGTAGAAAGCTTGAATCTTTAAGAGGATTGCAAAGTAAGAAAATAAGAAAAATTAAGCTAAAAACTATTATACAAAATTAACTAAAGAAACTAAGTTAAAACTAAAGAAAATTCATAATTAAATGGCCTCCCCAGTCTTGGTGTCTTCAGCCATTTTTATAGCCTTTAATGGAAGAGTTTTTTGCCCTCCGTGACTTCCTAAACTGAAGGAATTTGTGTTTCGGTAAATAGGAAGTCTTTTATCGAAATAGGAAGTCTTTTATCAACTAAACAGGATACCCACTTAGGACAGTGGTCTTGGTCACTCAAGAGAGTGCTTTAATGCTCAAGAGAGTGATTCCTCACTCAAGAGAGTGTTTTAACCCTATAAAACACGTGAAGTTGCCTTGGATGAGTGCCAAAATCACTCAGGAGAGTGTTAAATCACTCAGCCGAATGATAAAATCACCCAGTTGAGTGCTTTTTGGCTACCTTCACGAATCAAAAGACAGATTTCCCAAATATTCCAATTTTACCCCTGAATTTTTTCCTTTTTGCATTTTAACCCCTTTTCTCTTCAATTTAGCCCTGAAAAATACTAAAACTAATAATTAAACCCAAAAACATACAAATTAACTAATTAATCCTAAAATCAACTAAATTAACTAAATGAAACATGTAAAAATAAACTAAAAACATAGTATAATTCACGCTTATCACCTATGTTTGTTTGTTGTTGAGATTTATTGATATTTCTTTTTTTATATTCTCTTTGCTTATAGTTGTTATTTCTTCAACCTCAGATCCTCTCTTTTTTTTTAACTCTTTTAAGGATAAAATGCCTACCTTTATTAATCGAGATCCATCTCCTCAAGATAGTAAACTTATGTTTGGTCACATAGTCTTAGATTTATGGTTTCCTATTAAGACATTGAAAGAAATTCTTAAGGTGATTAGGCAAACTAAAAAATGGTTTTATATTCAACCTAAGAGTCAAATTATTTTTTTTCCATTTTCAATCTACAAAAGATGTTGCTCTAATTTTGCAAGGAAGACCTTGGTTTAATAAAAAGCATTATTTACTTGTTCAAGAATGGTCTCCTTAAATTCCTTTAAATAACCTATTTCTCAAAAAGTTTCCATTTTGGGTTCAAGTGCATAGATTTCCTTTGAATTTGTTTTCTTGTAAAGCCTTAAAATATACCTTAATGGGATTAGGATATACTTAGAAAAGATTAATAAGTGAATAAAAAGGTTAAGTAAGTAAAGTGTAGTTTTGGGACCTAATTAAAAATAATTGAAAAGTTTAGGGCAATTTCATAATTAGCTTAAATTATGGGGTTAATCTGTACATATATAAAACTATTAGGTTAATGTGTAAATGAGATGTAATTACGTGTAAATTTCTAAATGGGAGACATAAAGTGAATTCATAATTTTGCAAAGTCAAATGTGCGCACCAATCAAAAGGTGACATTTTGTGAGTTTTTAGAAAAGTAAAGAAAATTAAAGGAATTAAAAAAGAGAGGAGGCTGACCTTAATGGCTAAAAACAAAAATTTCTCTCTTTGTTTCCTTCACCAAAATACTCGCATACCAAATTTTTATGAGAGATTAACAAGAAGAAATAAGATTAAGTTATTAGAAGGTAAGATTAAGAGGAAGAATAAGTTAAAGGAAAGGGCAAAGAGAAAGTGTAAATTCCAAAACAAGTTAATGACAAGATTTAGGAACTTTGTCATTTTAGTGTGCATATGTGATATCTTTATGATGTATGTGTTTATACGAAGTGTAAGCAATGTATAATTGTTGAATTAGCAAAATAGGCAATAGAACATGGTTAGCTTTGTTTTTAAAGTAATTGAAGTGAAAAAGAATCTAATTTTGGTTTAAATTATATATGAGTAGTAGGTATTATTTTAGGCATAACCATCACTCTAGAACTCGGATTAAGATGAATATAATTTTAGTAAAAAATAGACTCATAATGAAGCAACTTTCATGGAGAGAACCCAATTCTATCTCTAGCTTACCTAGAAATTAGCTCATAAATAAAGTAACAATCGGTCTCCAAACAAATATTAAAAAATAATCTAAAGTATTTTGGCCATAAATCACATTTCATAGGTCTAAATTGCTTGATTCTTTAAGAAATAGAGATGTAATTCTTATAAAGACACCTTGATTTGAATCTTAAATATTTTAGGTCTAAAATAGAGACAAAACTAGATGACACAATCTATTAGTTGGAAACTTCTTAATTTTGAATATGTGCATGTGACTTGCATGAACTAAATTGATATTTGTGATGTTTATATTATGAAAATGATGAGGATATAAAGCATAAATGATGCTATATGAATAAATGTACTTAAATATATAAATGTATAATTGATTATAAAAATGACAAAGAGATGGAATTAAAGTTCCTTATGTATTATTATGTGCGTACTGAATTTTTGAAAGTATATGATGTATAGATATGCGTGCAACTTGAAAGTATGTTTATTATAAGTAATTGGCTATATTTATAATAATATATGAAGGAAGAAATATGAATCAAAAATATTTAAAAGTATATGCATTGGTATATGTTTTGTATATTGATAATTATGATGAATAAAAGTATGTGTTTAGATATACTCTATATACCAAAGACCATGAAAATTGTAAGAGATTATATATATATATATATATATATATATATATATATATATATATATATATATATATATATATATATATATATATATATATATATATATATATATATGAATGTATGTATGTAGTTGAGACTAAATTATCTCTTTAAACTAATACCTATAGGTATTTATATATGGTACCAACGATGTATTTAATAAAAGGTACAAATATTTATAGCACCAATTATCCATACCCAAAGAAAAAGTGGAAGCTTAAAGAAAAAGAATTAAAATGGTACATACGTGTATATATATGTGTGTGTGTGCACGTGTGCGTGCATGTATGTACATATTTGTGCACACACACACACACATACATATATACATACATGCATGCACACACACACACATACATATGTACATACATATATACATACATACATACATACATGCATGCATGCATATACACACACAAAAACTCACATACATACATACATACATACATACAGATATACACACACACACATATATATGTATGTATGTATATACTTACATATGTACATGTACATATGTGTGTGTGTGTGTGTGTATGTATGTATGTATGTATGTATGTGTGTGTGTGTGTGTGTGTGTGTGTGTGTGTCTATATATATATATATATAAAAGACATGGAAAAATAAGTAAGTAATAATTAAATGATTAGTATACTTGTGAATGTTGACTTTATGGTATGTTTGGACTTATAATATATTTGCATATTATATGAATGTTATATTTGTTCATAATTAACGATTACCTTTACTTTATTTATATGATGGCATAGTCATATGCTTGTGTGATTGGGGATGACTTTTGTGAGAGGTCAACCAAATTGAGTGTTCCCCCTAAACTTGTAATTTAGCATGAATGGTTATCCGTGTAGGTCCAGGTGAAGGTAACTAGGTTTAAGGATATTTTATAGATTAGATGCCAACATAAAAGAAGATTAAGATTGTAAGTTTATATCCTTATAATTTTGAATAATGGCATGTACATGTGATGCGTGCTAAATCTCAAAGACATTTGATTTGCTCTCAAAAGCTTGCTTTTAAGCCTTAAGATCGGACAAGGTTTATTTAATTAATAAAAGTCGGTCACTTCACAATAAATTGGGTGGTTTATTTAATTTATTAAAAGTAGGTCGCTTCACAATAGATAGGGTTTTATACCCATCTATTGTTGATGATTAACCTATGAGGGCATTTTCTTGGCACCACAAGGCAGGTATCACGGACTCTCAACCCAATAAAACATTGGGATAAAGCATTGGGAAAGTGAATTCTAACCTTATGAGGCCAAACCATAGATAGTTCGAGACCTCACTCTTATTTATACCTTTGGTTAGCATTATATAAATGAGTTTTAATGATTAATTTATTTTATCTCTTTTTTCATGCGAGATATCATGTTGGAAAAGTAAGGTGCACTTAAACATATTGGAAAGCCATAAAGCATAAATATTGAAAGTTGTAAAAACATGGCATAGAAAGCATTAAAGAATATAAGAATAAATGTAAAGATAAATTTATACATAAATCAGGGAATTAATGGAGTTCATTTGGATGAGAACATTGGTCTTCGCTTGCATATTTACACGAAATGAGCACGTTGGGTGTATTTTGGATAAAAAATAAGGGCATTGAGCCCATGCAATTTTTGAAAATGAATCGTGTAGTTAATTTTAAGGTAAAAAAATCATTTTTTTTTATAAAAAAAAATCTTAATTTTTACATATTATTTTATGGATGAAAAATGGGACATTGGTCCTTTTTATTATAGAAAAATCCCACTCAAACTTGTATAAAATTATTTAATGAGTTTTTAGCTTATTGCTCAAAAAATCATAATAAAGAATGGCATAAAAGAACAATAATACAAAAAAAATGACATACATAAATTGGGCTATTTATTGAACTAGGAACGTTGGTTCCCCTGTACATATTTATAAAACTCTTTTGTGTGATTTTTGAGAAAAAGAATGGACATCGGTCTATTTTATTAGCAAAAAGCTCGATTAATTCAATAGAAATAGTTTTGGCATTGTTTTTAATTTAATCATGTGATAAACCGTTTATTATTACATGCTTGGTAGGAAAAAAAAGGAAAATAAAGGATAGTTAAATACAGGCCCAAATGATAAATAAATGAGAAAATAGAATAAAATCTAATCTATACTCCTCTTTATTCTACATCTCGACTTGGAATGCGTGTTGTGTATAAAAATATGGGAGAAAAAGATAATATTGGTTAATAATGAATTAAATTAATTAATAAATGATAAATAATTCGTTAAATTGAATGATTTAAATAAATAATCAATCTTAAATAGGAAAATAGACAAATCGAATAGAATGCATGATGCATTTGGAATTCATACAACATGTATTAACACACGTATGCTAAAACAATAGATAAACACAATAAATAATAATTATAATTTAATGAAATAAAGTGATAAATAAATGATGATAAATAATTAGCTAGATCAAATAAACTAAATAGATAATCAATTTAATATAATAGAAATAAAATAGATAAAATACGTAAAATGCAGGATGCATCTGGAATTCATACAACATTTATTGACACGCGTATGTTAAAGCATTTAAATAAATACAATAATCAAATATATAAACATATAATAAAAAGGAGAAAAAAGTTAATTAAAAGCATATACCATATTTAATGTAAATAACAAAATTATAGAAATTAGCAACAATAATGATGAAAATAACAATATGTATATTATACAAATAGATAAATAGAAAACAAGATTAAAATATAATTTAAATAAATATAATTAATTAAATAAATAAGAAATTGATAAATGATAAATATATAAATAGGAAAAAATAAATACTCATTATATAATAAACTACATTATATTGCACAAAATAAAATAGAATAAAATAAAACAACAATAATAATAATAATAATATTTTTAGCAATAATATAATAATAAAATTAAAGGGAGTTAAATATATGCATAAATACATAAAATAAGAAACAAGTAAATCACAAGTATTAATTAATTAGGCTAAATAAACAAATACAAATATAAAAAAAATATTAATAAAAAATATATTAGAAGAATATTCATAATATAATATTGATAAATTGAATAATATTATATAAAAAATATAACATTAATATAATATAATATAATATAATATAATATAATATAATATAATATAATATAATATAATATAATATAATATAATATAATATAATATAATATAATATAATATAATATAATATAATATAATATAATATAATATAATATAATATAATATAATGAACAATATTTAAATCATATCAAAAATTAAATGTAAAATAACCAATTAACAAATAATAATAATAATAATAATAATAATAATAATAATAAATTAAATAATTAACTAACATAATAAGATATAAATTATAAAGATAAATAAAACAAAAGGATGCTGATCAAAGAATTGCAAAAAGCAAATGGAATTAGGATGTTAAAAAATGCAACTTGGGCAAAAACAACAGTAACAAAGAAATAATAAAATAAAGGAAAGAAAGGAAAGCGTAAGTGGTAGGGGACGACGCAAGGTCGCAAGGGAGCATAAGTGACATGTAAGGGAAACAGTAGGGCAGGGGTGAGTCATGCCCAAGTTAGGCCGAGACATGAGCCAAGGGCATGACTCAGTCCAGCTGAAGGCCGTGGCTCAGCTCAAAAATGAATTTCAGCTCTTAGAACGACGATAAAAACCTTAGAAATCAACAAATTCCACCAAAAAACAATATTTTAACCATTTTAATGCATAAAAAAGCAAAAAAAAAAACTCAATTTCATGCATAAAAAACATGATTTTCATGAAGAAAACAAAGATTAAAGTAAAAAACCAAAATTCAAAATCATAAGTTGAAAAGGAAGATGATGAATAACTAATTTATAATTTACCTATTTTCTAAATTTTAACATGATTTTAATTAGTTAGCATGAATTAATGAGTTAAATAAGCATAAAAATCAATTAATAACAAATTAAAAAGCTCAAATCCAAGAAAACAAACAAATGAAAAAATAAAGAAAAAAATGAATACTTACTGTAACTTGAAGTTAACACTGGATTTAAGTGATTTTGGGGTCCAAGAATATTACCTTCAGGTTGGTTCCATCAAAGACTAAGGAAACTCAGTGCTTTTGGACTTCTTGTTGTCATTTTTTAGTTCTCTGCTCTTTTGTTTCAAAATACAAAGTGTGTGTATGTGAGAGAGAGGAAGACAGAGAGAGAGAGAGGCCTCTTAAAAATCTATCTTTTTCTTGATTAAATAACCCAAAATCATTAAGTGTTTTTTGGATTAGGATAAAATAAAATCCCCTCCATTTTTCCCCTATTTCGTTGCCCAAAATAAGTTTTAAGAGTGAGTCATAGGCTTAACCCGTGAGTTAAGGGAGTGACTCATGCCCTTTTAATTTGACTTTGACTTTTTTTAAAACTTGAAAACCAATTTTTCCTTACTAATAGATGGAAAGAGAAAAAACACCTAAAAAGGATTTTTAAACTTTTAAAACTCATAGGAGAGCTCAAAAAATATTTTAAAAACAGAAAATTCGAAAGAAAGCCTAACATGTCCATTCTTTGTCTGTTTATGAGAAACACTTTCCTAATTAGGTAACCCTGATTAAAAGCTACCATAGAACCCAAAGTCTATAGTTGCTCCCAACTTTAGAGAGGCTAGTCCATTAGTATTTAGGTTAGCCAAAGTTCAGAGTAAAGGATAGAGACACATACCTGAGGTCGCTATCTCCTTGGCCGTGAAGGTTTGGTGATGAGGCAATCCATGTAAGCTTGTCAATAAAAACCACATAATGCAATCTTCTCTCCCTTCATGAGCTCGTGGCCTAGTTATCTACAGAAAATATTTTAATGCCTCTTAAGAGGGCTTTATGCTCATAGGGAGACTTTGAATGCCTTTTAAAGAATACTTTAGATTCATAGGCAAACCTCGCTATCTGTGGCTGGGCCTGGATTTATATTTTTGATGTTTGCCCATAGGCATATAGATTTTAAAACTTTTAAAGCCTCTTAAGAGGACTTTGAATTCATAGGCAAACCTCATTATTTGTGGTAGAGCTTGGATTTAGGTTTTTAAAGTTTGTTGAATGCATCTCAAAGAAGACATCAAATTCATAGGCGAACCTCGTTGTTTGATGGATTTTAAAAATTTTAAGGTTTTGGATATTTTAAGCTTGTGGAATTTTTGAAGGATTTGAGCCTTTTTGGATTTTGGGCATTTTTGAGTTTTTGGCTCATTTTCTAAAGATTTTGAAATTTTTGGATATTGGTGCATTTTAGGTCTAAGCGTTTCGTTTATCGGGTTATTTTATCTTCTTGAATTTTTAGGTGTGCCTCTTAAGAGAACTTAAGGGGTGCTGGAAAGCTTTGGAATGCTTGTTGAAAGAATTTTAGTTTTAGTATGGCAAACTCTGTTGTTTGTAGCTATGCCAAAGTTGTGATGAACTCCACTATTTACGGTTGTGCCAAGATGTATGGCAAACTTCGCTGTTTGTGGCAGTGTCGAGATTTATGTTTGTAGCTTTTGATGCATTTGCAATTTTGAAATTCTTAAATTTTAGATGTATTTGAGATTTTTAGATTTTGGAATGTACTTTGAATTTGTACAGTTTGATTGTACATTTTTACAATTTGCAATGTTTTGAATTTGTACAGTTTGAGTGTACGTTGAATTTTTACATTTCGAATGTATATTGAGTTTGTGCAGTTTGAGTGTACATTGTATTTTTACATTTTAAATGTATATTGTGTGCAGTTTAAGTGTACACTATATTTTTACATTTCAAATGTATATTGAGTTTGTGTAGCTTGAGTGTAAACTGTATTTTTACATTTCAAATGTATATTGAGTTTGTGCAGTTTTAGTGTATGTGGAATTTTTATAGTTTTAGTTTATGTTGGATTTTTACATTTTAGGTGTTTCAAGGCCTTGACACTTTTAGTGTGTTAGGTACTTACAAAATTTGTATTCTTTGTACATTTGTATTTCTGGTTTTTTTAAGGAATTCTTATACATTTGAAAATTTGGAGTTTGTGCACTTTGAAATTTTGTTTATTTGAATTGTTATACATTTGATTTTTTGTCTATTTAAATGTTTATACATTTAAGGAGTTTGAGTTTTGTACATTTAAGGAATTTTAGTTTTTGTACATTTATAAAATTTGAGTTTTTATGCATTTGAAGAACTGGAGGTTTTTTTTGTATATTTGAATTTTTATACATATATTGTGTTGTGTGTTCAAATAAATGATTTAGGATAAAAAGTCTTACCTGAGTGCCTCCAGCAAAGATGTGCGTTGATAGTATAGCTCTATTAGAAGTCTTTTTTTATGGTTTTGCATGATCTCTACTTCCTAGGGATTTTGTCTCAAAACAAGATGGTCATCCTCTTGTAATTACCCCTAGTATAGTATGTGTGGAGATGACCTTGCTTTTTGAGATGCTCCCTTTGCATGATTTCTCCAATGGGAGTTTTTTGCAGTCTGATTGTCCATTGCTTGGAGTTGTCCTATGACCAGCTTTGGTGCACCGAGTCCATTCTCATTTTTCTTGCAAGAAATTACTCATATGAGTATGTACGAGAAATTACATATGTGCAGGATATGTGCAAAATTCACGTGTGTATGTACAATTATGTATGTGAGTCATGTGTGGTGCGTGCCATATGTGGTGTGTAAAGAATTACTTGCCAAAAAGTATCTAAAATTTAAAGTATTGTAACTTATCAAATAACTTAAATTGGAATTTTATACATCCTTGAATAAGCTGAATGAACCACATTCTTAACTAGTTTAATCTTAATAAGAGAAATTAAAAGGCCATTCTCAATAAGAGAATGGAAGAGTAGGCATGTTAATATTGAGGTCTACTGAATCAACACATAAGCACAATGCATACCAAATAACTTCTGTGTATGTGTGATGAAGGCCAAAACATAATTTTGGTCTTTTGAAAAAAAATTCTGGATGCAAAGTTAGGGACGAAATTTGACTCGAATGCATAAATGCATTTGTGGCCTCTCACTTGAAGCTCAAAAAATATCATATACCTTTTCTTATGTACCAAACCTTATTAGAAGGTCATCTCTACTAGGTTGGGTGAGGTTGAACCCAGAATCAAGAGGTATTACATTGGTTCTTACGTTAGGCTTAGGTGAATAGCTATCAAAGAAAGGTCATGTTGCCAAAGGAAAATGACCACTATATTTTTTTGATCGGCGAGAGGACTATTCTCTACACATTTTTCCACTATCAAAGTACTATTGGACTTGCCTCTAGTGGTTTTCAATTTACTAGAAATTGTTTAAGGGTAACAACTCGGGGTCTCCCTTTTTCCTTTTTTTTTCATTTCTTTGTGGCATTGTATTCGAGGTTTTACCTTTCCCTCTTCTTTCTTTTTTTCATCATTTTTTTCTTTTTTCTTTTATTTTATTTTATTTTTTCGTTTTTCTTTTCTTTTTTCCATCAAATAACCTTGATTTTCTATGAATGAACAAAGGATTGATAGAAATTAATCCCCCATATTCTTGAAATGCAAAATCAAGTTTTCCATAGCGGTCATCTTTCTAAGGGGAAGCCAAAATCATTTGGGTTAAAGGGTCATTTTAATATGTGTAACAATGAAACGAGCACACATTTAGCATGCTTGAAATGGAGGCTCAATGGGCGAGCAATCGATTATAGAATCAAGGTAGGAAGAGTTATTTAAAGAGCTATACAAAGAAGGGTTGCCTGAATCATTTTATGGATTTTGTCTCATTCGGGGTCACTTTGATGGATAATCAGAAAGGTTCTGGTGTTTTTATTGAGTTCTACCCAATCCTCTCATCTGGAAATAGTTTTTTTGTTTTCTTCTTATTTTTTAAAACTAGTCCGAGGTGCTCAAAATTTAGAAATTACATGGTATGGCCAAGGCTTTCATGCAATTTAGCAAACAAAGATAAAACATGACTACCTTCTCTTCAGCTCATATTTGAATAAAATACAAATTTCTGTAATTGAGGTTGAACTTATTCATAGTTGAGAATTACTCGAATGAAGTAGAATTTCAAATTAAAAGATAATTAATAAGAAGCAATTATATCAAAATCTTTGATATAACTTGGCAAGGTAAATTAAACTTAAGTCATAAACTATTTTAATAAGAATACTCCCTATATTTGGGAAAAGGATAACATTATGGCAGTTATCTCGAATGCATCATGGAGGCGGTGACGCTCGAGTCTCCAAACTTTGCAATTAGTGTACCGCACATGAAGGCACAAGAGAATTATTGAGACAAGGATAGCAGAGCCTACTTTTTCTTCACTTGTAAGGTTATGAATAGCAATATATACAAACAATTTTGTGTGCATAAAGAATTATATATGGAGAAAAATACACAAAATTATATAAGTGATGCACACAATAAATTACATGTGAAAGACATACAATGAATTATGTGTAGAGTTTGTGCAAAAGGGTTATGTGTGCCAACATATGTAAAAAATTATATAAAACATTTACAAAATACATGTAGAGGGGGATGAGTGTGTGCACAAACACCTGTAAGAAGTTACATGCATCAGAACACTTATGTCAAAAAGAATGCATGTGGAAATGTAAGAATGCATGCATAAATGTGAGAATACAAGGATGTATGCATGAAATGCAAAAATGCATACAGAAATGTAAGCATGCATGCAGAAATGTAAAAATACAAGAATGAATGTAGAAACTCATGAATGCCTAAAAAAACATGCAGAAATGCAAGAATGTATGCAGAAATGTATAAATGTAGAAATGGAAGAATGCATGCAGAAATGAAAAAATGCATATAGAAATTCATTAATGTATACAAAAATACATGAATGTATGTAGGAATGCAAGAATGCATACAAAAATGCATTGACTACACCCTAGGTGGTCAGGAGACCCCGTTTTAGATGCGATCTGGTTATTGGCCCACACATGCCTTGCTCAGAATTCCTGGTCTTTAGACAAACTTCCTTTAGTTATCTCCTTTAGTTTTTTTTTTTTGCTTTACCTTTTATCTGAGTTCTCTTATTATTTTTAGGGTAGATCATCTACCGTTGTTGCACTCCTTGCAAAAGAAAATTTATTTCCTCACAAACTATAATGTATTCATCATATTAAATGTCATTCTATGTTGTGTTTGTAATTCCATATTTTTACTCAAAAGTCATGCTTTCTACCTTAAGGGTTTTGTGGAGACCAAGGACATATTTTTGCCCCCAAAATTTTGACTTATGCCTTAAGTTGCAAGTTGACTACCAAAGGGGAGGTTACTTAAGACTTGACTTTACTAACAACCCATTTTTTTTCTTTAGGTACCTATAGTCCTCAGAAACATTGTAAAAGCCTTTCTACTTTATCTGGTTCAAATGGAGCAACTTTTTCCCTACCAATTTGCACCGAATTCCATTTGTGACATTCATCAAGAACAAACTTTTGGACAATAAAAGGTGGTCTTCCTCTAGTATAACTGTTGACATAGTGTCTTGATGGGGATGATAAGAACATCAAAAGAAGCAGTTGTCCCATAAGGTGTTGCTTTTGTCACTTGAGAATTTAGCCCTAATACATGCCTTTATTGTGTGTGATAAGTTTCTTTCTACATGTTAATCATATGATGCCTAGTTTATGCAAGCTTTCCTATTTACATGTATCACATAGCAATAGCAACAATTATATGCAGACATGTAATAAAAAAACACATGTTCCATTCAAACTCTGGGGGAAACACCTTGCATGCATTTGACTCCTATTACCCCTCATAGGTTTTCGTGAAATTTTGAATGGGCTAGTTTATGTAAGTTGGGTTTGAAGTTTTAGGCTTACTATTAAGAAAGATGGAAATAGCTAGGTGTAATGTTCTTGTTATCTCTTGGGGTGCCATTACAGGTTCAAATGAATATTTTATTTTCATAATTATTTATTTTTCAATCCTCTTACTTTATAAGCCATATTAGATGTAACCATGATGTTCTTTTTTCCTTAAGATTAAATGGAACAGTATTTATTGAATTAATATCTTATATAAATAAGTTATAATTATTGCCATGCATGATGCAATAAAATAAGACATTGCATGCATAAAAAAAGCTCATATTATTAACATAGTTAGAGAAACATATACATTGTTTAGGTATATATATCACATTATCAAAAAGTGCATCTTTTTCTACTATAGGTGTAGATAGTAGAAAGTCTTTCAACATCTCAGGCTCTTCCTTCTCTAGATGGTGCCTCCAAAATCGATGATGATATTCACATCCCCTAACTACTTGTCAATAGAACTGAATGAGTAATGGCTAAAAATTTACTTGCTATATACATCTTGAAGCACATACCATTCCGGTAAGCTTAAATCAAATAGAAACATGGTTGGTCAAATAACATTGCAACCTCTCCTCTTTTTACTTCCCCTCTCTTTGGATCTGGTATCTACTGAGTGTCAATTAGGTCCTAGATAAGATCCCTCAAACCTCAACAATATTCAGTCTTGTGTCCTGTATGTTGATGATAATCACAATACCAATTAGCCCTATGCTTACAGTTCCTCAAATTCTTAGTAGGCATTAGTGGTGAAGGTTGCAATTTCCTTTCATTTGTAAAATAGATGAGACACCAAGATAATGGCCTACTTAAGTCTGAATAATGCCACTGACTTGTTCCTACATTTGAGACTCTGAAGGTCTTATCACCATTGCCACTTTTGTTGCTTTGCTTCCATCATTCTTACCAGAACCCAGATTCAAAGAGCTAACCTTTTTATCCAAATACTCGACATCAGCTTCAATAGTTATGTCCTTGAGAGATTCCTAATCCTTTAAACCTTTCATTTTGAGTCCATCTCTTTAATATGGACGTACATTCCTAATAAAAAGTCTAATTTGATCGGAAGTGTTAGGTTTCCTTTTCATTTCTATTACTTAGTTCCTCCTTAGAGAAAAGTACTCATGGAAGGACTCATTAGGTTTTTATTGAAGCAACTCAAGATCTTTTATAGTAACTTCCATCCGAGTGCTGCAATCATATTGCTTTAAAAATTCCTTTGTTAGTAGGTCCTAATCTTCTTTAATCCTTCTATCAAGCCTATCTACCAATCAATGGATGGACCAACTAAACTGAGGCAGAAGTACTCGACCTTCTGCTTTTTGGTTTGAGTGGTCCCCTTTATGACTAGTGTGTATTGATTTATATAGGCAAATGATTTAGATGTAAAATCAAATTGGGGCAAGTCTGGCATTTTAAACCTTTGAGGCAGTATATCCTTACCTTCTAAGTCTCTATTCTCGGGGTTGATCCCACTTCTTGCAGATAAAATTTGGGTTATAACTTTTATCTTCTCCTGCATCTCTTTCAAAACTGGATCCTTTATTTTAGGTGCCTCGCCTCTCAGAGCCTGAGTCACTTCTGACTCTTCCTTTTCCTCAGGTATGAAATCCTCCTCAAAGGCGATACCCTTATCTTTCTATTACTCATCAAACAAAACTTTTGGTGCCACACCTTTAGAGTCAACAGCTAAGGGAAGTACCATAGCAGCAGTCGTGGTAGAGGTTCCCCCAACGGTAGCTAGTTCTATTTGAGCAACGACAAATGTTGTAGGCTGTTGTCAGGTAAGTCGCACCAAAACAAATATCATCTTGCTCATCATTGATATCATTCTCTTCTTAAACTCTTCAGACCTCATGTTTATCTTTTGATAAACAAAAGCCCTAGTTTGTGATAAATCTACCATTTCTATATGTTCTGAAGTTTTCTTAAAGATATTAGCCAAACCTAAATCTAACTCCAATTCTAATTCTGATCCAACCTGCTCTGGTAGGGGATTCTTAACGAAATAGCCGCATAGACCCCTAAACTACCTAGGTAGATCTATAATGGCTTAAAAGTTAGAAGGTTAGAATGATGCATGGAAAAATTTTATACATAAAATGAGATTTACATGTTATGGCAAGAATTACACATGTAAAATTAAATGTACATACTTTAAAAACTATAAATACAAAACATGTATGTTGTTTATTATTTATAGTTATTACTATTATTTTTTGTTAGTTTTCTAGAAATGCTTGCATATATATACAACATAAACAAACACATGCAAAAGAAAAAGAAAGTCCTCCCAACCTTATTACTCCCTCACAGGAGGTCGTGATGTCTTTTCCATAAGTGAACTTAGCTTACAGGTTAACAAGGAACCCAATGAACACGTATGATGCATGGTGGAAAGTTGACAGTATAACCTCTCTTTATTGAAAGCGCATGCAAATGGATTTTGGCCATTGTATATTTAAATAATCCAAATAAACTAAAATGCATCCATCAAAGCATGGAACCTTTGATGAGAAAACATCAAAATTTATTGGGATTTATTCAATATATAAGGGCCCACATCACAAATAGTGTATTATGGTGTATGCCCTTTAATGGAAGTGTCTATGTCATTACATGAGTTTTCAGCCAGCGATATAGTTTTAGGGCTACCCAAGTATGATCCCTGCTAACGAGTCTAGCTCATTATGAGCATAGTGACCAGTTTGGTTATCATTTGATATACTAAAAGGCACTAGGCTTGGGGCTGGTGGTCCTCCCTAACACTTTCCTACATTGAGTAAACATAGGGTCGTGCTTTGAGAATGCACTAGATTTAAAAGAGGGACATCTAACTTAATTTTATGGCCCTAGCATGAATGCAATGTAATTTTTCAAAAAGAGATAAAATATCTTAATCTCTAAACTCATTTATATTAAATTAACCAAAGGTAGTTTCAAAGAAAAACCTCGTGGATCCCTAGTGGCATCACCACTGTGATGCATGCTGAACCTCGAAGACATTTGGTTTGCTTTTAAAAACTGACTTTTAAGGCTCTAGACCAAACAAGGTTTATTTAATTCATAAAAGTCGGTTGCTTCGCAATAGTAGGGTTTTATTCTCATCTATTATTGATGATTAACCTATGAGCCCATCTGCTAGGTACCATAAGGGAGGTATCACGGAGTTGCCACCCAATAAAATATTAAAAAAGTGAATTCTAATCTTATGAGGCCTAAACCAAAGATAATTCTCATTAATTGTTAATTAATTATGAGTACTTATTTTAAGATTTATCACCAACCTATAGTAATTATTTCAATATCCTGATCTCTCACACAATATTTCAATAATGAATATTTATTAGTTAATGGAGGGAATACATCTCTCAATCATATTCTCACTTTTAGTAATCAAGAATAAAGTACTAATAAAGAAATCTACAATAAAAGACTAAGTACATTACTAAGAACATATAAGACATAGATATCATTGTTCAAGTTCCTAAAGAAAATGTAATTACTAATTACGAGAAGAAATAAAAAGATAAGAGATAGTAAAATAAATCTTTCAACCCTTTTCTGCTCTCTACGTAGGTAATCTTTTTCTTGATTGTCTTCTTCAAAAACTAAGTTAAAATAAAACTAAAATAAAATCAGAAAGATTGTTCTTTTCTTTTTTTTTCACCACCTTAATTCTTTACTATTTCTTGTATATATTGGATTCCAATCATTTTGTCTTTCAGAAATACCCCTCCAGAAGTATGCATCATTTGGTGAAGAGTGGTGTCCCTTTGAAGTGCCTTTTGAGAAAATAACTACCCAACGTCCCTATCTATCGTGCTCGCGACACATGTCACGCTTGCGACAAGACACGGGGCTTCAAATGTTGACTTTCTTCTGGTTTGACTGCTTTTTTCTTCTTCCTTGCTTTGTCGTGCTCGTGACTCCATCGTGCCCATGACAGGTCTTTTTCATTTGCTTGTTTTTCTACCTATTTTTCTTTAGTTGTAGCTCCTTTACTCCCTACACACACAATAAAAACACATAAACGACACCATGTTTCACATAAAAACTTAGCTAAAACTAGATATTTACTTCACAAAACATTCACAAATAATGCATCAATTAACCCACATCAAAAGCACACGGCTTGTGTGATGATAAATGATGCCTTATCCATTAAATTCTATCCATTGGTGGCAATCTCAACCTTCGGGTTGAATGAACACATGCTAAGCAAGTCCGATCTAACCATTTTTGCATATGACAACTCTAAAAGGCAAGCTATTAAGACCTTTAAGGTTGTAGTAAAAGCAGGACCCATTGAGACTAAAGCTGAGTTTGTGGTTTTGCCTATCCTTGTAAATTTCTCTGTGCTTCTCGAGAGACTATGGTTTTATAAGCCGGGAGGAGTGCCCTCCACATTGCACCAGATGATTAATATTCTCTATAATGGTCAAGTAGTTACTATCAAAGCAGTAAAGAAAAACTATGTGTTTGTGCTCAAAATAACAAAACATCCATTTAGTGGGTTCCATGTCACAATTGTTGAGGATGGAGAAAATGAAGATGAATTTCTTGATAATCCTTAAGTGATTAATATGCTTAGAAGAATAAATTTCCTGCCTAGAGCTAGTTTAGTCAAGAATTCTCAAGGACCTTAGACTGTTGTGGCTGGTAAGGGTTAAAAGGACAAAAAAGGGTTAGGCTTCACAGGTACCAGTAAGAAAGGGAAGGAAAAGATGGTAATGGAAGGAATCCCTTACATTTCTCAAAGTTTTATACCAGCTTTAGGTCTGTGCCTTTACTGTGGGGAGAATGAACCTCAAATGATAGGTGATGAGCTAATATCGGGATTTAAACTGTTTAATGATGTCTTCGACTGGGAACAAGGAATCATCAGGCTAATTGAAGGTTTTTGGGATGAGGAAATTTTGCTGCACCATTCAACCTGGGATAAAGAAGCACCAAAAAAAGTTATGATGGAGAAGCTGCTTGCTACAAAACTAAAAGGCTAGGAAAAAATGCAGGTCAAGGAACCACCCAAAGCTGAACCTGAGACTAGAGAGATATCTGATGCTTACAAGATTAAAGAAGATGCCTTTATTGATATTGTTTATGTTCCTGAACTATTTGATGAGAATAATATTTGCTCTTTTGATTACATTAATGAGATAAACAATTATGCTTACTTGTGTGATGTTTCTTCTAATTTCAATATGCATGATCATGATTATAAAGCATTCATATTTGACATTAACTCAATGAACACATGTTCATTCAATCTCGAAACCAAAGAAAATCCAAAAGAAATTTTCTAGCATTAGATATAACTCTTGAGGGGAAAAAAATTTTTGAGAGTATTAAAAAAATATGAAAAGTCTTTGCCTAGACCTATAAAAGACATGTCAAGGATAAATCAAAAAGTCACTAAACATGCCATCCCAACATACCCAGGCTATGAACTAGTTAAACAAAAGCTTAGAAGACTTAGGCCAAAATGGGCTGAGAAAGTTAAAGAGAAAGTTAGAAAGAAAATAGAGGTTAAGTTCCTACTGGAAGTTTAATACCCCACATGGCTAGCAAACCTAGTCCCTGTAGCAAAGAAAGATGGAATGGTAAAAGTTTGTGTGGATTATAGAGACCTAAACAAAACCTATCCCAAAGATGACTTTTCTTCGCCTCATATAGATATGCTGGTTGATAGTGCAACTGCTTATGCTATATACAGTTTTATGGATGGATATATAGGGTATAATCAGATCCTAAACAAAACAGTGGATAAGATCAAAATAGCTTTCATAACCGAATGGGGGACATATGCTTATCGGGTCATGCCTTTTGGACTTAAAAATGCAAGAGCTACCTATCAAAGAATGGCCACTAAGATCTTAGACGATTTGATTCACAAAGAAGTAGAGGGTCACTTTGAAGCATTAGAGAAGTTCTTTCAGAAGATTAGTTAGTACAATCTCCGCTTCAATCTAAAGAAGTGCATATTTGGGGTTACGTCAGGTAAGCTTTTAGGTCACGTCATGAGCCAAAAAGGTATAGAGGTAGATCCTGACAAGGTAAAGGCCATTAGAGAAATGCTAGTGCCCTAGAAGGAAAAAGAAGTTCGGGTATTCTAGGGAAAATTTCAGTACATAAGAAGGTTTATTGCCAAGTTAACTTCCATTTGTAAACCGATTTTCAAGCTGCTCAAGAATAATTAGCCTGTGGTTTGGAATGAGGATTGTCAGAAAGTATTTGATACCATCAAGGATTACTTATTGCATCTGCCCATATTGAGACCGCCTCAGGCAGGATGACCTCTAATTCTGTACATAGAAATAAAAGATAGTTCAGTAGGGGCTATGATGGCATAAAAAGATGATTTTAGGATTGATTATGCAGTATACTATCTTAGCTAGAAATTCCTTTCTTACGAGGCAAAATATGTAGAGGTTGAAAAGATTTATCTGACAGTCATATAGGTGTCTAAGAAGATGAGACATTACTTCTATTCTTACAGGATACAAGCCGTAGCTAAAAAAATCCCCTTAGATACCTATAAGAAGCCCCTTCACTGTTAGGAAAGATGGGAAGATGTTTAATTCTCTTACATGAATTCAACATAGAATACATCACTAGGAAAACCATTAAGAGAAGAGCAGTGGCAAAGTTCCTAGCTGATCAGCCTCTAGAAGGTGAAGAGATGACCTATGAATTCCCCATTGAAAACATAATGGCCATAACAGTGCAGGGGTGGCAGATATATTTCAATGGAGCTATCAACAATAAAGAAGCAGGAGTCAGAGTGATCTTGGTTACCCTAGAGGGAGAAAGGATGCCATTAGCTAAAAAGTTAAGATACAAGGTCACGAACAACAAAGTAGAGTATGAAGCTTGCATTTTCGAGATAGAGGCTATATTGGCTATAGGGACAAAGTCTGTAGAAGTGTTTGGAGATTCATCTCTAGTGGTTTACCAAGCGAGGGGTGAATGGTCAGTAAAATGGGAAAGCTTGTTGCCTTATCTTAATTAGATACCAGAACGTCTTAAGCTATTAGTTCAAAGTTTACACTTTCGACTATATGCTTAGGGGAGAAAATTAGTTGGCATGCATTTTAGCCACCCTGGTGTCTATGTGGGACAATCCAAAGGGATTAATTGTAAAACTTGTATTAGTTTTGAGCACTGATAGGCCATGCTTTGAAAAAGAACAAGTCATGGATATTGAGGTAGACAAAGGAAAGCCTTAGTACTACGATATTTAAAATTACCTAAAAAAGTCAGTGTTCCTTAAGGAAGCATTGAAAAGGACCAAAGAATAATTTGTAAGTTATCATTTTAGATCATCACTGTAGGAGGAGTGCTTTATAAAAGACAACTCAATGGAATTCAATTGTGGTGTTTGGATGAAATGGAAGCAAAAATTTTAATGGAAGAAGTATATGCAAGAGTATGTGGAGCTCATATGAACAGGCTAGCCTTGGCTAAAAGGATTATGAGGCAAGGCTTCTTCTGGCTCACGATAGATACTGATTGATCTAAATATGTTAAGGAGTATCAATTATGCCTACAGTATATAGATCTAAAACATCTGCCTATTTTTGAACTGTGCAACCTCACATTGCCATGGCCATTTACTGCATGGGGAATAGACATCATGGGAATGATCCATTCGCCTACCTCAAATGGACATAGATTCATCATCATAGCCATTGATTACTTCACTAAGCGGGTGAGCAAAATCCTTTAAATAGGTAGATGCACGGGATATGGCCAAGTTCATTGAGAAGAAATTGATATGCAAATATAGATTGCCTCATTAAGTGGTCTTAGACAATGGGCTACAGTTCTCAAGAGAAACTAGACAGATGTTTGTTAGATATGAGATTCAATATCACAAGTCTTCCCCTTACAGACCTCAAGCAAACGGAGCAGTCGAAGCAACTAATAAGAATGTAAAAAGGATTTTAGCCAAAATGGTGTAAACCTACAAGGATTAGGCCAATAAGCTACCCTTTGCAATATGGGTTATAGGACAATAGCCAAAACTTCAACAGGAGTAACTCCTTTCTCCCTAGTTTATGAAACAGAAGCAGTATTGCCAGAAGAGATCGAACATTAGTCCTTGAGAGTAGTTCTAGAAGTCGAGATACCAAAAACAGAATGGGCTAAGTAGAGACTATCATAGCTTAACTTACTTGATGGGGAAAGAATGAGGGTGTATTATCACAATCAAGTTTATTAGAAGAGGATGGCCCATTCATTTGGGAAGAAAGTCAGGAACACCCTCTGAAGGAAAGAGACCTAGTGTTCAAACAGATAAGGCCCAAAAGTCCAGACATTTGAGGTAAATTCAGGCCCACATGGGAAGGACCTTTTATGCTTAAGAAACTGTTATCCAAAGGTGCTGCCATTTTGTCAGATAGTGATGGCAATGAATTTTGAGAACCTATGAATGTCAACAGACTAAAAAGGTTCTATCGCTAAAGACTAAAAGGGAAAAAGAAGAGAATAAATGCCCTGCAGGTTGAAAACCAAAAAAATGGTGGCCTTGCTAAAATTGGGCACATCGCCGGGTGAAAATCGAAAAAAGGCATCCTAAGCAAAACTTAGAGGCTGAGAGAAAATAATCAATCAAGAAAACCTAAGAGGGTTGATTGGTGACAGGAGTTATGATGCTTGTAAAGTTTCGTTTTGAGATTGAATAATATATGTCATTGAGATAAAGTCAAATACTGATCATATGTACTGAAGTTAGAAATGAAATGTCATGCATGTATTCATAAATGTCATCTAAGAATCTGTAAGTAACATTTTCTATCATATGTTCAATAAAAACAAAAATGGCATCTATGAAAATGTCTGATCTAATCTATCAATATCATGTCTCTATCTCTATCTAGGTTCCTCAGGTGAGAAAGTTTGTAAAAGTCGGAGGTAGCAAAATCACAGGCACTCATGTTAAGAATTATGGTCTTCATTGGAAGCTAAGTCCAAATCCTCTGATAATATTCAGTCACAAAGTAAGCAGTAACGATACCTCTACAAAACCCAAGGGTCACCTAATAATTCCTACCTACCTCCGAACTGGCAAACACATCAGGCAGAGACATAAAAGATGGCTCAATAAAGTCCATAGAGAGGTACACACCTTGACTCTCCATCCGTGACCACAGAAATAATAGAAAATGGCCTCTTTCACAATCATAGGAAATGGATTATGCCCCCAACATATGTGACTAACAACATCAAAAAATTTGTAGTTTGTGGTCATAGGATCGCCAACACACATCAATAGACATCGAGAAAGACAGTAGAGTAGCACCATACCAGAATGAAAGGTGGGGACATCATCGAAGTCAGGCAACACATCTATCAGCCACTCTAGTGGAAAGATCTCCCTATAAGGCACTAGACCCTTGGCCTCAAAGGGAAAGACACCCAGGGCACGGATTATCTCTCTAGGATAAGCGACCATGAGAGACGGTAGGTATGGTCGGACATTAAGGTCAAACCTAATGCCCACCATGGCAACAAATTCTTCAGGTAAAGGGTATAGCTCCTGGTGAGTGAACCAAAATACATGAAACCTAAGATCCCAAAACTGAAGTGCAGCATACAGAAGGTGTTTGTCTGGAGAGAGTCTTCTAAAAAACCTCAGGCTTGAATAAAGGGATAAAAGAGGAACCTCCCAAGTTTTTGAGTCATCCAGTAATTGATGTAATTTTGTAAGTCTAGTGGTCATGATTATGGGATATTTGAGTAACCTAAAGATGCAAAACGATGAGAGAAAATAAATAAATGAAGAAAAACAGACAAGAAAAAACAAGAAAGGAAAATAAGAGAAAAGAAAAAATACTACTTGATGGAAGCTTCCTAGAAGTTAGAAAGTCAATGGGACAAAATCTAAGAAAAAGGACACTATTTATAGAAAGTGGTGAGCCACGGCCATCTCTTACCCCAAAACTAGCCACGGGCTACCCATCCCTCACCACTGGAAGATCAAAAATCATATTTTTACATGTCCCATACATTGCACATATATATTAGAGCATTTATCTTTGTTTGCATTTTACAGGTGATTTAAAAAGACCGATGACCTAAATTTCCAAACCTAGAGGACTTATGATGTCTAGAGCATGAAACTCAATATTCCATAGAACAATTAATTTCATGGGGATATTTCAGACTTTTAGGTCCTTGTGTATAATAAAATGTAATTAAAGTCTGTAAATATTATAAAAATAATATTGAAACCTATAAAAAGAGTGTTAATAATGTTTTAAACTAATTTTAGATGGATAGAGAATGAAAAATCGAGAAAAATATTTCAAAAATCAAAGAAAATGGAGTTAAAATGTGAAAAATGAGAGGAAAATAAAAACAGAGGGCAAAATGTTAATTTTGACATAAGGGACGGGACATCCTGTACATTTTGTCTGTCGATAGACGAAGGATAGGCTACCTGTCCCTCACTCTATTTCAGCAATATAAGGGTTGTTTCTTTCATTTTCCATTCAAACTCCATTTTTTCGACAAACGTTTCCTCTTAACGATTTTTCAAGCCTTTTTCCTTCGTCCGACATTCGATTTTTGATCCGTTTGTGCCTACGGACTCCTGAAAGTGAGACACACTTCAGAAAGCCTAAATTTTCTATCTTTTCCTATTTTTTTCAACTTTTCTCAAGTAAGTATAATTTAATAATTTGGTACTTTCTTACTTTCATTATAGGTTAGAATAAAATCTAGGCTAGTAAACTTTAGTTCTAGGCATGATGGGTGCGAGCACTAGTTGTTATATTCGTATCCAATGTGTTTTGTTGTTATACATGATTTTTAGTTTAGAAATAAATTATATCTTGTAGTGTAAATAACACAATGTGTATAACCTTTTGCATGCTACCTTATGTATGAGCACTTGGAATTTGTAACCTGTTATTTATAGGCAGTAATGTACATAGGCTTTAAATTTTTGGAGGCATTCTCGTCTTTGGCTATTACACCAAGCATGAATATCAAGAGTTTGTGTTGTTTGGTGTCTTTGATGGCCTGTGGCTTGTTATGTGCTTTTAAATTTAATATTTGTATAGGAAGGCAGTGTCATTCATAGTCGAAATGCTGCCAAATTTTTGTCTTACCTTTATTATTCTCATTAAGCATAAAATATTAATATCTGTGTTGTTTGGCGGCCCTAAAGGTCTGTGTTGTATTGCTTTTGCTTTAAATGTGCCTTTTTATACAGAAGGCAACATATTCCTAGCCAGAATGTTGTTGAAATTTTGTCAAAATCTCTCAAATAATGTGAAATATGCCGTCAGTAGCCATGACAGCCTATGTGTTGTTTAAATGTGTTTTTTTTAGGGAGCAGCTTTGTTCCTAGTCAGAATGCTGCCAAAATTTATTTCTAAAAAAAGTGCAATAAATGTATCTTGCCTTGTTTTTCATGCATGATTATTAGGATTATGTGTGTACTAAACTCTATTTGTGCAAGCTAATCAAATTATTATTTTGTCTATGGTGTGAGTTGAATATGAACTAACATGACATATTTTGCAGGATGCCTCATAGGATAGCGTGTCCTTAGCCTTTACAGCTCCATATATGATAAATGAGCAAGCTGCCAGATATAGTGTTTTGAGTTAGGTTCGATTTAGAGCTAGTTGATACATGTCTAGGCAGTTCCTAAAGGATTTTGATCTGCTAGAGGAGGCTAATGGGCTGTTAGCAAATGCTGGTTGGACTGACTTCTTCGCTCTAGGCTTTAAGACATATGCAGGCATGACCTAGGAGGTACTGGCTACCTTGTGGCATAGGGGATACCAATGGTCTAACTCCTAAGAGGAAGCTGTATAGTTTAGAGCTTTAGAAAGGCCATTTAATATTACTAGATGCATATTTGTAGAGGCCATAGGCCTTCCTACTGGACTTGACACAGTTATGCCTCCTAGACTGATGGACAGTGATAGTAGAGGACCGTCACATTGCCTAGAGCGGTGTATGATTCAGACAAAGCAATGAGCACGATGCTGGCTCTTTAAATTTATAGGTACCTACAGAGGGTTTTGTCTACTTCTTACCTCGAACATATTGGCAGTTCAGGTAATGTTAACTCAGCAGACATTACTAGCCTTTAGGGGATACAGGTAGGGTAGCGTATAAATGTCTCTTACAAGATCATCTCGACCTTGACCAGAGTTAACACCATGCCAGGGACACAAGTATGTCTAGGTCGAGTCATTATGAGCCTGCTGATATTGCTTGGATTAGAGTAGAACCATTTTGGGGAGCCCGTTTAGGAGAGTATGTACATTGACTTGCAATTGGCCATCACTATGAGCATGGTAGAGCCCATAGAGGGACAAGAGATTCAGTATAGATTACTTGCAATGCCTGAGACCTGAAGAGATGCAGTCTTAACCCTATTATACTAGATCAGGCAATAGAGCAAGATGCTCAGGGTCAGGCAACTGAAGGGGTTCTAGCAAAGCGTCAGGAGCAGCCACCTCAATAAGATGCACGAGCATATGAGCCTCGCAAGGTAGAGGGTTCTCAAGGGGTAGAGTCGAATTTTGACTATGCTTTTGATATGCAGATTGACCTATACAATCTACTAAGAGGTTCACCCCAGACACTAGCTCACTTTAAATCTCCATTTAGACATCAAGGATCCCCAATTGTGAAGTTTTCTCCATATAGATGCCCTGGAGCCTCATCCTTTACCACCACTCCACCTTATGGACATCCGGGGGCATCTACGTTGACAACCCCTCTGCCACAGGCTCTATCACCTCCTGCTCAGGCACCTTCGATTTTAGATGATATATTTAGGAGACTGGCTGTGATAAAGGAGACGCAGAGGACTATGCTCACAACAATACAATCTTTACAAGTATTACCAATGACTATACAGACAATTTAGATAGCGGTGTAGGGCCATAGGACAAATATGCAAGCTGCAGGGTGCAAGTTTGATGAGTCCTTGTAGGTGGTGGATGACTCTTTCACCCAAGTCATAGATCAGGGTACTTGTATTGAGGTAGAAGCTCTTAAGGCCAGATAGACGATGACCAAGACTGATGAGTATTTGAGGAGGTACATTAGGTACCTGAGAGAGGACTTGATGAGATATTTAAAGACCCACTCCAAGGCAGTCCTTCAGGTGGGGCAGGGATAAAAAACGATGGCTGATGTGATTTCACAAATACTATAGCCATTGACTTCAGTGCTGCTAGGTTTAAGGTTCGTGTTAGAGCAGGTAGGCGAGCAACCACCTCCAGCACCTCAGGCCATGGCTCCAGCCTAACCTCCCAAGTCACCAGCATTTAGGCCATCGTCAGGACCAATATACCGTTGAGCATCAAAGCTAGGGCCTTCACAATGACTGATTATTTATTGTATTCAATGAGTTTTATTTTATCTAAATTTTTTATGTATATAAAAACAAAATTGTATATAACTTATTTTGTCTTTGTATGTCTTATATTATTTATACGTCTTGTCTTATTTATGCTTTCCTTTACTTAGAAGATGAATGAGTGTGAATACCATGTAATTAATGATAACTTGTAAATAACTATGTCATCATAAAATAAAGCAAATAAACAATAATAACGACAATGACACAAAAAAAAATGACAATAACAAAAAGATTTCAGATTCAATAAGCAATTTATTAACATTGTAATGGCCTCAACACCTAGTTAGCTATGAATGGTATTTTTCTATAGCAAACAGTGTTCCGGAAGTGAAAAGTACACCCGGAGGTAAAAAAAATATTTTATTTGACCATCAAAAATTATTGATCATGGTTAGTCAGGGGTTGAAATTTAAAGTGAAATTGAGGTCAAATACGCCTTCAAAAGTTAAAAATACGAAAAACGAAACTGTTTGGTTTGAAAGTTAATTAGATTGACCTAGATTTGACTGAACCTTTAAAAATAAAAAATGAATTCTAAAAATTGCATATATGCCTAAAATAATATGTAGAATATTTTGGCTATAAAATGTTAATTTTTTTATGACACCGGTAATTATCAAATCGAACCGATTTAATTGAATTGGACCAGAATTGAGCTTCGATTGGGTTGAAATTTTGTGTACAACTTATTTTTGACATGATAAAAATGATGGAATTAAAATTGAAGTTATTTGGATTTAGAAAGTGAGAGAATTATAAGAAAATAATATAATGGCTTAAATTGGGCTATTGGGCCTTAAGTGAGTGGGCCTTGGTTGAACCAAAGCCTAGCCCACTTAGCAACTTTAAAGGCCACTTGGGAGAAGAATTTTTGGTGTCTTGTGTTTATCTTTTCAGCCCCTTTTCTTCCTTCTTGGCCGAACCACCGTAGTTGGTGTTCTTTCAAAATTTTTTCAAGTCTTTCTCTCTCTTTCTCTTTAAATCCAAGCATCCTAAGTGGTATTTAATCTCTCTAGAATATTAATTAAGTTTCTATCCTTTGATTAAAGGAAGATACATAAGACAAATCAAGTGAAAAAGCCAAGGGTGTCAAATTGAGGTAAGAGAAAATCATGATTTTAATTTTTATTTTAGGTTCTTATAAGAGTTTTTAATGCCTAGAGTTCAATCTTATGGTTAATTTAAGCATTTGAGAACAAAAATATGGTGATTGTATTAATGAAGAATTAAGCCATGGTAGGTTATCCAAGTGAGGGACAACCATCTAAGGCCAAAGGAAAGAAGAAGGAAGGTTAGAGGACCTAAAGCTTATGAAAAAGGTTAGTGGTTAGTAAATCCTTCTATTTCCCTTGAATTGGCATGATTTTTCTTTATGTAACTTAGGAAAAACTAAGAAAAATGCATGTATAATTAAAATTGACCTTAGAATAATAATTTAGAACCTTGAATATGGCCATTTGAGTGTTTAATTAGAATTAAAATTGATGGTAAGGTAGGTAACCCATTATGGCCGAATTGTTCACTAATGAGAATCAAAGTTTAATTTGTGTATTTTTTTTATTATTTATGCCATAAAATGAACCTAGAAATGAAGAATTGTGTCCATAAATTTTTATAGAATTTATGAAAATTATTTGAGTATTTTTTAGAAGAAAATTAGGTTATGTATATAACTTATTTGTTGAATTATGATGAAATAATTCATAAATTAAGTGAAAATGGTAAATTATGGTAAAATAATTCAAAAATCATGCAAAAGTATTGGAAAAATTCATTAATTGTATTACTGAACTGAAAAAGTAAATAAAACCGTCAGCAATCTGAAAAGTAAATTGAAATTAATTGAAATATTGCCCTTAGTAATAGTCAGGTGGTCAAATCTAGCTCAGAATATGATTGGCTAGCCATAGGAACACCTATACCGCGGTGCAAGTCATGGTGACTTGCTTTGCTATGGTAGGATCATATAATCTCCCATAGTATCTAATCTGTTTTGTATTCTGTTCTATGAGAAATGGTCCTTTGGGGTCATTTCTCAGTTTGTACTTGGGTCATTTGGGATCCATGTCCCGTATATCAGGCCTGATGATTTCTTTTGAGATTATACTAATAAGCTAAAAGTGCAAAAAGGAATGTAAAAATGAAGTTTAGAATGAAAAAAGAACCTAATTGAAGTGAAATGAAAAGTTTATGGGTAAAACGGTAATTTTTTCAAATGTCAAGATTAATAAGTAAAAATGTTAAAGTAATGATTAAAATGGGTAAAATGGTAATTTAGTGAACAACCAGCCTAAAAATGAACTTTTGAAATTTTGGGAGACCAAAATGTAATTTTACATGAAAATGATAAAATAAGAGTTAATTGGTAATTTGTATGCCAATTAATAGATTGAAAATGAAAAATAAGTAACTAGTGGCAATTTTGTAATTAAATGAGAAAATAAGGACTAAATGGAAAAGTTTTTCAAAACGATGATTTTAATCTGTATTAAATGTAAAATGTTTGGATAATTGTGTTTTGATAAAAATTTAACGAATTTTTGCATAATTAATGTAATTATGTTTGTTTGGGAAATACCTTGATTTTTAGTCACCACTGAAAAAGGTTTGCATAATTAATGTAATTATACTGCGTGTAGGTTTTGAAGAAGGTTTAGAGCAATAATATACAGAGGAGCCAATTTTTCAAGGAAAGGAGATAATTGAGAATGTTTTTGTATTGGCATGTATATGTATATATATATCTTGTAAATATATACCTTAACAGGAAGTGGATTTTGTATAGGTATATATTGTGTTGAATGGATAGTTGGAATGTATGTATATATTGCTATTAGATTGTTGTGCTCATAAGGAGCTGTGAATTGTTTGATTTTTAGGTTGGGTAGGCAAGTTTTTAAGACATTATATTGCCGAATTTTTTATTGGTGAATAGTAAATTGGACAGTTATGGATCAATCGACAAGTTTAACTTGTAATCATTATTATTGATAGAAAAGAATTGGTAGTTAAGGAATTAATTAGTTAAAAAATTCCTGACTTATCGCTTTAGTCAATAGTCAAAGTTATAGTATGGGTGTTACAAACATCCAATGTCTTTTACATCAAATACTTAGAAGCCCACCAAGGGAGCAAATATTTGCTTCATTAACAACAATCTCTCAGAGCAAGAGAAACTTTAATATGGAAATGAGGTTGATATTAAGAACAAAGAATTGCTGAGCAAAGGACAAACACAATAGGTTTCACCACCCTAGCAATATCTCACAAAAACATTCCTGGTGGGTTTAACTCTAGACATTCCAAGTGATTCCCCAGTGGACAGAGACATCCTCGGTGGAGCATTAACCTAGATAGAACAACCAAATCTCTTAGAAAGAGCAACCAATAAGACAACTTTAATATTCAAGTATGAAGTATCGTCCTGACTCTGCATATCGATAAACTGGCGCTAGTCACGATATTTTTCAGTAATTTGATTCTGCATGCCCCGGGCACTAATCAAATACAACCAAGTCAACCTAATTCTACATGCCCCAAGTGCTAATTAAGCAAGACCTTTATTCTTATCGCAATTCTGCATGCCCCAAGTGCTAATTAGACAAATGGAGACTCGTCGCCTTTAATAGAGTTAGTCTCAAGCCATCTTGATTTTGCATGCCCTAGGCACTAATCAGACGCATTTAAATAATCTAATTCTACATTCCCCAGGCACTAATCAGAGTTAAGTAATTTGCCCCGATTCTATATGCCCAGGCACTAATCAGACAATCAACACAGGATTAACACATCGACAAGCTAATGTTAAATATCCAAATTTAGGGTTAATTCATTGCCAAAAGGATAACAACAACTCGATCAAGAGATTCACTACCTCAAAAAGGTATGTGTTGCAATCAAGCAAGAGATTTACTGCCTCAAGTACTCATTTTTTTCCTTTTACTCTGAATTTTAGCTCACGTTGGCACTAATACACCAGTTTCCCAAAATTAGGGGCAGCTATAAACACTATGACCAGAGGCAATCTAAATTAGGATTATCCGATGATGAGAAAATAGTGTATTAATGATAGCAAGTTCGAATCTCGAAGCTTCGATAATGGATTTGTCACTTTCTCTTAAAAGATTTTCATGATTCTTTAAATATTTTTAAACATTTTCGAGTGTTTTTATAAGATAGGCCAAAAAGCCCTATTTTTGGATTGACAGTGGTGATAGATGGCCATTTGTCACCTGAGGGACGGCCGTCTGTGGGTCCTCACCTCCGGAATAGTGTAAATCAGAGCTATTTTGGGAAATCTAAGGTCTAGTGATGATGGACAGACATCCCTCACTCACAGACGCCCGTGCCTAAATCAAAACCCAGATATTCCCATGTTTTCCTGAAATTTCAAAAGAGATAAAGTTTTTAATAAAGATCAAGTCCGAATTTTAGGGATTTTATCTCCTAATCTGGCAATTTTTGAGTTGTAATCGAATTGAAACTATCCTTTAGGTATATAAACAAAAATCTAAGGTTTTGAAAGGAGAGGAATCATTATTCTTTGAGAGAAAACCATTAAAGAAGAAAGAAAACTAATTTCTTTCTCTCTCTAAAAGGTTTATGCCTTAGCAATTTTCTTAACGCACAAAAAATGAATTTGATACTTCTTTTGAAAATCAAAGAACACAATTCAGAGAAGAGATCTGGACTTCAGAAATCACAGAGTCAGAATATCTCCTGAGAGTAATATTCTAGACTCATTTATGTTTTCTCTCTCTACAATTCATTCACTTAATTTCATAATTATTTGCATATTAATTGATTCGTTTTGACTATTAAACCTGAACAATATGCTTTCCCTATCAAAGTATAATTCGTTTCTGGATTGTGTAATATACTAGAGGCATGATGGACCAAACGAATTCCTCCATTGTTGTTATAAAGATCTTCTTCTTTATATGTATATATGTGGTTTGTTTCTTTAATTTTAATGCCATATGATGTATGTTTTAGATTTTCAATGTCTTTTAGCATGATTCGATGTTAATTATTGCATATCTAGGACTAAGGTGTTTATTGGAGTAATTTCCTACATTTTTTATTGTTCTACAAATTTTGCTCTATTCCAGAGGTGAGGGACGGGAAGAAGGTGTGAGGGACGGGACATCCTCTTACCTTCCTCTTGGCCATCCCTCACTCCATGGATTATAGGCTTTTTTGTGTCTTTTATTTTAGTATTTATTTTTATACAATATTTAGCACGTTTTGGTAATGTATATGTGTTGTTGTAATTAGTCTATTTGTGTGTACAAGTTATGTAAATTTTCATGTCATCAATACTAACTAATTTGCTTGTCTTATATTTGCCAAACAATTTATATATGTTTATGGCCGCATAAGACATATGGTATTTGCATGGAAGTCATGCTCCCACTCTGGTCATCATCCTTATCCAAGTTATTTTAATTTTTATTTGATTATTATTTTGTTTGTTCTATATTTATTTCCTTCGGTAGTACTTTATTTAATTTTGGATGTGTTATCCTTTTACACTACAAGAAAACAGCAAAATAGCAATGGAATTGTTTTCATTGCTAATTTAGCAACGGAATCAAATTCCGTTGCTATTTAGCAATGAAAAATATTTTCGTTGCTAAAATTGGTTAAGGTTTTATTGATTTAGCAACGGAATACAAATGGTTGTACTCCGTTACTAAAAAGGAGGGAGATTTTAGCGCCAAAATTTAGCAACGGAAACTCATTTTCGTTGCTAAATATGGAGGCAATTGAGGGAGGGAAAATTTGGGATAAAATATAGCAACAGAATTTAATTTCCGTTGCTAAATTTAGCAACGAAATTTCATTTTCCGTTGCTAAAATTTACCAATTAACCGAAAATTGGTTGGTTGAATTTAGCAACGGAATATGTATTCCGTTGCTAAATTTAGCAATGGAATTAAAATTTCGTTGCTAAAAATAGCAACCACCGGATTAGCAACGAAATTTTTCATTGCTATTTTTTTAGCAACGAAAAATTGGTATTTTTCGTTGCTAAATTGCATTTTTCTTGTATTGTTAGGGTTTGTAATAGCTAGTAAAAAAGGATTTTTTCGAGCACGTTAAACTAAAAGATGTTTAAAATATTTTCTAGCAAATGAATCGGGATTTTTCCATAAAATATGGACCAATGTCCAATTTTCTACCAAAAGTTCACATAATATAATAAGAGAAATTTTTTTTGCAAAACATGCATGAGGAAATCAATGTTCCCAATTCAAAAGAACTCTTCGATTTATGTATGTATATTTATTGAATAAAATATTTTAATATACATGAACTACCAAACTATTCTTTTTCTCTCTCTCTTTTGAGTAATTTATATTGAATAATTTTAATAAAATACTATTTAAAAAAAAAGTGAATGAAACGTGATAAATAAATGAACAACTTAACATATATATATATATATATATTAGAGATTCAATAAAAGATTGCTATTCTTCGTAGACCTAAACCTAACGTTCTAATTTCCAAATCAAAATCAAAATCACATGTTTCTCAGCTGCTTTTTTTTTTTTTTGAGAAATAAAAATAAAATATTGCAGCTGTTGTTTAGCAATATACTTTTGTTGACGTTCTTCTTCTTGTTCTTGGTTTCTATTGAGCACCAAATATTAGTTTTATCACACATGATATCTGACTTTGGTAAACCAAATAAACAATTTTGGTTTCTCCCGTATTGAGATTTCAAGCTATCAATTTGGGTAAATTGAGTTTTAAATTTCAAGTTAAAACTTTTAACTATTAACCTCTTTTTTTACTTAATCCCTCAACTTTTAATATACCTTCTTGAATTTCTAAATATTATTTTTATTTAGATCCATTTTTGATAAATTAAAAAAAATAAAAATATTATTTACTCAACATATTAGATGTAATTTTCGCAAATTAAATAAAAAGTTATGTTATTTAATACACATTGATGTTTGGGATTTTTTCATTTCTATAAACTTTTTCTCTATCCATTTTTAAAAATACCACTTTTGTTAAAGACAAAAGACTT
Source organism: Excoecaria agallocha (assembly GCA_037975025.1). NCBI lineage: Eukaryota > Viridiplantae > Streptophyta > Magnoliopsida > Malpighiales > Euphorbiaceae > Excoecaria > Excoecaria agallocha. The sequence continues at coordinate 6,129,845 of CM075818.1, read as the reverse complement.
TATCTATTGCAAACTTTCCTTTTAATACTTATACTTCCTTCTTTATCCTTGTTGTCTTCTAAGATCATTTCTAATTATAATTAATATTGTTCTAATTTTTGCTATTAATTTTTCTTTCCTATGCATTTCTTGTAAAGATACTTGTCTAAAATTTTCTGGTATATCGTCTTGAGATTGATATTCATTTTCATTATTATATAAAGCTTCAAGTTATTCTTTCATTTCATTTATTATTTCGTTAATATTTTCTATAGAATTTAAATTTAACAAACTTAAATATTCTCCAAATTTTTCTATTATGCTAGCCATTTTATTTATTTGTGTAACAAAGTTTACAAATTTTGTTTAGAAAATTTTAGATCATCTGTTAATAATTTTATTATATTTTGATTTATATTTATCTTTTTTAAATAATTTATTCTTTTAATTATTTTCTTTATATATTTTTCTTGTTTTATGATTTTATATTCATAATCCATTTATATTTCCTCTATAATTTGAATAGCCATGTTTATATCATTTTTTATTTTTTCTAATTCTATTTCTATTTCATTTTTTACTGAAACTAATTCTGCTCTTATTTCTTATAACCTGGGTATTTTATAATCTTCTATAGTATTATTTAATTCCATATATAAACATTTATTCTTTGTCTTTTTAAATTTTTCTTTATAATATCTTATTTTTCCTGAAATTTCATAAAATGATTTTATCATTTTATCTATTGTTTCTTTAATGATAAATCCTACTATATCTGACATTTTGATAACTTTAAACTTACTACTAAATGCTCTGATACCAATATTTTGTACTGAATTGCAAAATTACTAAGTACTCTGGTTACTCAGAAAGAAAGATTTCTGAAATTAGAATTTCATTTCTTGAAAAAGGATTAACAAAAGATAAGCAAGCTAAAAGCTTTTCAGAGAAAATCTTAAGCTTAGAGTTTCAGCCGTGCTTCTAATGGATACTTGAATGGGTTTTTATAGAGGTTGCACCCAGCCTCTTTACATTATTAAACTACATTATTACAATCGATTATTGCTCTATTACATCATTGTTTACGTTTACATTTCTGTCTTATTTCTTCAATTATTTCTTGATTTTCTTTAGAGGGGGTCGAGCTCCACCAAACCTTGTTGCGAACTTTTGCTTTCGGCTGGAGATTCCTTTTTTATCTGCTTTTTAAAAAGTTTTTTTGTTATTTCTGCCATTGGTAAGCTGCCTTCAATTATTGTGTTAAGATATCCTTCAAGAAGATATTTTTGATGCCATTCTATAGATGGATTGGTAACAAGAATATTATCTTGAAAAATAGTATAATATTTTTTATTATCTATCAATATTTCTCTTAATCCATGAATATTTGCTTTAATAGTCTTCATTCTCATTTATGGTATATTCTTGAGAATTGATGAATGTAAATTGAAAGTTTTTTGTTCATTTGGAATAAGTTCCTGTCTTGTAGTACCCATTCTGATGAAAGTTTCTGTAGGAATTTCAATATTCTTAACATCATCCCATTCTGGAATAATGCTAAAAATACGAACATAAATCTTATTTAATTTAGTAATTCCATTAAAAATCTCAATTTGAGACTTAATGGTTGCTGGTAATTGCTGAATTTCTTCGAGATTTTCTCCAAGATATATGGTGTGAATTAGTCCAAAACAATAAAGTTTCTGAACTGTTCTTGGATCTGCTCCTTTTCTGATAATTGCTTTGTTGTATATGCCATTGATCGAAATAGTATTAATTTCGACTGCATTAGTAACCTTTGCTAAATATTGCAGAGCTTTAAAAAAGTCTGCTTCCCATTGCTTTCGAATTTTTGTATTATTTAATTGAGACCTTTCATCATCATTCCATTGCTGAGATGATAATGAAATATCTCTAGGAGTTATCAATCGAGGATTAATATTCCCAAGTGAAGAAGTTCCCAAATTTCTCGAATTTACTTTCTGTGATGATTTAGGAATGTCCAAATGTTGGACAGAATGTCTGATCATCATATTTCTCAAAATTTCTTATTCTAGTTCTTTCTTGGCTATAGTACCAAGAATAGTCATTTTTTGAGAACTAGAGCTTTCTTCCTTAGATTCCTTTTGAAGCAAAAGCGCCTGTGCATAATTCATTGAAATCTGACTAATCTCATTATCTATTTCTAGAAGACGAGATATAGCCTTTTTCATAGATTCCATTACTTCATTTTTCTCTGCAGTGAGTTTTGCAACTCTTTCTAAGTTTTTTTCCATTTTCTTTAATCCTGCAAGAAAAAGATTATTCTTCTTCTTTAGTTAGAGGTATGCTTAATAGGTCTGCCAAAACATTGTCCTTTCCTGGAATATACTCAACATCAAAATTAAAGTTAGTAAAATATTCTTGCCATCCCATTTTCCTTCTTTGAGCTAGCTTTCCATTATAATTTTTTGTAATAAAAGATTTTACTTAAGTATTATCAGTTTTAACTGTGAATCTTTTTGGTAATAAAACTAATTCAAATTTTTCTATAGCATATTTTACAGCTAGTAATTCCTTTTTATTACTATGATAATTCTTTTCAGAACTTTTAAATGTTCCTGATGCATATCCATATATTTTCTTTCCATCTTTGCTTTTTAAAATTGCTCCCCAATAATCATCTGATGCGTCTGTTTCTAATAATAATTCTTTATTTTCTTCTGGTAAGGGTAGCTTTGATAATTTTTTACATTATTCCTTTATTTCTTTTACTGCTTTTGTGTCAATGTTTGTCCATGTCCATGGCTTATCACCTTTTAGTTTGTTTTGTAATACTTTTCTCTTTTTAGCGCACTCTTGTATAAAGTCACTAGCATATGTGACATGTCATAAAAATTGTTGGACCATCTTTCTATTTTCTAGTTGATCTAGAAACTTTATTAAAGATTTCGCTATATGTGGTTGTAATTCAATTTCTTCTTTTGATAACATAAGTCCATATTTAATACATCTTAATAAAAATTACTTTATATGCCTATAATGTTCTTCTAATTTTTCACTAAAAATAATTATATCACCAATATATACTAAACAAAAATTTTTTAAATCTTTAAACATATCATTCATTTTTCTTTGAAATAATATAGGGGTATTACATAGTCTAAATGGCATAACTAACCATTCGTAATGTCCTCTTGGTGTACTAAATGATGTATATTTAATGCTTTTTGGATGCATTTTTATTTGCCAAAATCCAGATTTACAATCAAATTTTGAATACCATATTTTGCCTTTTATACTATTTATAAGAATTTCTTTATTAGGTATTAAATATCCATCAAATTCTATTGCTTTTATTTAATTTTTTGTAATTAATCACTATTCTAGGTTTATTTCGTTTTATTTCTGCATGATTTCTGACCATAAAGGCTGGACTATTGTAAGGACTAATACTTGGTCTAATAAGATTTTTATTTAACAAGTCCTTTATTTGTATTTCAAATTCTTCTTTGTCATTTTTATTATAAAACATTTGTTTGCTTCGTATTGGTATATTATGTTTTAAATTTATTAAAGAATAAATACCATTTTCTCCCATTTTTCTATAGGATTTGTTCCTATAAATTTTTCTAATAAAAAGATGATTTTTTGTGGAGTGTTATTATTTTTTATAAGTTGAGTTTCTTCATTTTTTCTAATGGGTTCTTTCTCTATGATCTCACCACGGTTCGCTGTGTGAGGTATTAATGGTGATGTTTTCCATTTATAGGCAGTCTGAAGGTGAGGACAAATAATTATATGTTTACAATGAGTTGTTAATCGAATATACTGAGATCCTATGTTTAAAGGAATAATTTGTTAACCAATCATTTTCTAATAAGATATCACATCCGTGATTTGTAGATTGAAAGACTCGAGATATTTGAAGAATATTTGATTGTATTTGAATTATTACTTTTTCTGTAACAAGGTTATATTTGGTGGTATTTTCAGTAATATCTATGCCTAATTTATAGGCTTTAGTTTTTTGCCATAAGTTTTCGAGAAAGACATAAGATTGAGCTAAAGTGATTGCAGATCCTGTATCTATGAAAGCATGATAAGAGATTGTATGATAGTCTTTGTATATAATTTTTATATTGATATAAATACTATATGGACTAGTTTCTATTTTGTGAAATTTTGTATTCATTTCCATCATATTTAAACATAAGATATTCATCAGTAAGGTTATATGGTGATATATTTTCTAAAAAGTCTAATCCCAATAAAATTGGAATTTGTGTTGATGATATTGTATCCATATTTATTTTCATTGGTATAATTACTATTTTTCCTCGAATGTCCGTTAAGGCAAGATTTATTTTGACAAATTGCGTAATTGTATGTTGATTTCCTGAATAACCTAAAAATTCATAATTTTCTTCTAATGTATATTTTTGAAAGGAAAAGACTAAACTTTCATTATGTAACTCTTTGCTGCTCCAGTATCGATTAATATCTTTAATAATTTACATTCTCCTCCAATATATAATTCAGCTTTAATATAATATTGGTTTGCTCTCAATGATAATCTTAAATCTATACTTCTTCGAGATTGAGTATATATTTTGCCTTGTTCATCGATTAATAGGGTATTTTTATTATTTCCTTTTGCTTGCTGTTCTTTAAAACTTTCACTTGATGATATTAATAATTTTTCTCCTATATGTTGTATTCTTGGTATAATTTCTTATATTCTTATTTCTTTGTCTTAAATCCATTATTAATTCATCTAAAATTGTCATACTAGAAGGAGTTAATTACCTTGGTAGTATATATTCAACTAAATCTAAGAAGGTATCATCGATATCTACTTGTAATCGTATATTATTTTTCTATAGTTTATTTATGATGACTAATAGTAAATGCATATATTGTTTTATATGTTACTGAAAATACTTTTGATCCACTTGTCATTTCTATTCTATGTAATTTATGACATAAATTAAGTGCTTGATCTATATTTTTATCTTGTAAACTTACTGAAAAGTTTGGTATTATTGTAAATTTTAGTTTTTTGTATACTAAATTTCCTGATACTGCTCCCAATAAAGCATCGATCGGATCATTTAATATTCTATCATCCATACAAAATAGTTAAATAGGACTATCTATTCCTTGTCTAAAATGTGCTTTAATAATTATTTGTATTGCACCTAAATATAAATTTTTATATCTATTTTTATATGGTAATTTTGCTAAAACTTTATTTATTTCTTTCTTATTTATTAATGGTATTACTGTATTTCCTTTAGCTTGATATATGTATATTGCTGACTCATAATGTTTTGCAATATAGGTTGCCTTCATTAATCTATTAAAGCATCTTCTTTTAAATATATCTTCTTCTTTAATGTTTAATCTATGATTATTTAATTGACCAAATTTTTCTTCATCAAACGTTTTATTATAACTAAAAATATTATTATTATTTATAATTTCATGATCTTCATTATCTGAGTTCATTTTTTGTATCAAAATTATTTTTCAATTTTCTAATTCAGTTTCAAATTCTGATTGACATTCCAATTCTGATTTACTATCTAATTCAGAATAATTATATGTACTATATTGAGAGTTTATTTCAAATATGCTTTCATTTTCTAATATTTCACTATTTTCTATTGGATCCTAATTTTGTTCTATTAGATCTTCATATATTCTATATGCTTTATGATTTTCTTTATTTTTTCTTTTCGGACATTCATTGCATAATGTCCTTTTTCATTACATATCCAACAAGTGCATGTTTTAGGATTTGTTTTACTATATCTTCGATTTTTTCTAAAATATCTTCCTTTATTTAATTTATTTCTTTTAAAAGGTTTAAACTTTCTTTTATAAAAGTTTTTATTCTTGGGTTTATAGTTTTTTCTATTTAATATATTATATTTGTTATATTTTTTATATCTTTTCTTTTTTGTATAACATCCCCAATGTGTAGGTTCAGATAAAATTAGACAACATAATCCTCTATTGATTGCTTTTCTAATTTTTCTATTTTCATATGCTTGATTACACATTTTATTTATTCTTTTGAATATGAAGGTTTGATAAGCTCCTAATGTTCCTTCTAACATTTCATTATTATTTTGTATTTCATTAAATAATTTTAATCCCATGGTTTTGGTAGTTTTGTTATATATGATTGTTTTAATAAATTAATTTCCGGTCTTTTTAATATATTTGCTTTTGCTATATTATAATAATAATTATTAAATTTACATGTATATTGCTTTAAATAACACATATTACATATTGTTAAATTTTGTAGTTTCCATAAATTTTCTTGTCCAAATTTTTTTAATGATTCTGTAAGGTTTAACCAATGATCTCCTAAAAATTCTCCTTTTATTGCAAATTTAAATCTTTGTAAAAGATCTTTTATAGTATCTGTTGCTGTAAAATTTTCATTATTTAATCCATATTTTGTCTATCTTCTATCCTAATTGCATTCCACCACTTTTCTACATTTCCTGTTAATGTACTAATTAAAAAATTACTTGCTCTTTGCAAATCATATCCGTATAATATTATTGCTAAATTATTCATTTTTATCCATTTTTCAATTTTTTTCTGTATATCTTCTTTGTAATCTATATCTAATAATACTTCATTTGGATAAACATGTTCTGTTTCAGATGTTTTTACTGAAAATTTTTGAATTATTATACATTGGTCTTTGTCTAGGAAATTTTCTTTTCGTTCTTTCATATTCTCTTATATCCATATTATCTGTCATTATATTTTCTTCAGTTTCATTTATTGTTCTAGAATATTCTCCTGTTTCTACTTTAGTTTGTGTAGATGTTGGATTCGTATTAATTTTTAAATTTTCTAAATTATTGGTTAGATTTAACATATCTTCTTCATCTATTTCATTATTTTCGTATAACTTTAATCCTTACTCTAAAGTTAACATGTGAGTTTTAATTGTTACTCCTTCCTGTGTATATTCTTTAGATTTTTCTTTTCCTTTTTCTATTTTTTCCATTCTAGTTTTTAAATTAGTGACTTTTTCTTTTATTTCTGTTAACATATTAAATATTTTATCTATTTTATCTTCAATACTTTCTTGCTTTGATTTTTTAAACATGATAGATGGTAATCTTAAACTTCCTCCTCCATAGTTATCATCTCCATATAATGCACTTGTGAAACTATATTGTTTAGTATTCATTTTTCTTATATTTTGGTCTAATATTTTTAAATTATTATTTATTTGATAAAATTGTTCATCATATGTATATCCATCTACATTTCTTAACTCTTCCATTTGTTTTATTCATTATATCCCATTTTACTTGATACGTATTTTAAAAAATTTTCTATTTGGCTTAATTTATCTAATATTTGTTTTTCTAAATTTAATTCACTTAATATTTTATATTTAATTAATTCTAAATCTTCTATACTTTCGATTTTATTAAGTAAATTTTATAGTTTATCGGCTTTTGGACTTAATAGTATCCTAATATTTTGTATTAGTTTTTTATTGTTCATATTTATAGTATCGATATTATCTAATTATTTTATTAATTCGATATCTTCTTTATTTAATTCATGTAATATAGATTTATACATTGTTTTGGGGTCTTTCCGTAATTATGTGACTCTTTATATATATGTAGTATTAGTTGTAAAGTTTGACTACAAGAATGGTGGTATTTTTGAAATTTGACTTTAAAAAAAGGTATATGGTATAATTATCTCTTGATGTTTTAAAGGATAACTTATTTCAATGGACTCTCAATTGGACTAAACTATTAAAAAACCCATGAGCTGAAATGCTATGGCTTTTTTATGTTTCCGAAAAGAAAAATTGGGCCTTACAGCCCAAAGTTAATTGGGCTAGGTTTAGACACTTTGAATCCTGATTAGCACAAAAGTCGTTCGATAAACAAATGATGGATAAGCAAAAATCATGTAATTACTAATTAGAAGATTATGAAATATTGTTTGTGATATTAAATCTATCTAAAAGTCCCACAATAACGTTGAATTGAGATTTTTTTTTTTGATAATCACATTTTGGGGAAGCAAAGTGTAGTTCAAACAACATAAACTTATTTATATATTTTACCTATATAAAAGTTAAGGAAAATATTTGTCTAAATCGGATTAAAAAAAACATTTATCAAGTTAAGGGAGACAACTATATTGGATAAAAAAGTTGAAAAATTAGGAAGCATTTATTATTAATCACATGTGATAATCAAAATTTATATACGGAGTTTAAGGGAAGAATTTTTGGTGAGTTAATTGGGTGAGGATTTAGGTAAGTGAGAGAAGTTGTTGGTAAGCTAAAAAGGAAGGAAAAAAAAATAGAACACAAAAAAGTGGCAAGATCCGAAGGAAGTGGAATTTTGTCAAATGGACAGTTTTCTTATGTTTCGGCCGTTGGACTCATTTAATGTATCATCAACAATCTCACATGCTTTACCCAATAAACAAATATTGCATTTGCATTTGCCACTTTCATTAGCAATAGCATCATCATCATCATCATCATTATTATTATTATTATTATTATTATTATTATTGAGATAAAAAGAACTTGCTCAATAAATAAAAAATAAATTATAGCAATACATAAATTACGTCAATAATCTATATTTCAATTCAATATTCAATATTTAAATTTTTACAATTCGGACACTAATGTTTTGTGTTTTTTAAATTGAACAACTCAGTTACTTTTTCCTTTTAAATGTAATGAGAATTTAAATTTTTTTATTAAAACAATATTTTTAAATTTCTATTTAGTTGTTAATATAATTAAAAATTAATAATGAATTTATTTTAATTTTAATATTTAAATTGGAACACTTTCTTTTGATTTTTTTAAATGTAGAGCTAATATATTTCAAAAAAAATATTACGAAATAAAAAGTAAAATTTTTAATTTGCTCATAATTAGAAAAAATGTTTAGAAACATTTCACTTTCAAATTTATGACTTTTTTTAAGATATTAGATAAATATTTAAATAAGATTAACAAATTTAAGAAAAAGTATCTCAATATTATTATTATTATTATTATTATTATTATTATTATTATTATTTAGTTATGTTGACAACTAAATAAAAATTCAGAAAAATTTATTTTCTTAGTAAAAAATTTAAATTTCCATTAATTTTAATGGAAAATCAAGCCAAGTTCTCAATTGAAACAATATCAAAACGTTGGTGATAATGCACAAAATAATAAAATATAAAATTTGAGCTAAGTCCAACCAATTAAGGGCCTCCCGAGAAGGCCCAACATTGAAAGATTACTATTCAAGACTTTACCCCTATAAATATGGCAAGTTCATTCAAAATATATACACTTGGTCTCTCTCTATACTCTCTCTAGCTCTCTCTCTCTCTTTATATTTATTCTAGTTATTTTGGCCGCTAACTTAAGCATCGGAGTGTCAACATCCGGTTTGACTGGGGTAGTCTCCTTTTTGCAAGTTCTTAAAGCTTCCCATTCGATTGGATACCACATGTCTTGTTCAAAAGAACTCTTTCCTTTTTCGATTAAGTTTCCCTTTCTTTTATGAAATTTTGAGATTTATCATTTAGTTCTTTTGTTAAAAGTCGACGCCGAAGCTGAGTTGTTCAACCTGAACCCAAATGAAGGACGTTCATCCCATAGCCATTTCTCATAAAAGCTTTCAACTTCAAACCTTTGATCTACTCTCGCTCTTTTGTAAATCAATGATAGAGTTCGAGCTAAGTCCATGAAGAGTTCCTAGGGGTGTATGGTTAAAGATTAAAAAATCAATGTGTGTCTTCATGGGTGGAAATCACACCTCTTCCAGGTTTTGTATCCACTTAGCCTTTTGTTCTTTCTTCGTTTGGGTTAAATCTCCTTGCTTATTTAAAAAAATTCTCAATTATTGGTTGTACATCACAAGTTTGAGGTGGTAATCTAGTTCTTCAGAGGCGCCACGCTCACACCAAACCGCAAAACTACCCCAAGGCTTCTAGATGCCATCGCCAGAGCTCAAAATGGATTTCCAGGTGCCATATTCTTTATTAGCCTCTTTCTCTATAGAAATCCATCCACAGTGAAATACATAAGCCCTAGATTCAATTCCTACTAGATCCAACGGAACAGAGACTTTCCCCAATAGCCATCTGGAGTTAACCCCACAGGTGATTCCATGGTGACCAGTATAGATAGGCGTCTTCAAGTGGAGCTTCCCAGCAAAGATAGATTTAGCAATTAAGCGCTCAAGATCAAATTTACTGAGATGGAAAATAACAGCAAAAGTATGTGTTCGACCTTCAAGGAACTGATTGTTCTCGAGCGAAATATAAGGGACCACCACCATCTGAAAGGGAAAATTCTTGAGTTTGATTTTAAAAAAACAAAGAGAAGAGGAAAGGTGAACAACATAATGAGTAGGCTTGGAAGCAAGAGAAATGTTGAGGGCAAGATTGCCTATAGTGAGGTGCGCAAAAGAACAGGGATCCATTGACAGTGGTTCCATTGCCCTCTCCAACTTGGATAGGTTTTTTGAAAATGAGAGGTCAACTAAATAGCAATTCAGAGAGCAGAGAGAGCCTTTTTAATGAAGATCCAACCATGGTGACTGCTCAAAGGTAATTCCCACCTAATTTGTAAGTAAGATAAAATCAGGTACAATCCCCAACTTTAAAAATCTTCTTTTTATTTGGGTGCCTTATGATTTTGTTAAATTAAATTGTAATGCCTTCATAATTTGTTGCAATAAATCATACTACTGATAAGAAATTAAAAATTTATCTTTAAAGAAATTAGATGATGTTTATAAGAAACTTTTAAAGGCTTTCAAAACTATGATATGGAAGCTATATGTTCAAGAGAAAGGCAAGTTTGATTGGTGCATTAAAACTTCAATTTTAATGCCCTTTCTCCAACCATTACAAATTTCATAGTGAATGAGCATCATATTGCAATTATATGACTTCTTATAAAGATTACAGATAAGTTTAGCCCTTTTTGAACTATCGTTATAAAGAATGTTCTTGAGCCTGAAATCAATTTATGTCTCTTTAATATTATCCTTCATCAGAGGTGGCTTGTTGGCTTGTTTAATATCTCCCGATAATTGACAAACTGTTAAACAAGAGAAATTACACTCATGCTTGAAAGTTGGTGTAAGTCAAATTTACAACAAAATCCATTAAAGCACATACTTTACTGAATGTGGTTTATATATGGTAAAAATTGATGTTTATAGAATATCATTACATCTCAGAAGGTGCAGGAAATATTTTTGCCCTTATATCTTGCAAATTATAGTATGGTCTACATGTCATGAATACATCAACTGAATATAGTCAAAATCAATACTTTGGAAATAAATCCATATAATCTATGAAGTTATAGAAAAAAAAAAGGATTCTCCACCAGACCCTTAAGAGACAAAGGAGTAAATACTACTCATCTGTTTTATACAATTAAATGGCTACCTGACAAACCTATTAATGTTTCAAGATGCCCAATGGCTCTTTATTCATAAAGATGAAGAGGAAAAATTGCTTCAAGTCACTATAAATTTTCCAAAGAGAGTTTTAAACAAGCTAATAATTGACTTTCATGAAAGTTATCTTGTAAGCAGTGGTGATATGTCTACTCAAGTGTGGGATAACAGCATAAGGTGATAATTGAAGGTGTATTTTCAAGTCATCTTCTTCCTTTACTTGAGAAAGAAACCCGAGGCCTTTTGACTATGAAAGCTAAAAATTGGCTGAGCTAGAGTCAATAATTCAATCTTACTTCACCTTTGTTGTAACCAAAGAGAGGCAAAGCTTTATTAGCTTATACATAAAGCCCCTAAATGTCCAATTTAAAATAGTCCCTAATGTTATACCCTTTGAGCTTAGTCATGCTGAGGATTTCCCAATACAAGGAACATCCTGGCACTAGGTGCAGTATTAGAGGGAGAAATTATTCTTCTTAGTCTCTTTGTTTCTCTAATTTTATTGCTTAGAAGAGTGTGATGAGGCCAAACAATTCACATACACTTATTACAAAAATTTGGCTAGTTTGTTACCAGTACCTAAGTGTAAACTAATTCAGCTTGTCTTAAAGGTAAGCAAATACTGCAGCAAAAAAAGTATGTTCTAGCTATGTACAATAAATTATTAGAAATTCTAAAAAATCTCAAGTTTCAAACTCTTATTACCTATAAGATTAAGAAGCACACCAAGAATAACAATTTGAGGGTTTTCTTCCTGCTAGTCAGCAGGGAATGGCCATTCTATGTTTGCACCATAAGAGCCACGAGATAAGTCAAGGTCATTGCTTGAGGGATTGGTAATCATGTAGGGCACAAGCTTTGGACTTGCATAGCAAACCATACTAGTTTTAGGTGTATCATATAGTGATATTGATGATTTGACATTTTTACAGTCAATATATTAATGAAATGATTCTATTTTGTCCACTATTGAACAAGTTTGAGATGACTTTGCTTTCTTGCGCATCTATATAGCATGCTCTGAAATGATGTAGATTCCATATTAATTCGTTCATCCTTTATGTGCAGCTGAATTAACTCTGCTGTCTCTTCATTGCAAGTATGAGGGAATTTAGCTTCATTCAATAGTCCCTCTCTATGTTTATTGTCAATCATGGTATCTAAAGGGTATAAGCAGAAAATGGAGAACTAATTGAAGATAAAGAGCACATGGTTCTGGTTGAGGCTATGTTGGAGAAGTACTCAAAGCAGAAAATCAAAAAATAAAATCTCAATGGGTTATGGATCTCATACATCTAAGTGTAAAGAAAAATTGTATACAAAATACCAGAATAGAAATGATTTCTCTACCCATTATTCCAATGTATCATCAATGAGAATTTCATTAAAGAACAAAAAAGAGGCTGCGATCAATCTCTCTTCAGGTCTTAATATTCATTCAGAGCCAGAGGAGTTTAAAACTCCAATAGAAAGTGCATGGTTATGAGAAAAGGGAAAGGTTAAAGCTTCTATTGCTAACTCTGGAAAACAACTGGCATTGACGCGTTACCAAGTCAAGGATGAAACACCTTCATGGTTTGAAAATGCTTCAGAGTCTGAAAAGTTTGAAATTACATTGAAAAGAGCAAGTAGTAAGACTCAAAATCAAACTCTAAATGGGTTTTCTTATTCTTCAGCAGCAAGGAAAAACCTAAAGTGATGAATACATTGGGTTGCTTTTTTGTGGACTGTGTCTGCCACCATTTTTCTCTTTTCCATCATTTTGATTCACTCCTATAAAACGGGCATTTCCCTATCAATGTATCAGGTATGCGTATTAACTTATAAATCTTTTATTTTTCTTTATTAAAATTCTTTAAGTTTGTATCTCCAACATGGTTGATTCTACTCTTAAAAGGAGTTTTAGAGTATAATTTGATTAATATAAAATGCAAGTTGACCCCAAAATTGTTGGGGATAGCTAACCTGTTTATCACCAACTATCTATTTGGAATCTTTTTTATATTTTAAAATTTATTGCTCCAACATGACAAAACTAGAACTGGCTATCCAACCAGAAGGTCAGTGCTCCAACTCTATTATAATATACTATCAACGACACTTAATAAGTTATACTCGTAGTGATATCCCATGACTTTATGGTATGTTTGAAGGAGATGCCACTGCATGAGTTCCCTTGCATTTGTATTTCGGATGAGACATAATATGTTGTGAACCAGCGTGAATATTACTATTCTTTTAAAGAAAGGCATATTTACATGCTTCATTAGATGTATGGCTTATTTATTGCACCTTCTTAGAGGGTAACTATGAGAGGTTCTAAAAAAGGTGATATCCTTCCATGAAAACACCTTAAAGTTATTGCAACTTACATATGGCTTTACAGAATGTATGGCTTATTTATTGTGTAATATTTAATTAATTTGTACATCTTCTTATTTTTACAAATACAGTAACTTAAGAGTTATTAATTGAAAATACTCTGTCACAATATACCATTTGAACCAAAATCTTGGTATCATTCATGCAAGCATGTTTACATGCGACTTGATCCTAGATTTATAAGAACAAACATAGTTTAAGCTTATTACAACTTATACATACTTTTTGCATGTACATTTCTATTATACTTTTATACTTGTCTTTCGATTTAGTTACACTGATGATTTTATTTATTTTGATCGATGTTATTCCCGATCGATGTATTTATCCCAGTCTCTTTGACTGATGATTTTATTTATCTTAGTCAATGCTATTCCTGACCGATGCATTTATCCCAGTCTTTTTGACTAACTATTTTATTTGTCTCGATCAATGTTATTCCTGATCGACACATTTATCCTAATTTCTTTGATTGATGATTTTATTTATCTCGATCAATGCTATTCTCAATCGATGCATTTATCCTAGTCTCCTTGACTGATGATTTTATTTATCTCGATCGATGCTATTTCCAGTCGTTGCATTTATCCCAGTCTCCTCAACTAATGATTTTATTTATTTCGATCAACATTATTCCCAATCAACGCATTTATTCTAGTCTCATCGACTAATGATTTTATTTACCCCGATCGATGCTATTTCTAATCAAAGCATTCATTTCAGTTAGACAAAGTCACAATCCTCAATCTTCATGAAACCAATTGACCCTCTGAAAGGGGGACAAATGATAATGTACAAAATAATAAAATATAAAATTTGAGCAGAGTCCAGCCAATTAAGGGCCTCCCAAGAAGGCCCAACATTGAAAGACTACAATTCAAGACTTTAGCCCTATAAATATGGCAAGTTCTTTCAAAATAAATACACTTGGTATCTCTCTATACTCTCTCTAGCTCTGTCTTTTTATATTTTCTCTAGTTATTTTGGCTAGTAACTTAAGCGTCGGAGTGCTAACTCCCGGTCTGATCGAGGTAGTCTCCTTTTTGCAGGTTCTTAAAGCTTCCCATCCGATTGGATATCACATGTCCTGTTCAGGTGAACTCTTTCCTTTTTTGGTTAAGTTTCTCTTCTTTATGAAATTTTGAGATTTATCAGTTATTATCCCATTAATAAAAATTTAAACATTAGGTACTGAATTAAAATATAAGTAAAATGTTAGGATTTTTTTAATCAGCCATTTATCTTATTTATATAAAGTAAAAAAAAAGACCAGTTTCAATTATATTTTCAATTCAATCACAATTTAAATTTCAATTTAGCTCAATTCTCAAATTAAATCAGTTCCAATTCAATTCAAATTTCAATTTAGCTCAGTTGAATGTTAATTTTACTTGAATTAGTTTCAATCCAATTATCACATTTCAACCCAATTCTAATTTCAATTCCAAGATTGAAATGGTCAATCTCAATTGAATCAATTGCAACCTATTTTTCAAATCAAATCAATTCTCCATTCTTCATTTATTCAATTTCAATTGAATTTAATCCAATTGTCAAATTTTTTTTATTCAAGCCAATACTCAAATAAACCCCATTCTCAATTTCTAATTAAACATTCATTTCAATTTAAATTTATGAAATGAAATTTTCAATTTATTAAATTTAAATTAAATTGAACCCAATTTTTAAATCAAATCAAATATCAATTCTCAATTAAAATCATTTTAATTTTACAATTCAATTTCATCTGTCAATTGAAATTTTCAGCTTAAATTATTTTATTTTTTAAATTAGAAAAGAACTTATTTAATTTAATTAAAAATTGAATTAATATTTAATTATCATTAATTAATAATAAGTCACATTTCAAATGGAATTTGAATTGATATCTATAATAAATACGGTATCGGCCATTTCTTTTTTTTGGAAATAGTATTGGCCATTTCTATTCTGATTAAAAATATAAAAAGAAGTTGAATGATTACAACCAATAATACCACCAAAAACGAAAGAAAAAAAATAGAATTTAATTGAAATGAAGAAAATTTGCTTTTAATCTTTTAATTTTGAGTTCATTTGAAATTTTTGAGAAAATTTATAGCATAAAATTTTCCCATTCAATTTGTTCACAAGTTTCATTAGTTATGTAAGCATTTATGCACCAAAAATAGCATAAATCAAATAAATATGGGTAAATGTGCTTACCTCTTGAAGCGTAGATTTCTTTGACACAATCGAAAGTAATGGATCTTTCTTTTTACGTTACTGGCACAGGCTTTCGACCACAAGCACGCACACTGAGAAAAAAGTGACTAACCCACAGTCTAAATGCCCCTTGGAGAGATATTAAGAAAGACAAATGGAGAGTAATATTTTGCGTAGAGAGTGTAACCTTACTTAGGTTTTCTAAACCCCTATTTATAGAGGGTATCAAGAGTTAAAACCCCAGTTTAACTCTTATTCCTATTTTAATTAGGAATCAATTATCCTAAACTAAATAAGATAATTACTAGTAGAGTCATGGGCGCACCCAAACTCTATCATCTTCCACTCACACATGACGAAATATTTTCCAGTCAACATCTCCAATCATACTGGCAAATAGACCATGTGACCAGCATACATTGAGAGCACTAGTACTACACACCTATTAAGGATATGTAGCATCTCAAAAAGTGAAAGCAAGATCTTTCTTTTTCTTGTATGCTCAACATCAAATTGCCTTCTCACATTTACTATTTTAACTCATGATCTCATAAAACAATTTTTGTGTTCACTATTATGTTTCTACACATAAAGACTATGATAAGCATGTCGGTGGACCTCGAAACCATTAAATGTGATCAAAAGCCTATCTTCTTCTCTTACTTTATGCAATCCATCGTGATTTAACTCGCTTTTTCAATTAGACTTGCCAGGCCAAATGATTCCATAACCTTTTGGAGACTAACTAAGCTAGCCACACTAAATCATTCTTCAGGGATAAGTTAAGGGTTATAAGGGTCGTTATTCAATAGAGTCTTACACTAAGGAAAATTGTGATAATTCACTTATAAAATTTCCATCTCTCGATCACATAAGCACACATGGTATGAAACATGTGTTATAGTATTTTTTCCTTCCCTTTAAGGACCGCGTGTCTTGCAAAATGTATTTCAACAATATACAGAAGCATAAGATTTTGATGCACCGAAGCATCCAACTTTAGTCCTCCCACTTTAGGACTACTTTTGGCTTTAAGGACATAATATGATAGTTATGTTTAGCTTATCATGGGATTACACTTAATTTAGTTTGGATTTTAATCCAAAACATACAAGCTTATGTATGTCTTTATTTTGCATCTTAACAAGACTAATCTTGTATTTTTTACAAAATGGCACTTTTATTTTGAACAGGCTCTCTAGTTCACCATATGTTCAAATATCATTTCATCTTAGTTTTTGTCAAATCATTATCAAAACTAAGGTAAACACCCATGTGAGTAAGCTACTTCTCTGTCTGACATGCTCAATCATATAATAAATAACAGAAAATGTTCATGTATAAAAATTCACACTCATGTATTGCCAAATAATTAATTTTATTATTATTCATAAATAATAATGTTAAGGGATTACTTAATGAAATAGTATGATAGCTCCAATTCAGTATCTATTTTTAATTCCTTTTCAATTTAGTTTCAGTGTCTTTTTAGTGTTTTTTACTTTGTTTTTGCTTTAGTTTAATAATTTTTGTCTCAATTCAATTAATCCTAGTTTTTATGAGTTTTAGAGAGCTTTTGATGGAAATTTATGCTTAATTGTAATTTTTGCAGCTACCTCATGATCAGTAGGTTTTACGTGTTGACCGTGACCTATGTTTTCTACCAAAATGCACCGTTTCAAGGAATGTCACAGTCAACAGTGCCATTGTTCTTAAAAGAATGTTTACCGTGACCTAGGAAGCCCTTCAATACAGAACCAAGAAAAGAAAGACCTCACAGTTAATAGATTTTTGGTGTTGACCGTGAGGTAGTCAAGTTTTCAGTCCAGAATGCAAAGGAGAACTATGTCACGGTCAATAGATTTTTTATGTTGATTGTGACCCCTGTCCAGAAGCTAGTTAAGGATTACCCCATGGTCAACAGATTTATGGTGTTGACCGTGACCTATAGCAGTTGTTCAAAAAGATTTTAATAAGTCACGATCAACATAAATTTCTTGTTGACTGTGACCTTTTTTGGCTTATATATAACGGATTTTTCTACAAAATCGATAGTTATTTTTCCTCTTCAGATTTAGGATTTTCTATATTCATTTTTTCATTTTTATATATAAATATATAGATTTTACTTAAAAATAGGTAGATTTACAGCAAAATACTTGGATTAAACACCATTCTTATATCATATTTCCATTCTTTTACATTCTGGGAGCTCATTTACTTTGAAGAATTAGAGAAGAAGGTTGAAAAAGCTCGGGATCTAGCTGGGTTTTCTTCCTCCATGAAATTTCTGGGTTTATTCCTTGCTTTTTTCTTATTAATTTGTAATGGATAGTAAGTAGTCTCTAGTTGTTTGGGGGATCTTTGAATCCCCTATCTAAATGTAATTTTTGAATATATATTTTGCATGTTTATATGGATGAATGGTTTGTTTCACTATTGCCTCAATTGTTGTTTCATTTTCTTTAATTAATTTTCAGCTTTCGATGGATGGTTTGTCATATATCATTGTTGGGTTTTATGTTAGGATGATTAAATGCTATGAATGTTTATTTCTCTTTTCTTCTATCATGAATACTATGGATTTAGATTGCTCCAGAATGGGACTCTTAATATTCAAGATTTTGTGATTTTAGGATTAGAGTGTAGAGCAAAATAGATGAGTTTTGGGTTGTTTGGCTCCAGAATGGGAAAGCAACTTGGACTTAGGATGTTAGACCTATGCTTAGGCTAATTATAAGGCCTGCTCCAGAATGGGATGCCTTGAAATTAAAGTAGCTTGCTCTGGAATGGGAAGCTTGGATTAAAAGGGTTATCCCAAATTCGTTTGTATATATTTTTAGGTTAATTGAATTCACATTAGATATGGGATGGATGAGTGAACCCATGCAACACTTTTATCTTATTGAATTTTATACTTGACCACTTTGTACTTGTTTATTCCATAGAAAAATTACTGTAAAGTCTAATTTCATTGTTATTCTTTCTACATACCATTTAGTTGATAGCTTATACACACACAAAAATTTGGGAATTCTTTAGCATACGATTGATTTTCATTGCTTGCATACTCAATCCCTTGAGTAAGATATTCGTGGGTCCTAATTATATCCCACTTTATTACTTGATGATTCAATGTATTTGCTAAATATGTATTAAGTTTTTGGCATCATTGTCGGGGATTGGTGTATTTGTGTGTTTTGATTGTTATTTGTATGTGTTTTCTTTTTCTTAATTCATTCTTTTTATTCTTTTTAGGTGTCTCGTAGTGTATGCATAGACTAAGACAAGAATAACTTGTACACTACGTCCTTAAAATTGAGAGGACTCTACACTAAAGAAAGAGAGCCAATAGAGAAAATGACATGAATCTAGATCATCTTATTGGTGAAGTTCCTCCCGACAATTAAAAAATGCCAAGGGCACAAGAAAAAATTCCTAGTAGACAAAGAGAGGAGATATCTAGGCAAAGGACAATAAGAGATTATGTAGTTTCTAGATGGAATGAAGATCAAAGGAAAATTGTGTTGCCTGAGGAGTACAGTTTGAGCTTAAACCAACAATTATCACTATGGTGCAAAGAAACCAATTCTTAGGATCAGACTTAGAAGATTATTCTCAACATCTTGACATATTTTTGAAAGTCAGTGACAGTGTAAATTTTGAGTGTTTCAGTAGATACGGTTCGGTTGAAGTTATTTTCATTCACATTGATTGGAAAAACAAAGGATTGGCTTTAGATGTTACCAAGGCAGTCTATTTGGACATAGGAGCAGTTACAAGAGAAATTTCTAATGAGATTCTTTCCTCCGATGAAAATAGCTAGCATTTGCAACAACATAATGAGATTTCATCAAATGAATAAAAAGTCCTTCCATGAGGCTTGGGAAAAGTTTAGGAGGTTATTGAGGAGTTCTCCACATCATGAAGTGGGATAGGAACTAAGATGCCTCTATGAGGAACTTGGAGACACAAATTGGGCAATTGGTAAATTCATTGTCCACAAGACTAGTTGGAGTTTTTCCATCCAATGTTGATCAAAACCCAAAAAAGGAAGCCAAAGTAATCACGCTAGTAGTGAAAAGGAAGTAGCGCAAGAGGAAGAAAAAAGTAAAACGTCTTCTCCATCATCATCATTAAGTAAGGAGGAGTCGACACCAATATAGAAGATATTGATATAAGTAGGTTGCCATTTCCTACTGTAGCTAGGAAAGAGAAGAAAAATGAGCTATTGGCTAGGTTTTTAAAAATGTTCAAGAAATTGCATATTAACTTGTCTTTTGCCAAAGCTTTAGCTCAAATGCCCAATTACATTAAATTTATAAAAAAAAAACTTTGTTCTAAAAAAAGAAATTTTAAGGGTGTGGAATTATGCAACTAATCGAAAATTATAGTGCTATTATCATGAACAAGATTCTGAAAAAATTGGAAGATCCAGGTAGTTTCACCTTACCTTGTGAGATTGGAAAAAACTTTTATTGGTAATGCTTTTGTGTGATCTTGGAGCCAGTATTAATTTAATACACTATTTTATATAGGAAGTTAAACTTGGGGGATATCAAGGAAACAGGCATGAGACTTTAACTAGCTGACAGATCATTATGGAAGCCGAAGGGGTTAATTGAAGACTTATTGGTGAAGGTGGGGAAGTTTATTTTTCCAGTGGATTTTGTTGTGATGGAGATAGAAAAGGATTGAAAGGTACCACTAATCATGGGGAGACCATTTTTAAATACAACAAAAACTTTAATAGATGTTCACGGTCAAAAAGTCACACTATGGTTTAACAATGAAGAAATGGTGGTAGATATGAATAAGGCACAAAAGTATCCATTGAGTGATCTAAAAGAGTCCATTTACTTCATAGACAGAGTGCATGAATGTGTAGAGGAAAACCAAGAGGACTTATTGATAAAAAATTAATTGAATTTAACTTTGATGCATTCATTGGAACATGAGGAATTAGATGAAGTAGAAAAGGAGATAGTAGCTGAGATAAAGAAGAGTAGTGAGGATGTGACAGTAGAGCTGGAGGAAGAAATTGAAGATAAGGAGTCTAATAAAAAGAATGTGCACTGGTGTGACGCGCACCTTTTGCCCGACATCTCTTGGCTTTCTTTTTTTTTTCCAGTCACTGACACCCGGTTTCACCCCTGGAACTAAGGGTTCATCGAGTTCGAGTGAGAAAACCTCTGACCTTTAGCGGTTTGATCGCACTTTTAAGGTCAAAAACCAAGTTACAGTTTCTTTCGTCCAGGCCGACGGTCGCTTCGTGATAGGAAAGAGACTCAACTCAACTTACCCCAATCATGAACCTCAAAAGGTGTGATAAGGCATGTCAAGGTGTCTTTATCTTATCGCTAGCGATCGATGATCGGGAGGCATCTAGGTAGGCACCACAAGGCTGAGCAATAAGGAGTTGCCACTGATTAAAACATCAGGAAAGAAGTGTGTTCCGACCTTGTGAGGCTAAAAACCCAGAGAGGGTTCAAAATTTCACTTTTATTTTTACCCTTAACGAATGTGACATAACGGCTTTCAAATTAATCATGTTATCCCTTTTTCTTTCATGCTAGAGTAGAGCAAATATAGAAATTAAAGGCATATCCAATCACGTAAGAAAGCAATAAATCATGGCATAGAATAAGGCTGTAAAGACATCCATAAATCGGGTAGTTCATTATACCCCGTTTAGGTGAGGAATTTGGGCCTCGCATGTAGATTATTGAAGAAGCATTTAATTATGACATCTTTGAAGATAGGGACTTGTCAGTCCAAATTTTATTTAAGAAACGTCCCGTGTTATTTAATTATATACAAAAATCATTTACATTATTAAAAGCTGGTTTTTTATATGTGAATTTTCTAGGCAAAATGCGGATATTGGTCCGATTTTATTAATGAAATGTCCCGATTAATTCCAACACTTTTGCAAGCATCCAGGCAAAACTTTATATAAGTGTGAGTGTACGGGTGTACACTTAGGTGTGTACGGTTGTATAATAGGAATGTACGAGTGTACAAAGGGAATGTACGGGTGTACACTCGAAAAGGTGCTCTACTTGGCCACTTACTTCATAGGGAAGTCCACCACCATTTGAGTACAAGATTCTTTGGAGTGCCGTACACTCCTTTGTGTATGGTCGTGCATTCCAAAAAAAGGCAAAATTCTCACTTTAAAACAACTAATGAATATTTTTCTACCATACAGGTGCACAGGACATAGATGCACCATGTGCAGGGCCTCTAAATGCTCCTAACACAAATTTCAAACTCCCTGCTAAGGCTGTATTCATTACTTGCCTGCCTTTTGCCTCCTAACAGCATAGGCCAAGCTCAGCAATATTTTTAAAAGGCTTCAAGAAAATAATTTTAATACCACCAAGAGTCTGTTATCCTCGATTCATTATTTTTAGACGAGCAATTTTCCTCATCAAGTAACTCTGACAAAGGCCTTCTCAGGACCCAATGCTTACAACTGGAAAAGGCAAACTTTAAAACTTAACTAAAAACTCTCTCGTCTCATTTGAAAAATGTGTTTTTAGAAATTAAAACAAAACCAGTGATAATCTCCTCTATTTTAATAGGATTTAAGGAAAAGATGTTGATCGAAGTGTTGAAAATACATAAGAAGGCAATGGGATAGGAAACAATAGATTTGAAGGGGATAAATTTGAGCTACTACACTCACCGAATTCTAATGGAAGAAGAATCTAAACTAGTGGCTCAACCTCAAAGACGGCTTGGTCCGGCGATGTGAGAGGTAGTCAAGAAGGAGGTAATCAAGCTTTTCATTTTAGGTACTATTTATCCTATATCTAATAGCAAGTGGGCGAACCTAGTATAGTGTGTTTCCAAGAAAGGGGGGATGACAGTGGTAAAAAATGAGTTAGATGAGCTTATTCCAACTCGTATAGTTATAGATTGGAGAGTTTGCATAGTCTATAAGAGGCTGAATAACTCCACTAGAAAAGATCACTTTCCCTTGTCATTTATAGATCAGATGTTAGAAAGGCTAGCTGGAAATAGGTTTTATTATTTCTTAGATGGGTATTTAGGATATCTACAAATCCCTATAGCACTTGAGGATTAAGAGAAAATAACTTTTACCTATCCTTATGGAACTTTTTCCTATAGGAGAATGCCTTTTAAATGATGTAATGCACCGGCTATATTTTCAGTGGTGCATGATGGCAATTTTTCATGACTTCGTAAAGAAATTTATGGAGGTCTTCATAGATGACTTCAGCATTTATGGGAGAGATTTTGAGAGTTGTCTTAAGAATCTTGACTTAGTGTTGGAGAGGTGTGAGAAAACCAACCTAATATTAAATTGGAAGAAGTGCCATTTCATGCTGAAGGAAGGAATAGTTTTAGGGCATAAAATTTCAGATAAAGGAATAGAGGTAGATAGAGCCAAGGTTGAAGTAATAGAGAAACTTCCACCCCCAACCAATGTTAAAGGAGTTCAAAGCTTTCTAGATCATACAAGTTTTTACCGTAGGTTTATCAAGGATTTTTCAAAAATTGCTAAACCCTTGTCTAACTTGTTAATGAAGGATGCTCCATTTGAATTTACTAGTGAATGTTTGCATGCTTTTGAATTATTAAAGTAAAGGCTCATTTCAGCTCCAGTGATCATATCACTGGATTGGGATTTGCCTTTTGAACTAATGTGTGATGTAAGTAATTTTAGAGTTAGAGCTATGCTTGGACAAAGAAGGGAGAAGGTGTTTTGTGCAATTTATTATGCAAGTCATATCTTGATAGGACCCTCAAATTAATTACACCACAACTAAGAAAGAGCTCCTTGCAATTGTTTTTGCATGTGAAAAGTTTAAACAGTATTTGCTGGGTGTAAAAAATGTGGTGTGGTCTGACCATGTGGCACTGAGATATCTCTTTGCCAAGAAGGAATCCAAATCAAGACTTATAAGATGGGTGCTTTTTCTTCAAGAATTTGACCTGGAGATTAAAGACAAAAGGGGAAAAAATTTTTTGCACGGATCACCTATCAAGGCTTCAACATGATCATATTGAGAAGGGGAAGATTTTGGATTTATTCCCTGATGAGCATATTTATGCATTGTTTATGTGTGATGTGGTTGATCCTTGGTTCGCTAATTGAGCAAATTACCTTGCAGGTGGCTATATACCCAAGGGCTACAAGTGGCAACAGAGAAAAAAGTTAAAAGCTAATGTAAGACATTACATTTGGAATGACCCTTATCTTTTTAAGTTTTGTATAGATCAAGTTTTGTGGAGGTGCATTTCATATAAAGAGCAAAGAGAGATCATCGAAGTATGTCATAGTGGAGAAGCTGGTGGACATCATGGGCCGAATAGGATGGTATCAAAAATTCTCTCTTCTAGGTTTTATTGACCTATTATATTTAATGGTGTGAAATTATTTGTGCAAACTTGTGATAGATGCCAAAGAGTAGGAAATATTTCTAGAAGGGATGAGATGCCTTTAACCAATATGCTCGAGGTGGAGTTGTTTGACTTGTAGGGGATAGATTTTATGGGACCTTTTTCGATAACCTATGGATTTGAGTATATCTTAGTGATAGTAGACTATGTGAGTAAATGGATAGAAGCTGTAGCCATTAGGATTTATGATGCAAGGGTAGTACTTAAATTTTTAAGAAAGAATATATTCGCCCGATACGGAGCTCCTAGAGCCATAATCAGTGATGGTGGAAAATACTTTATTAATCACCAATTTAAGACTTTACTAAAGAAGTTTGGCATTAGGCACAAAGTCACTACCCCTTACCATGCCTAAGCTAATGATCAAGTTAAGGTGTCCAATCGATAACTTAAAGCTATTTTAGAGAAAATGGTCAATACTTCTAGGAAAGATTGATGCTTTAAGTTAGATGAAACTTTATGGGCATATAGGATAGTGTTTAAAACCCAATAGGAATGTCCCTCTTTAGGTTGGTATTTGGCAAGTCCTGTCACTTACCGGTGGAACTAGAATATAAGGCTTATTAGGCTATCAAATTCTATAATTTTGACCTTGTTAGTGTCGGAAAATGTAGCTGAATGAATTGGAAAAACTCAAATTTTAAGCATATAACCATGCCATGAAGTATGAGGAAAACACGAAGAAATAGCATGACCAGAAGATAGTACAGAAGGAGTTTGTACCTAAGATGAAGGTTTTTTTTATAATAGTAGGTTGAGATTATTTATTGGGAAGTTAAGATCAAGGTGGAAAGAGCCTTTTGAAGTTATGGGAGCTGATAAATTTGGCGTGGTGATGCTGAGGCACCTGAGGGATGAAAAATATTTCAAGGTTAATGGACATCACGTGAAGCCATGTTTTGAATCAACGTTTGATGGCGCTTCAGGGATTGTTACCCTCACAGACCCTTGACGGTATTTAAAAGTCCATCTACGGACTTGGTAAATGCAAAACTAATTCTTAACCCTTCCTCTTAATAATGTTTCATTCTAGTTAATTTTTGTAGTTGTTGTTTTTAAGAGTGTGGTTTAAAGGAATGAGAATTTACAACTTCCCAATTATGTGTTAACCTGTTGAAATAGGGTAGAAGATTGTGTTTAATGGCCAGAAAGAGATGAGAGAAAAATAAATTATTGGTGAAGAATTTAGGGGATCACAGTCAACAGATTTTCTCTATTAACCGAGACATTGGTCAGTTATGGGCTCTAGATCTCGGAGTATAATGAGTCATGGTTAACAGTACTTGTCTGTTTATTGTGACCAAACCCTTCTTTTAGTCTGGTAGCAAATTGCAGTATATTTCATGATCACTAAGTTTTGCCAGTTAACTGTGACTCTCAGCAAAAATTTATAAGTCACAGTTAGCAATGCTTATCTATTTACCATGAGCCCCCCTCCCTCTTTTTTTCAGTCCAGTAGCCAAACCTGAATTATCTCATGGTCAGCAGGTTTTACCTATTGACCGTGACCCTTTTCGAAAAAAAAATTTAAAACCCTAAAATTAAAACTCTATCATTTTGCACTTTCTTTTAGTCTTCCCTTTTCTTAGGGTTTATTACAAGTTTATTTCTTTTTCTTTTCATTTTATTTTCTCTCTCTTTCTCTCTTCTCTCTCCTTTAGCCACCGCTCTCCATTGCATCCATAGGTAACTTTTCTTCTTCTTCTTCTTCTTCTTCTTCTTCTTCTTCTTCTTCTTCACCATTCTTATCCTTCTTCTTCTTTGCTTTTATTAGTTTATTTGTTCTAATTTTTTTTTAGTTTGTTGGTTGTGCGAGTTTCTTCTAATGCTTCTTCAATTTTCGTTTCTCTCCTAACCTTTTTTTTGTTTGTCTATTTCTTTCTTTTTCCTTTTCTTATTCATTTATGTTGTAGTTCCCTTTCAATTACATGTCTCCACTAAGTAAGTACCATCACTATAAGAAAAATCTCAAATCCCGACAGAAAATATTTTGTAGGTAATTACCGATGGAAAAAATGATTCCGTAGGTAATTACCAATGGAAAAATATGTCCGTAGGCAAAATTATCGTGTGAACAATGTGTATTGCGATGGAATAATAAATCTGTCGTAAATAATGGAGGGAAATTTTCTAGCCAAACTTTACCGACGAAAATTAGCGACGAAATCAAAAATCCGTCATTACAATGGTACCAATTTTTTGCGGCTAAAATAAGACATGAAATTTACCGATAAAATTATATTTTCGTAGGTAAATTTCTTACGAAATCACATTTTCGTTGATAAATTACCTACGAAAAAAAATTATGTCGCTAATGTGCCTACATAAAGATAATTCCTTAGATAAATTACCTACGAAAACATAATTTCATCGGTAAATTATCTATGGAATTATCTTTTCATAGGTAATTACCTATGAAAATAGGATACCATAGGTAATTTACCTATGGAAACATAATTCTATCGGTAAATTATCAATGGTTTTTTTTTCTGTAGGTATTTTCTCTACGAAATGGAATTTTCGTATGTAATTTACCGATGGAATCATATTTTTGTAGGTAAATTTCCTACGAAAAATTTTATTCCGTAGGAAAATTTAAATAAATTTTAATTGGCTCTTATTCTTATTTTTTTGGTCAATGGATGCTTTTATCACTCAAGGGAAATTCATTTTCATTTGTAATCACATCATTGAATATTTATATTTGTATTATGCAGGTCACATGATAAATTGAGCCACTTTATGGATAAAATGGACTAGACTATTAAAGAATGAATTTGAATTGCATATTGATGGACAAATTAAATTCAAATCAATTTAAATTTAGCCACATCTAAGTCTTTTATGATTTTATTTAGTAAGGATTAAAAATTTTGGGTAGGAAAAACAACACTAGCTTGTATATAAAAAATACATACGTATTTACCTTTTTCATTATCTTGTTCCACATTTTGCTAGTGAACATTTCCTTGGCATTATAGAATTATTACCTCTATACAAAGACTACTTTGAAGAGCAATGATAGATACTATGTGTTAATGTTCCACTGGCGATCGAAATTTTCACTTGAAATTTAAATTTCATTTTTCTTCATTTACGTTAGTGATAACCGAACTGAGCCATCACAAGCATTAATTGCTATGCTATTTCAATTAAAATATTATAAAAAAAATCTATTTAATAATTTAAAGTTATTATTTAATTTTTAGATGTTGATATTCGGATTTAAACGCGTGCCCATCCAACCAGTTAAAACTAAAAAAAGCCAATATTACAATCAGTTTACTAAACAGCAATAACAAAATGAGTAATATTTTTTGTTATAAAGTAACAAATGAGAAAGAAAAAAAAGTAAAATATTGGGTATAATTTATATATATCAATTAGTAAAACCACAGTGGAGAGGTTTCTTAATTTAATCCAATTTGCAATAATATCCCTTTCTTTAAAACTCATATATATATATATATATATATCATGGTTATTAAAATCGGATCGAGCGGTCGAACCGGTTTAATTGCGAATCATTGGCTGGTCCGATTGGTTCAATGAATAAAAACCGGGAAATACTGTTTCAAACCACCAAAAAACCGGTTGAACCGAGATAAAACCGGAAAAAATGATAAAAACCGGTTTGATTTTAGAAAAACCAACTTTTTGTCCAAAATATTTATACAATATTATTTTTTCTGGAAAAAAATAAAATAAAATTATAAATACAAAATAATTAAAATTCAAACAATTTAATGAATTTTTTATATAAATAAAATAAAATTTTATAATTTATATTTGAAGAATTTCTTTAAAAATTTACAATTTTTTTACTATATTTATCTTAAATTTTTATTATAAATATTGAAATGACTTGAAAATAGTCCTATTGTTAATGTTTGATTATTTTGAATTTTTTTTATATAGTGTTATTTTCATAATATTTATATAAAACTTAAAAAATAATATATTTTTTAAAAAATAAAAAAAATCCGGTTAAATCTCAAAGAATCGATCGAACCACGAATCCTTAAGCTTTCCGGTTCGTTATTCGGTCCGGTTTTAATAACATTGATATATATATATATATATATACCTGAGTTACCTTACACCTTACAGAAAGCCCTAATTTCCAGCTGTCTCCTCTTTCTTTGTCCTCCCTTTTTTCGATTTTCTTTGGTTCCTCTTTTACGATTCTTCTGGCAAAACTGCAATTCAATTCTTTTTTGGTGTCTGGTCAGAAGAAGATTAGTGGAAAGGTTGGCTTTTAAAGGATCTCGGAGCTCATATTAGGGTTGTCTTATTTTTATCTTATTGCCCATGTTTTTTTTTCAGATTGCTTGGTACTGTCAGTTTTGCTCTGCTCTTACTCATTATGTTGTATTTTGTTTTTTTGTTTTAGCCTTTGTGTGTTAGGATAGAGGAAAAAAAATCAAGTCAATAGAACTTCAGTTGAGATGCATTTTACACGTCAGAATCATAGGATATGAGAACTTGAGAATTTGGTTGTGAATGATGGTGATGGTGCTTCTATTTCACTCTCTAGTAAAGCTCTCCTCGGTGGAATTTTCGGCATTATAGCCCAGGAAAGAGATGTACCTATCACTATTTGATCCAATTTTTCGGTATTATAGCCCAGGAAAGAGATGTACCTATCACTATTTGATCCAATTAACTCAGTTTTTGTAGCTGAAAGATGGAAGAAAGAGGCTTAAAATGCTTGAAAGTTGATTTCTTTTAGGATTGACTCTTGCGGTGTTTTTTTGGGCTTAAGGATTCTGGAGTTTTGATGTTCTTGTAGATTAGTTAAACATTTAAGGAATCTAAAGTTATAATGAACCTAATTAATTGATTAATTCGGGTTTTTTTTTTGACAAAGGTCCTTGTATATAACTAGCAATAGCATGAAAGCACTCTGTAGCTCTGCACAGTATTTGTATAACGATGTACAGAAAGCAAAGAATATCAAATTTGGATTACACTATTGAGAAGAAAGTAAAAACAAAATAAGAACAAAATTAGGTAAATTTTTTATTTTAAGTTGTTATTGATTTGCAGGAGATATATCATATTCAAGGGAAACTATAATCATGATTCTAGTGTGTATGCATTAATAACATAAAATAATATATTAATCCATTATAGGTAGGAAACTTTTTACTGGGTGCAAGTAGTTTCCCTATCTGCTAAGTAACATGATGGAGAGCACTAATTTTTCATTTTACTTTCTTACTGTTTTGAGGCCTTCTTTCTTGTTTTCAGTCAAATTCAATAATATCTTTTCCTCTTCATTGTAATTCTCCTTATCTATAGAATGTTTTTTCTTTTATGTTAAGGTGAGAATATAAATCACTGTATCTAATACAGTCATTGATTTCTGGACCATAAATGAATTCTGGTGTAATTTTGTAACATATGAATAATTCTGAGAACATCAAAGACATTTGCTTCATATTTAAGGAGTAGGAGCATAGTCTCATATCTTTTCAGGTCCAGAGAGATTATAATCAGATTTTAAATAACATAATGTCAATGTTTTAACAGCTCTTGATAATTATATACGCTTTAGGGTCATATGAACTTTGAAGAAAAAGATTCTCATTCTTACTAAACTAGGGATACCTTCTTGTTTGACTGGGATAAAGGTTGCGAGCTACAGGTAGGTCCTTATTATATGGGTTATCTACTAATCCATACAAAGGTTGCATGTTTTGTCATTTTTAAGATGATATTATTTAGCAGCTCAAGCTATACCTTGACTCAAGTTTTTTGCTTTGCATACTTGAGAATATTCTGTTGATGTTAATCCTGCCTTCAAATCATTAATTGCCATTCTATTTTTCCAAAAATAGAAATATAGTACTGACATAATATAGTTTATTTTTCTTATCCAGAAGGTTTTACCCATTCATACCTTTAGAAGGCATGAGAGAGAGAGGGAGATGGATTCATAATTGTATGTTACATATGTGCTGCCATTCCATTTTTCATGCTAATTTAAAATAATTCATACTTCTTTTAGAGGTACTTTGATTTACATTAAATGTTTCAGATGGCATTTAGAAGCATAATGTTGTTTTATGGTAAAGGAAATACGAAAGTATAATATTAGTTTATGCTAAAGGACATTTGAATCACATTCCACTAATGTCCTCTAAGAGTAAATTGATGCATGCTTCATTTCTCATAAAGTATAAACATCAAAATGTTGTAATTCTGCATAATAATGTCTTTTTCTTGAATGTGGACTACTAATGCACCAATTTGGTTTTAGAGAAGCAATTGCTGGGCTTTAAGGTGAAAACTTTAGCATCGTACAAACTCAAATTTTATTGTAGTGGAGTTAGAGGATTACCGGCTAAAAATATTTAGACGTTATCAGTTAGATGATTTCTAGATCCCAGTTTCATCATTAATCTGATTAGTTTCTTAGACAATGTTGACTGATAGAATTGACTCAGTGTTGCTATTAGTAGAGTTGTTTTGGTCTGTCTCTGTATTCAGGGGATCTTACTCTTGCCGCACCTGCTTGTAGACTCAGTGTTGCTATTAGAATCGTTTCATTACAGTAGATGGTCAGCCTTTCGTTTTTATGTTCAAACATTTTGAACTTAGAAAGACATGGTAAAATGGCTAAAACAAATAAATAGAGGAGAATCACAAATTTTAAGTTTGTTAGATCTATTTTTTCTTTGATTGATTTTACATGGGTTTTTTAAGTTTGTTAAATTAAGACATCTGCTTATTTGTTTGTAATTAATTAGGACACTAGTGCAGTAGGAAGAGGGAGAATTGCTTGGTGTGAAAGAAGGCTGCTCTTAGTGGAGGTTGAGAAAAAAATTATGCAGTACCAACATTTATTGATCAAAGAGTGGTAAGAAACTTTTGATCCCTTCCAGTTGAGATAATTTTAATAGTGTTGTCTGGCTGTAACTATTGTGTAATTTGGCAGTCCTAATACTAAGATCTATAAGCTTGAATGACACAGAATTTGGCAACTGTAACTTATTGAATAGGAAAAATAAATCTACATCTCTACTTGTACAAAAGGAAGACGAGACAAATGCCACTGTCTTACCCTCCAAAGCTAACAAACACTAACACTTACTGACAGTTACTGTACATTTAACAGCCCCATTAACTCCAGTAACTAACAATAGCAATGAATAAAATACATGAATAAATAATTTCTATATCCCCTCCTCAAGTAGGAACCTGGTGGTAATCAACAATGCCCAACTCGGAATGAAGTTTGTGAATCTAGGAAGTAGCCAATGCTTTTGTAAAAATATCTATAATTTGTGAAAAAAGAAGCACGATGTGCTGTGCTGATGAAGCCTTGTTTTAACTTTTCTCGCGTTATATTTAACAATCAATTTTAAGATGTTTAGTACTCATAGAAAACAGGGTTGGGTGCTCTGTGCAGTGCCATTTTATTGTCACAGTAAAGAGAAATGAGAAACTTCAATGGTATGTAAAAGTCTTGATGAATATAGGTGATCTATTATAATTAGTGGATGCCATACTATTCTATG
Organism: Excoecaria agallocha; assembly: GCA_037975025.1. Lineage (NCBI taxonomy): Eukaryota > Viridiplantae > Streptophyta > Magnoliopsida > Malpighiales > Euphorbiaceae > Excoecaria > Excoecaria agallocha. Next base: position 6,097,837 of record CM075818.1, on the reverse strand, counting down.
CTCTACTTCAGCAGAAGATTTGTATCCAATATTATACTTCTTTGATTTCCATGATATCAAAGAGGTCCCAAGATACCATAACCGGTCAATGACTTCCTTACACCGGAACAAGTACCCCAATCTACATAACAATATGTTATTAAAGAGAAATCATTTCCCTCTAGAAAAAATAAAGAAGATGGATAACCCTTCAAATATTTGATAAACTGCAAAGCAGCCTGGCATTCTAGGTTGCTTCACCAATTGATTTGATTTCTAGACTACAAAAGTAAGGTCAGGCCTGGTATGACCCAAATATAACAATTTCCCAATGATTCTCAAATAATGATGAGAAACGAGAACATCTCCAGGTTTTGCATAAGATTAAGATCTATTTGCATAGGAGCATTAATTAGCATCCTTACAATCTGTTAAACCTACTGTAACAATCATATCTAATGCATATTTCTTTGATTCACATATGTACCATTCTTATATCTAGCTATCTCTAGGCCTTAAAAGTACTTTGAATGGCCTAGATCCTTAATGGTAAACTTTTTGTCTAGATAATCCTTCCTTCACCTTCTGTAATCATCAAGAGATGCAATAGTCGAAACCATATCATCCACATAAACTAGAATTGCCATATAAATGAAACCTTTTAGTATAAGTGAAAGAACAATTATCATTTTTGGATTGCACAAATCAATATTGTTCAAGTTGAGAAGTTAGCTCTAAGTTCTATTGCCTTGATGCTCGTTTAAGGCCATATAAAGACCTCTTCAATATACAAACTTCACCTTTAGCTGCCTTGGTATACCTATTAGGTGGAGCCATGAAGACCCACCGGTGGATCTATGACCCACTAGGAGTATGCAGAGTGCATGTAAGTATTATAACTTGACATTTATATTTTGAATTATGTACTTTTGATGGAACCTTACCATTCTTTTATAAACATTTGGAACTTGGTAGATTTGTTTAATGTTTTTCACTTATTTCTATTTATATCGCGGATAGTACTTTTCATCTGTTTTCATCTTTAATTTGATGTATTATAGTTTTTGACCATGTAAAAGCTTTTTCTTAATTGTTGGGAATTGTTTAAGTTTGATTATTGTCTGATTATTTTAAGATGTCTTTTAGGTACTTTTTTCCATAAAAATGGTAGAAATTAACATAGAGTATGGTTGATTGGCTCGTTTCATATGTCAGACAATGTTAATTTCTTTGCTATTTGAGATTTATGAATGCGAAAGTTGATAGATGGTTTGGATTTTCTTCTTTGATGGCTGATTATTATTGTTGAATAAATGTCTTACGTTAATTTTTCTATTTTTCTGGGAAATGAGATTCTTGGTGCCTTATTAATGGTTGCCTTGTTGAGATTTATTTTTTGTTTAACAGGGGTTAATATCATAAAAATATAAGAAATTCTGCTAAAATTTTTGCAAATCATAAATAATTTACCTATTTTCTATACAAGAAAAGTCTACCGGCCAAAAGCCTACATCGCGACAAGTCTTTGTCCATACTCACATCAAAAAGCATGATGGTGTAACATTCATCAACGAACGATGCAGGCAATTAAATGTATGTAAAGTATATATTTAAATATTGATTTTATACATAATATTAGTTTAAATTATCAATAAATAGTATAAATAATTATAATGATATGATCAATTACAGGAGGTACAATGACAGTCACTGGATAATCCCAATATTGATGAGAATCAGACGTATCTACAAGTAGCTAGTGGTAGGGACCGTCGAGGCAGGATTTTTAGCTTTGGATCTTTTGCAAATACACAATATACGTATGCCTCCATATTCAGTATAGCTGCCTCCAGTAGACAAGCTACATCCAATGAGCAAGTTGTTGCACTTCAAAATACAATTAGTCTGTTGGCAAATCAATTGCGTGAGACTATGGAATATGTAGCTGAGCTCCATAATCAGATAAAAGAAGTAATGGGGGAGGCAACACATCGCAGCATCCAGATGATCTACCTGCGCCAACAGTGTAGGGCTTTAAATTTTATGTTAACAGTGACTGCAATTTGGAACTTGTTGGTTTTATAGATGTTTTATGGGACTTGTAACAGTGACTGCAAATGTGAAACTTGGTGGGACTTGATGTTTTGTAGGACTTGTGAACTTGATGGATTTGTTGATATTTCTTGGGATAATATTTATGATTTATGAACCTTAAGAAAATTGATTTGATGTGTTATTGAATATTATAAATTTTATACTATAATATGAATTAGGCATATATTAATTTATTATTGTAAATTATATATTTTATATTATCTTATTGATGATGATTACACTATAAAGGAAAAAAAAGAAAAAAATTGATATTTAAATAAATTATTTCGATGGAAATTTAGCAAACCGTCTAAAAATATAGATGACATTTAACAACGGAAATAATTCCGTCACTAATTTTGCCTACGGAATATAATATACCGTAGGCAAAATTGCCTATGAAGTACGTTTTTTCATTGGCAAATTTATCTACGGAATTTTAATTCCGTCGGTAATTTTTTCAAATTAAGATAATTTCTCGGTCTGCACTTTCCGACGAACTTATCGATGAAAGGTGTTTTTCGTAGGTAAATTTACCGATAGAAACATTTCTATCGATAAATTTACCAACGAAAATATTTTCGTCGACAAATGTACCAACCAACGATACTGTTTTGCCATTTTTCGTCACTAAATTTCATCGGTATTTTGGTTTTCCTACTGAAATTCACTCATTTCGGTCGGAAATTTACGTCAGGAAACTGGATTTTTCTTGTAGTTCATTTCTCTTCTTTCTTTTCTATTCTAGGGTTTAATTTTTGCTTTTACTTTCTTTATACTTTTAGTTTGTTTTATTTTTCTTTTTATTTGTTTTAGGGATTGTTGTTCTTTTTGTTCCTAATTTTTGTTTTTTCTTATTTTAGCATAATTGTTCTTTACCTTTTTATCATTTAGTTTCTTCCCTTCTAAAAACAATCTCTCCCTTGTTACTTTCACCCTTGTTCTTCATTCTTGTTATTTTCTTTTTCTTGATTTGTTGCATAGCTCGATTTATATATTTATTTACATATATATTCTATGTGTTATTTTTGTCCCATTTTGGATCGATCTCAAAGGGTGATGAAGTTCACAAGTACACACTCTCAAAAACCTTTTGTTTTTTTTATTTTCAAGGAATTTTGGTATTTTTCTTGGTGATTCTTGTTAGCTGTGTTTGTTTTGATCAAGTCAATTGAGTTATATTCTCTTATGTTTTTTTGTTTTTCTCTTTCTTTTTCTTTTATTTTGCAGGTCTTCACAAACACATTATTTTTCTTCTTTACTTATGACAATCCAATTGAGCCATTCATGTGGAAATTAGTTGGTTGTTACTACTCACTCAGAAAATGGATTCTGTTCAATTGATTTTGTTGACTTCCTGCATGGTTAAATGAATGACAAATATGTGAGCTTTGGAAATTGTCAATATTGAGTAGGCCTTGTTGCACTTGTTGAATTTTAAGTCATCTCATGTCCACTTCTTGCTGGTTTTATCTTCAAGGCAATTTTAAACTACTCATTTCTAGCTCTCTTCAGTTCTTATCATAAGTGATTAATCAATGCAAGGAACTTGTTAAAATTGTTAGCTTTTCAGGAATCCCTCTTTAAGTGCTTACCTATCTCAGTAGGAGACATCATGAGCTAATTATGTTGCTTGATTTAGGAACTATTGTCAATAAGAAGAACTAGATTTGACTACTTTTGTTAGTACTGTTGTGTGTGCTAATACCTATGTTGAACCAATTTTCATTTGTTAAGCTAGCCAATGTAGGTTCCTGTATAGCCTCCCTAGCCCTTTTGTTTAGTTAGGAATCTATTTATATTGCTTCCATCATGTTCTTTAATTCTAGTATCATTGTTCACTGGCAACATATGTAGTTTGAGGTTATGAGTTGAATGCAAATTGAAACTTATTGAAACCTATTATTCTTGAGTCATGCCTTATCACTACCAGTTAGGTTCAACTTATTATGCCTTATTTAACATTAGTACTCCAGTGCTTATTCTTACCTTTGTCCGACCATGTTAACACTATTTTAAACTTCTATTGATGCCTTTATGCTCTGATTGAATTGAGATGGCCACTTGGGTTAGGTTTTAATGAATTATCATGCTTGCTTTCACCTTTACCATTCTTTTCAGAGTTTTTGCTAAATTGTTCATAGATGCCTAAGGGCCACATTGCCACGATATTGACCTCATACTTGCTTAATAAGTACCTGTCTATTAATCCATCTTGAATTTGCATGCTAGTATGGGTTTTCAACTTCCATTCTGAGTTTTACCTTGGTTGCTCTTATTGTGTTGCATGCTCCTCTCTCGTCTTATTCAGACATCTATTAATGGTTTTTTATTATGTGCATAAGAGCACCCAACCACATTTGAAATAGTCTTGTTGATACCTTGCTACCAGAATTTTGGTCAATTGAGAATGTATTCCATCATGTTCCCTTATCCATTGCTTATGCTCACTAAGTTTTCTCGCCATCATTCTACTCTGAATTATTCTTTGACCTTCAAGGGATAGAGTGACACTTTTCTTAATAGTCAATGGTTTGGTCATAGCCTGATCCCTTTATGTTACCAACTTAAATTAGGATGACAAGAATTTTAACACTCTTCGTTGTGCTTTGCTAAGACTATGAGGAAATTTAACTTTAGATGTGTTACTTGCTAGCATTGTCTTTAGATGTTGCACCAAATACCTTGTGCTTTCATGTTTCAATTTTAGCCATGCATTATTTTATTCATCTATACTAGTAAATTCTGCCAACATAGTGTCTATGTATGCATCAAACTCTTTATGCATTTTCATTGTCTTGTATCAAGGTATATAGGCTGAAACGATTTGACCTATGGGTTACTAGTTTTCAAAGGATAACTTAGTTATCATGGTTAAGTGCCACGTATTTTGATGCAACTTACTTTTATGCTATGCATCCACATTTGCATCTATATTTTTGCATTTTCATTATCTTGTATCAAGGTATATAGGATGAAACTATTCTACCTGCGGGCTACTAGTTTTCAAAGGATAACTCGATTATCATGGTTGAGTAACATGTACCTTGATGTAACTTAATTGTCCAAACATAATAGGAATGCCCATTGCTCATTTCTGTTTCTCATTGTTCATTAAAGCATGTTTGTCTGACAAATAAGTTATATGTTAGTATAAACTTAATTAAACCCCTACATATTGTTAGTATGTGTTTCATAACCATGGGATGCATTATGATCCCCTACTGACATATTATTGTTGCTATTCATTCCCACTTTTTTTTCCTTTACATCAAACTCCAATGAAAAATATTTTCTTTTCTTCATCTTGGTACTCATAACATATTTGCAATTCCTAAGGATTTAATTGCACAAGAGCACCTATTTTTTTATTCATTTGCTTCATATGTTATGGTGCTTCTCCAACAAATAGCTGAGCATGAGAATTAAACTATTTAGCCATTTTAATGCTTCTATGATAGCCATAGCTTCATTAACCTTTGCTAATGTTTCCATTTTGCTTATGCCAACCCTTGTTAGCTTTCAGTATTGCCTAATGAGAACTGTAAGAATTGAAAGGCATGCTTGTCCTTGGATCATTTGCTTTGTCAGATGGTTTACTTTTAGATGTCCCTTTCTAGAAGTTATAGTGCTTAAATTCCATTGTTATTTGAGTTATAATGTTGAATTACCATAGATTTTGAACTAGAACTTAGTTTTTAGTTGGAAGTATTATTAATAGGGTTTGAATTTTTCCATTGAACTCTACATTTATTATTTGCCTACTAACTTCAATATAGATGCAATTTTTGTTTTAAGTGTTGTGCTTTGTTTGATCTGCTTATATTTCCATTGATTAGCTTTATCAAACAGCCTTGTGAGCCTTTTTCCAACTTTCTGATTCTTTTTCAACCATGTTTTTGACTTGCAATTTTGATCCTAGAATATGCCTATTTTGATTATTGCAAGTACAATGCACATATTGGTTTGATGTAAGGATTTTTGTCTTTAATTTCCAATTTTATTTTGATCCCTCATTTTTGAATATTGAAGTGCTGCCTCTATTTCTATTCAAGTATTTGCTTGACTATCAATCCATTTGTTGTTACTTAGCTTCATAGTATTTTAAGATCCATGCTCCTATTACAACTCTAATTGCATCACTTGTTTGTTGTTTATCCTTTTCATTCTCTGTTTAGCTTACATTTGTGCTTTCTTTTGAGATATTGTGCAGGTTTAACTATATTTTGTTTGTTATTGTTAGTGGCACCAAAACGATATTGCACTCAAGCTTCATCATCATCACAGGCTCAAGCCATTCAACCTCTTTCCAGTCACCCTCTACCACCTGATGATCAGGTAGAACCTAGCCAACCACCTCTACTAGCACTTGTCTAGAAGCAGAAGAAGAGATCCAGTGATCCTAAAGTGCCAAGTTAGTTGCCTGAAAAATGCCCAAACTACTTATAAAATTTTTTCTAGCTGTGAATACCTGCATTTAACCTACTTAGATTCCAGCCTGCTGGAGAAGTTAAGAATCAAGGAAGAGGTGGATAAGCATATTGCAGTAATTGGCTGGGAGAAGTTCTTTGAATGTAGGGAGTTGGTTTATCTTAAGCTGATTAGGGACTTTTTGGCTACTGTCAAGTGCCATTTTGGGCATGAAGAGTTCCTTGACATGGTATCTTTTTGGTTGGAGGGCAAATACTATGAGAGGACTTTTGCAGAATTTTTTGAAGCTTATGGATTTCCTAGTGATACACCATATGCCTACTCTAATTATGATAAAAATAGTACATGGGTGGAGATCAAAGACCCTCAAGTTGAAGGCCCATACATTTCAGAGACAACCAAATCCCACCACCTGAGGGATCATGCCTTTCAAATTATACATAGATTTTTCTCATGATCTCCTATGTCTCATGTGTAGTCTGCAAGGTAGGTGAACTTACCAGAGGTGTTACTTTTAGCCTACATGGTAAAAAACTTTCCAATTAATGGTGCCTATCATTGGTGGAACAAGCTAGAAGAGATACAACAGTAGCCCACCAAATTAAAAAAAAAAAAGATTTCATTGGGAGGATGGGTGACTATGGTTGCTAGAGCTTTTGAGCATCCACTGAATGAAGATGATGCCCTACCTGTAGTAACCTATATTGATCAAAAGTTCCTCAAGAATATTAAGGTACTTGTGGAAGATCCAACTACTGAGCATGGTATCGAGCTTACAGACGGAGAGGAATATATGAGGAAGATGGAAGGGAGTTTGACCAATCCTTCACCTAGCCCAGATCAAGGAGCTATCACACTCTGATCTGCCCAATACACTACCTTGATCAACATAATGGACACTCTGGCTATAAATCAAACAAAGTTCTAGCAATAGCAGGGGTAGATTATCACAACCATGGCTACATTAATCACCAGGATTGAGACAATTGCACCACCATCCCCTTCTCCATCTAACGCTTGATTACAGGAAGTTTTCTACCTCACTTTATCTTTTTGTGATGATTTTATAATAGTTGCTGAGGAGAGCAACTTTTGAAGTGTGGGGTAGGGGTTTATTTTTGAAAATTAATTATTTTTTGTGGATAATAGTTACAACTTGATAAATTTTATGAAGGAAATTCTTTTTGTGAAGATTTAATGCTAACCATTGCTGAAGGTAACTTTTTGTGAAGGCCTGTAAAGTTTTTTTATGCAGATTTTTGGGAAGAAGAAGATTGGGTTCCAAACGCTAAAAATTTATAGAATCCTTGAACCACAAACTCTTTTTTTAGTTTATTTCTATTTTTAAGTTTTTATACTTTATCATTTGTTTAAGTACATTTATGTTTTAGTAAAATTGTTGCATTTTTTAAGTTTTCTTTATTTTTAATCAATAGTAGTTTATCTTATATCAATTTTATTTTTCTACTTTTAGTTATTTTCTTGTTATACTTTATTTTTAATACTTTTGTTTTGTTTTAGTGTTTATTTCCCTTTAATTCAAAATTTTGAATAAGGTTTCTGTGTTGTTGAGTTGTTTTTGCCAATTGCATTTGGTCTAAGTTTGCCCAATTAATCTTGATGAGATCAATTTAAACTCCAATTATATTGAACTATGGTTTAAAGAGCTTTAGATAGCTAAAGAGCAGTAGAATGTTCGGCAAATTTTTTTTTAATTCGATCTCAATTAGTTGTATACCATTTAATTTCTAATTCAATTAGCACAATAGACTAATCTTGTGAAAATTTATGAAAAACCAGTGAGTGAGAGCAATTGAGTAAAAGGAATTCTAGAATAGCTAGAACCCTCCTTATCACCCTTCGAACAAACATTCAACTCAAGCAAATTTAAAACATAACCTAGGCAGCCTTTCTTTGGCAGTCACTTTGAAATGACTTTTTATCTACCCTGTGATTTCTGCTTACCTTTGCTACCCCCCTTGAGCTAAATTGGTATGCTGAAAGCATACTAATTATTTTCTTGATTACACTAATAAATTTAACCATATAACTTAAATGCCATTTATATTCCCTATTTTAGAATTTGCCACTCTAAGTAGGGTAGTATTGTGCAGGTTAAGTAATGAAAATTGAGCTAATCGGTCAAGAGTGTTAAATTTATGGAAAATGTGGGAGTAAAAGCTATAATGTAATGATCCTATGGCTTTGCTAATTTTAAGGCTTCAAGAGCTGCAGGTACCTCACGGTCAGCAGGTTTTACCTGTTGACCGTGACCTATTTCAAAAAAAACATAAACATATAAGGGTTATGCTATAGAAATTTTAATCACTACTGCAATAAATAAGTGTGGGATACCTAGCATTTAAAGGAAAGTATTAAAGGTTAAGACAGTTCAAGAGACAAAACTTAAGTTCATTCTTCTTCTACAATTATGAGTCTAGCTGATGTCTATTGGGAGTCAGTTGTTAATTTTGTTAGTAAGAGCAGAGACTAAGAAAGAAAAGTTGTTGATGTTCAGAAAGTCAGGTTGTAGTTATGGTAGTGTGGTTAATTCTAATTTGTTAGCTGTATCCTTTCCTTAGAGCAAATACCTTAACCCCTATTATAACCTTAATGTAAGACTAGTGATCCTGTTTTGCTTTAAGTTGTTTAGTAGAGATGACCCTCGTGGTTCAGGTGCTAAAGGAGAGGCTGATGGTTGTTTCGAGTTTCAAGTGCAAAACGATCATATTCTTCTTTCTGCTCAATTGCTAGAGTTCACCGGTAGTTTTGGTTTTGAAAATAATAAACTTGTTTTGTCCTCAAACACATAAGAAATTGTTTGATATAGATTAGTTGAGTATTTCTGATTGAATTTTTCATTTTGAGTGTCTTTCTATTGAGTGTTATTTGGGCTTCTCTAACATTTCTTATTCTGAATTGGAGTTTGAGTTTTCAAGATTGTGGAATGATTCAATTGCTTGAAGGCAAGTAAAGTCTCAGTGTGGGGTATTTTGATAACTCTAATTTAGTATATATTTTTAATTCCTTTTCAGTTTAGTTTCAGTGTCTTTTACTTTGTTTTTGCTTTAGTTTAATAATTTCTATCTAAATTCAATTAATCATAATTTTATGAGCTTTTGAGAGCTTTTGATAGAATTTTGTGCTTAATTATAATTTTTGCAGGTACCTCACAGTTAATAGGTTTTACCTGTTGATCGTGGACCTATACTTTCTGCCAAAATGCACCGTTTCAAGGAATGTCACGATCAATAATGCCATTGTTCTTAAAGGGATGTTTACCATGACCTAGGAAGCCTCTCAGTATAGAACTAAGAAAAGAAAGACATCATAATTAACAGATTTTTGGTGTTGACCGTGAGGTAGTCAAGTTTTCAGTCTAGAATGCAAAGGAGAATTATTTCACGATCAACGGATTTTTGATGTTGATCGTGACCCTTGTCCAAAAGCTAGTTAAGGATTACCTCAATGTCAACATATTTATGGTGTTAACCGTGATCCATAGCATTTGTTCAAAGAGATTTTAATAGGTCACAGTCAACATAAATTTCCTAATGACCGTGACCTTTTTTGGCCTATATATAGCATATTTTTATGCAGAATCGGTAGCTCTTTTTCCTCTTCAGATCTAGGGTTTTCTGTATTCATTTTTTCATTCTTTTCTTCATTTTTATACATAGATACATAGATTTTACTTAAAAATAGGTAGATTTACAGCAAAATACTTAGATTAAACACCATTCTTAGATTAGATTTCCATTCTTTTACATTCTAGGAGCTCATACACATTAAAGAATTAAAGAAGAAGGTTGAATAATCTTGGGATCTAGCTGGTTTTTCTTACTCTACGAAATTTTTAGGTTTATTCCTTCCATCTCTCTTATTAATTTGTAATAGGTAGTGAGTAATCCCTAATTGTTTGGGGGATCTTTGAATCCCCTATCTAAATGTGATTTTTGAATATATATTTTGAATGTTTATATGGATGAATGGTTTATTTCATTATTTCATTATTGCCTTAATTGTTATTTCATTAGTTTCATTAACTTTAATTAATTTCTAACTTTCGATAGATGGTTTGTCATATATCATTGTTGGGTTTTATGTTAGGATGATTAAATGCTATGAATGTTTATTTCTCTTTTCTTTTATCATGAATACTGTGGATTTAGATTGCTCTAAAATCGAACTCTTAATATGTAAGATTTTGTGATTTTAGGATTAGAGTGTAGAGTGAAATAAATGAGTTTTGGGTTGTTTGGCTCCATATGGGAAAGCAACTTGGACTTAGGATTTTAGACCCATGCTTAGGCTAATTGTAAGGCCTGCTTCGGAATGGGATGCCTTGACTTAAAGTATCTTGCTTCAAAAAATGGAACGCTTGGGTTAAGAGGGTTATCCTGAATTCATTTATATATATCTTTAGGTTAATTAAATTCACATTGGATATGGGAAGGATGAGTGAACCCATGCAACACTTTTATCTTATTGAATTTTATACTTGACCACTTTATACTTGTTTATTCCATAGAAAAATTACTACAAAGTCTAATTTCATTTTTATTCTTTCTACATACCATTTAGTTGATAGCTTATGCACACACAAAAATTTGGGAATTCTTTAGCATACAATTGATTTTCATTGCTTGCATCCTCAATCCCTTGGGTACGATATTCGTGGGTCTTAATTATACTCCATTTTATTACTTGACGAACACACATCATAATATAACTCAAATCCTATACAAACCCTAAGATCTAATGTATCTCTCAAGAACATCTCCTAATACGGGCTTAGTTAGTGGATCTACTATCATATCTTGCATGGAAATGTATTGTAAGTTTACTTCTCCTCGTGCAACTATATCTTTCGTGTAATGATACTTAATATCGATATGTTTAGTTCTATTATGAAATTTTAGATTTTTAATATAAGCTATCAATAAGTGATTGTCATGGTAGACGGTCAATGGTTCTTTCAAAGCAGTTACTCTTAAATGGTCCATAAACCTTTTCAACCAAACTGCTTCTTATATTCTAGCTGTGGAAGCGTTAAACTCAGCTTCCATTGTTAATAGGGATATACATGTTTGTTTCTTGCTAATACATTAGATGGCACACTTGCTAAGCAAGAAAATTAATCCTTAAGTGGATTTTCTCTCATCCAGATCTCTTTCCTAGTCAGCATCTGTATATCCTTTCAATCGCAAATCCTTACCTTAATAGCAGAGAGAATAGTCTACGGTACCTTTGAGGTATCTAAGTATCATTTTCACTATTTTTCAATATGTTTTGCCCGGATGGGACTGATATCTACTTATTATGTCCACTGCATAGTGTATATCAGCTCTTGTACACAATATTGCATACATTAGAATACCTACAGCAGTGACATATTGAACATTCCTCATACATTCCTTTTCTTCTAGTGTCTCAGGACACATACTCTTGCTAAGAAACTAATTCTTAGCAATGGGTTTGCAATTTTTCATATTGAATTGCTCAAGGACTTTGTTGATATATGTCTCTTGCGGGAGAGACAACAACCTTCTCAAACAATCTCTTGAAATCTTAATTATAAGAATGTAGTCTGGTTGACCCATATGTTTCATTTTAAAGTTAGAGGACAACCTCTCTTTTATGAAATTCTTGGAAGGCAATGATGGTTTTATTCCTTGGATTGTTCTGTTTGAACACTTGGTGCACACCAAATGCTCGACTAAATGCTTCAGTGAATATAAGGGAGAAGAATAGAAAGAAATGCATGAAGAACAGACACTACAAAAAAAATTGCTAATTAGCGATGGATATTTTCGTCGCTAAAATTAATTAGCAACGACGCGAAGAACAGTCGCTAATAGCCTAGTCGCGAATATATTAGCGACGGTATTCAAAATCGGTTGCTAATTTAGCAATAAAAATTTTGTCGCTAATTTGCTTGTTCCGTCACTAATTAATATTCATAATTAGTAGCGGTATTACAATAATAATTTTTAGCGACTATATTTTCCGTCACGAATGTCGTCGCTGATTATTAATTTACTGTAAAATTTAGCGATGAAATATTAGTCACTAATTATTTCTTAAATTTTATTTATTACACATTAGCGACAAATTAGCTGTCGCAAATCCATCGCTAAATTATTGCATGATTGAATTTTTTCCTTTGCTGTATTTTAAAATTTTCATCCTGCACAAAATATAAATAATAATCTTATATTATAAAATTCATATATAATAGATACAAATTTAAATAATAATCTTATATTTTCATATATATATATATATATATATATATATATATATATATATATATATATATATAATTTGTAATGAATTCATTACAAATAAAAAGTTAACATAAAAAACAATATATAAAACAAAGTATTGTTTATACAATTCATTTTCCTAAAATTAATAACAAATTAAATCTTTACAATTTCCTGCCAAATATATAATTAGCTCCTAGCTAATATTGCTGTAGTAATATACCCTAAGCCTAAATGTAGTCCCTCTTTACCGATAGTCTATGACCAGAAATACATGAACCTTGTTGGCAGTAGGGATTAACTCCTACAAAACCTTCATTCTCTCAGTAATTTGCTCCCTGCGTAGCCGTATCTAGCAGAGGAAAGAATGAAAAGTTGATACAAACAGCAATCATATAGAAACAGCTACCAAAAATGTTGAAAAATTGTGCTTATTCTATCATTGAAACAAACTGCCTTTTGTTAAAGCTTCGTAAATATTGAAACTTCAACATTAATCTCATACATAATAAATCTATTAGAAGAAAAAAGAATGTTATAGAAAGAAAACCATGAAAATAAGTTTCTTTAACTTGCAAACTAAACAAAACTCGACATGCATTGAGCATAGGTATACATTAATTCTCTGTCGTGAAAAACTATAAGCTTTGATCCTTTCAAATCGTGCACTAGTTGACTTTAACATACTTATTCATAAATCAAATTTCAACCATATGCAATATGGAATACTCTAAGATTTGTCAATACCAAAGCCATGTTTTCAAACATTCAACAAGAGGCACCTTTAATAAAATAATCAGAAGAAATTTAATGCTAATTTCATAGTTTAGAAGCAAAAGTTACTTAGAAAAGCCAGTTTCCACAAATTACCTTCTTCATTCAAGGCAGGCAAACCTCGTCCTATTAAAACCACAAATAGAGCTAAATATTGAGAAATTAAAGATGCAACTAACCCTTTGCATTTAGAGCCATGTCTTGGATAAAAGGCAGTAAATATTTCAAATGAAAGTTCCATCACAAATTCTGTATCACAATTGATGTAATAGAAACACTAGCCAAAAAATAAAAAAATTGATATTCCAACTATTTTATATTTTTAACAGGTGTTCTAAGCAGGATAATTAGAACTAAAACACCAACAAAATATTCAATTTTCAATTTAAGCATGTAAACTCTAATAATCAACAACACAGAGACACTATACAAGAAACTCTAATAATCAATTGCATCCTATTGGTGAAAATGTGATGACAAGGTGCTGGCAAATAACTATTAATTATTACCTTACTCCAGTAACGACCTTAAAATCATCCTCCAATGCAATGGGTAATAAGGTTTTCCCACAATATCCATACAAGGAAGACTGATAAAGAAGAAGGAAGCAAAAAACATTGCACTGTCAAGCCGAACTTGATAACCAACTAAAAAGCCACTTGAACTAGGTGAAGGTTCATATCTCTCCTCAGCAACACTTTTGGCTACAAAAATAGCCTACAGTAAAATGCAGTAGCAAACAAAATATGGTTATCAAATAAATAGAAAAGCTTCCATCATATTCCCCAATCCACCACAACTCAAAAAATCTAGAAGAAAAAGATATCTCTCAAACAAAAAACAATAGTTAGAGGTAATGAGACAAAATACTTCTAGACTACAAAACAAAAATATTTAAGGATACTGTCTTATTAGGTCAAACCATCTGCAGCAAGTCATGAAATTTACCTTATGGATGACAATTCACCACAATAAGTTGTAACTTTGGATAGCACCCTAGCCTTCATATAATATGGTAGGACTATTAGGAACATCAAGCAAGAAATGTAAAGAAGGATTTGAAAGAATTAATCAGAATTTTATAGGGTCAAAATTCATTTATCTAGTCTAACATAAAAATCAGGTCTGTCCTAATATACATTGAGTTCCTTTTGAGTCCTTGACGTTCAAACTAAAATTGAAAAAATGAAAGTTCCAAGAGAGAAAAATGAGTAATGATTTTCCTTGGGTTGAGGGACAATCATTATATTAAAGGAAAATAATTGAAAGTTGTTATTGATAGTAGAACAAAGAATGATTGTTATAGGGGATTTAAGGTCGTGTAAGATGATGTAATAGGTAGAACAAGAACCAAAACCACGGCAAACTTGCAGTCATCTTCAACATAGATAAAAGGGTGTATTATTTTCTTTCAATTGCCATCATAGCCAAAACAAGACACGTGGATGCTTTATTTGGAGAATAATCAATGGACAGTAATAACACATGCATGATGACACATTCACCCATATGTAAATAAATTCATATACCCATAGCTATTCTTCTTGGTTGAGTGTATATAATGTTGCATTGTCCTTCATGTCCTGATTTGATCATCTCATCCAATATAAATTGTGGGACCTAAAAGAAAGATCGGTAAGAGGTTAGCCCATTATTTAAAGAGGACAACCAGTTAACACAACAAAACACTATTGGCTAAGCAAGTACTGCAATTACATAATATAAAGCCAAGGAAAAAGAAGTTGGTTTAGAGCATAACAACTATACAAAAGTACCTGAGTGGTCTTCCCTGAGTCAGTTTCCCCACAAACAAGAAAACTATTCTCCTTCAGCACTTTCAATATATCATTCTTCAGTCCAGCAATAGGGAGGGCAGCTCTAGTTTTCAACATATCCTATAAAAAGTATACAAATGCTACATAAACAATGTAAAAATAGCTGCACACAAATTATTTAAGCAAAAGGCACTAGAAGACCAAAAAATCCCATTGGAAAGGACTTGGTGGACAACCATTATTTTTAAAAGAAAAAAGAAAGATATCCAACATATAATATTAGGCTAGTTTAAGTAAGGTTTTATAATATATTTCTGGAAAGAGTGTTGAAGATGAATGACACTCTGCTACAGCTCAATGTTACCAGTAAAAAGGCAAAAAATACACCAACCTTGTATTTATGCATTTTCTTTTTCTTCTCTTGCTCCTGTTTCAAATAAGAACTTTCTTCATCCTTGATATGGTTTTCCCCTATAAATGAGACGGTCAAAGGTTAGGGAACCCATTCATACAAAATTATAAGACCAAATGCTACAACTCTATTTTGAGCATCCTACATTTGAAATGTATTCACTTTAAAGCCAAATAAAACCAATAATTTAGCAAAAAATGAGCATTCGAAAAAAAAAGAGAGAAAGAGAAGGAACGAGTGAGAAGAAAATAACCCATCAAGGAAAAATCGAGAATGAAAATCCACAATAGCAATGTATCAATCACTCTAAAGTAGAAAATCTAGAATCCTGACCATAAAAGCAGCAAATCAAAGTCTAACCCAGATAAAAATAGAGCACAAGCTCTGGAGATCTCTTATTTAACTCATTCAACCCAGAAGTATTCAAGTCAGCATACATCTGACTGAAAATATTACAACCAGTACAATTTATATCTACATACAAAATGATATGGAAGATTACTACACAGAGGATATGATATAAGTCAACTTTCACTTTTGCCTCTGCAAACCAGTAGACCCCGTCACTCTCATCTCACAGATCGTACTTGTATGTCAAGTTAATAGGACATAAATAGGTCGCATATTGCTTGCTTAAAATGCAAAATTAGTAATCTTATGATGTAATTACCAATATCAATTTCTCTTTCATTACCCTTTGTGAACACCAACCTTTATGTATTATCTACTTACAGCTCTAAACATCAATGTTTGTATTTGATCATATAAGAAACTATATTAATAGAGGAACAAAAGAGAGAGAGAGACTAGATATGTTAGGGTATTTATTGTGGTTAAAGGCATAAGAATGAAGATGTGGTGTATGCTGGAAAATAAACTAACTTTCGGAAGAATCTGGCATCATATACTGAAAATAGAGACAAAAAAATTATACATAGAGGTACTTGGGTAGATGTAAGTAATAAACCAGTCAAGGTTAGTGAACAATCCAATCACATTTTAGATCCAAACCCATCAAAGGTTGGAGTTCTCTTTATTCCCTAATTTCATGCTATCTGAGTTGGCTTGGAAATCTCAAATTGAGACTCAGACTGTAAAGATCTAAAAAAATCTACAGACAAGCAAAGCGACATACCATAGTTGTATTTAGACTAGAAAATATTAATATGGGACAAAGAAATACAATTTACTACTTATAAGAGTATCTTTGAAAGTTTGAATTTGCAAATGCAAACTCACAGTACCCCTTAAAATTTCACAATCTAAAGAATTAATTGGAAAATCCAAATAGGAGAATACAAAATAAAGCCACCCAACTTTTAAACATAATTCATGAAAAAACATATAAGGATTCACGATACTATTAGATATATGCTACAAAGCATAATAACTAATGTTGGGGGCTTTAAGGTATCGTATATTTTCATACTAGTTGATTAAACTATCTAGGTTCAAACAAAAGTTAACTGTTAAAAACTATACTTTTTATTGCCAAACTAATCATCAGCTTTTAAAATTTTTCTTTTAACGTTTAATAAAATCACTTAGATATTTAATTATACATCTTTTAAATAAACATGTTAGGTGAATTCTTAGTTAATCTCAACAAATAAATTAAACCATTTTTCGTGAAGTCCTCAAATTCTAGACAACTTTAATTCAGATCCATGTTATTTATACTCAAACCAACAAAGTAGGTTAGATACTTAACTAAAGCTCGAACAAGGCCATTTCAGAAACTTCGATATATATTTTTCCCTTTGACTTGTAAGTGTCAAAATAATGTCAGCTTGTGCATATATTACACTACAATTTGAGGGTAAGAATATCTAATTATGTCCCACAATAACTCCAATTGCTAGATACTTTTCCAGCGTAACTCAAATCCCTTCAAACATTACATTTACAAAAACTATTTCCTCACCAACACTCTGATTCATTTATTTTTCAAGATTATCAGTTTCTTATAAAAAAATCCAATATATGCAAAGCTAATGTCAAGCATAATTCCAATACAATAATCATATTTCAATTTACCTTACTAATATCCAACATCATACTCTTTTACCACAAATCAAACATATGCAAGGTCAAAGAAGTTCCCAGACCTATTAATCGAATTTGCTACAATCTGCCTGTCACCATGCTTGCCGAATCGATCACCGGAGCTCGCCGAACCGATCACCGAAGACTCACCAAAGCTGCCAGTTGGTAGCTAGGACCACCGCTAGTTGCCAGGTACCACTCACAAGCCCCAACACCGTCGCATTTGGTCAGGATCGAAGCTGGAATGTCCTGCTTCATCAGGGGCCAATCTACTTGCTGCCAGCGAGTGAGGAGGAGCAATGGACACCAAAAGGTTCGCTTCATCTATGGAAGATGTTCGATGATGATTGTGAACCCAGTCATCACTGCCAGTCTCCGAAATAAGAAGAAATAAGTTTTTCCATGAAGAAGAAATCGGGAGGGAAGGAATCGTGTGACACCAATTTGTGGGTATAAACACCAAGAATGATGGAGAGGCTACGGTGGTCAGAGTAACGCCATTGATTGACGATAAGGAGAGTGGCAGATCAGCAGAGCCTTTTTTTCCCTCTCCATCCCCGATCTCCCTCTCTCCCTTTCTTTTCTTCTTTTCTTTTTTCCCCAAATCCTTTGTCTAGAAGTTCCCAATAATATTATTTTTTTATTTTTTTTCTTTAGTCTCCATTAACTCCCTCTCTAATAAAAATTAATCCTAACTTTTATTCATTTTCATAAACACCCCATAAATACTAATTACCCTTACAATTTTTATACCAAATAATTCATAATTAATTTAAGATTATCACTTGCCCTCACTATTCCAATATTAAATTCACATATTTAATCAATCTAAATCAAATAATAATACACTAAGTCATGCAATTTCGAATAGTGTCATTTTTGGGTTTTTACAGTTCAGATTATTAAGGTCGATTTGGAATCAAGCAAATAAAAATGGGTTCAATCTCAAAATTCGAGTTAAACCCTAAATGTTGGCCTTTTGACAAGAAAAGAGGAGTATTTTGCAATCATGGGTTTTTATAAAACAAAGGCATGATTAGACATCAAAACTGAAGAAGCTATGTAGTACAGTGTAAGAAGATTATGTTAGTAATAAACCCAAAAAATGAGAGAGAAGTTTTCGGGTTTTGAAATTTGGTAAAGGGAAGAGAGAATCAAAGAGTGAAAGTGAAAAAATTGGAGGGGAAGGGGATATAGAATAAGAGAAGAAACAAGCAAAGAATGAGGCTTTTTAGGTTTTTTTTTTGTTTGTGCACTTTGTTTGTTTTGGGCAAGGAAGGTGAGAGAATTTTGAAAATCAATGGCACTTCAGATTTTAATCAAAGGAATGCTTTTGGGACTTCCTAGAATGGAATTGTAATGGGAGTAATGAGAAGACTCGGTAGGAAAAAAAATTTCATAGGCTGGATCTTAATCGGTGGAGGAGGGACGATTTTGAGAATCGAAACGGTGGAGAGAGGTGAGGGGAGAGAAAATATTGTTTTTATATCTAGGGTAAATTTATGAAATAACTAAAATACCCCTACCAAATTTCATCATTTTATCCTTGCATTCAAGGATAATTTTGGAAATATATATAACTAAAATTTTAATAATTTAAAATTTGCTCAAACTTTTAACAAAATAAAAATAAATTATAAATTTTTCATAATCATTTTAAATGAAATAATAAATTTCATATTATTATTTTATAAATATTTTTTTTAATTTTTTTCATAAAATGACTATATAATAATTATAACAATTACTTTATTATTATTATTATTATTATTATTATTATTATTAAAAATATAAAATTTTTAAATTAATAAGTTTATATTTGGGGATAATTGATAAAGAAATTATTATAATTTCTAATAATTTAACATTTGAATTAAATTTTATAAAATAAAAATAAATTACAAATTTTTTTATTATTATTTTAAATGAAATAATAAATTTTATATTACTATTTTATAAATATTTATTTTTATTAATCTTGAATATGCAAATATATAATAATCGTAACAATTAGTTTATTATAATTATTAAAAATGTAAATTTTCTAAATAAATAATTTTATATTTCGGTATAATTGATAAAAAATTATTATCAACTTATAAAATAATTTATTATTTTCTATTACAAAATAAAATATTCATTTCATATGCTCTATATTAAAATTACTTCAAATTATACATAAATCATGCGAGTAAAATTAAAAAATATATTTTTTATTTTATTTGCGACGGATTAGCGACTAAAAATTTACGTCGCTACTTTTATACTGTAATAAATTACTATTAGCGACAGAAAATTTCTGTCGCCAAACCGTCGCAAAAAAGACCCAATATTTTCCCCCAAAATTAGCGACTAATTTGATCGTCGCTAAATTTCTTGAACTAATTTCATGAATAAAAACTAGCGACGAAAATAGTTGTCGCTAATTCCGTCGCAACCATGCGCTTATTCTTCCAGCCAATAATTTGCGACTGATAATCCTGTCCGTCGCTATTTGGTCGCAAAAAAATTAAAAATATCCTCCACACGACGAAATTGAAAAACAGTCACTAAACTATCGCGAAATTTACGACTAAAATACTGCCTTTACTAATTAGCATTTTTTTTTGTAGTGAGAGTGGAAGATTTGGGGAGAGAGAGAGAGATGAAGTTAGGGTTGAAATTTTTACCGGTGATTAAGGGATTCTCTAGCTTTTCACGCACTGTATTTACAGCTTAAATCAAACTCACTGCCACGTCAACAAATTATGTTTAAAAATACCAAAATTAGATAGTTTAAGTGTTTATTAGGCCACCTTTGGAGTTCAAGTGTCAAAATGAACTTTGTTGACAAGTTCAAGGGGCTAGACATGGGTTTACCCTTATATAAAAGTATACCCCATCACAAGATACATAACACTCCATTAATATTTTTTCTTTAAACAAAATATTAACTCGTAAGTGATATCTTGGTGCAATAATCAAATAATGACAATAAAGTAACGTGTTGAAAAATGAGTAATTTTTGTGAGATTATATTTTAGTTTCTATTTTTTTACATCTAATTCTTTTGTATTATTAAATAAATCACTATTGTATATTAATTATTTATCAATTTAAAAATAATTAGATTAATAAATATAATTAATTTATAATAATTTTCAATTTATTTAAATACATATATTGAAAAAAAAAATTATACTACCATATGCACTTCAAATAATTCTCTTTATATCATAAAAGTATGATCCTCTATAGCTATTATTTCCATATATTATCAACCACACATGCAAATTAACTTTAAAATTTCACTTTAATGCTCCGCAAGCTTATTTTTTATTTAACCAAATCGAGTAAATTAACACCTATCATTTATAAACTGAGGCAGCAGAATCAAAATTTACGCAACATAAAAAAAATAAAATTCAATTTCTTAAATGACCTTTCCTAAATGAAAATAGTAAAATGATAGCAAATAACTTTAGAGAATGAGTAAATAGTAAAATGATAGCAAATAACTTTAGAGAATGAGTAAGAGAAAATTTTGCTAAATGTTAAATGGAAGAAGAAGAAGAATACTTGTTTGATTGTTTCTCATTTTGAATGCTGATATTAATAGAATAATTTACAAACGGTGCATTTAACTGATCTATTAAAATACTATAAAAAATAAATTTTTATTCATACCGTTACTATATTTTTCATTCAGATTAAAAATTCAGAAATCTAAAGATGAATTTTACCAAAAAAAAAAAAATAACCCTATTTTTGTAAATTACTTCATTATGACACCATTTCTGAGATTAATTATTAAACTAACCTTAGTTTTACAAAAAGAAAATATAGTTTTCTTTTCTTCCTGCATTCAAAGGTTTTTTTTATTTAATTTTGGAGTTGCAGTCATTTTATTTATGGGCAGCAGCCTGTCTCCTCTTTCATCTTACTCTTTTATTAAATTTATATTTGTTTTTTTCAATTTTTTGTATTTTTTGTATTTTTTTTAAATCTCTTTATTGGAGGTGGTAAAATTGACCCAAATTCAAAATTTAACCCAAATTTACCCAAAAAAATGACCTAAATTCAATTCAATTTAAATAAATACCCACTAGGTCAACTCAAAATTGACTCATTTTATTTTTCAACTCAACCCAATATCAATTGGATCAATCCAAAACTAACACATCTTATTTTTTAACCTATTGGATATGTGTCCAATGGGTTTCATCTTTTGTGAAACTAAAATAAATGTCTCGATGTTTTGAGTTTAACGATGTAGATTTATCATTTGATTGAGGATTTACATGGTTTGAATTCAATATTATGGCTTGTAGGTACTCTGAGACAAACAGGTTAATAAAGAAAAGCGATGTGTATAGCTTTGGAGTTGCTCTTTTGAGAATAATAATTTTCAAATTAGTATAAATCTAAAATTTTAATTTTATTTGTTGTTTTTTATTTGTATTTTATTTTTTTGTGTTTTGATTTCATTAAACTCAAATCTGAAATTTTTTATTTTAGATTTGATTTTCGTATTTGTCCAGATTTTATTTGTATTTTTATAAATATGATTCTTTTAACTAATATTGAATGCAATTTAAATTTTTTATCATACAAATTTGTCCTCCATATTTAGAGGTTATTGTTTTTCTTTATGAAAAATTTCATTTTTCTAGAATGAGTTTTTTTTTTATAACAAATGGACTGAATTTTCTACTAAAAGGCAAATTACCCACAGCATGTTACTATAATCCATTGTTTTCATCGAAAAAGTTCAGAAATATATTCAAATAATTTCATTAGTTTTGTACATTTTATCTACTTTTAAATTTTATAAATTTATTTGTATTTTTTATATTATTAATGAAATTTTATTTTGCATTAAAAAACATTATTTTTAAAAAGTCCCCTATAATTTTGCCTCCTCTAATTAAATTTTAACCCCGCTTTTATTTCTAAACTTTCTTTTTCCAAGTTATTGGGGTCGTCTTCTTTCTTTCTTTTCTTTCCCTTTTTTTAATTAAGGGTAATTTTTGCCCTTCTAATTTTTTTGCTAGTTAGAAAATGTTTTTAATGTTTTTTTGTCAGTTTTTATTTTAAAAAATATTAAAGTAATCAATTTTTATTATTGAAAATATAAAAATAGTCTATTTTTAGAATAACATTTTCAATCAACTAACAAAATAGATAATATTTAGTAAAAAAAGGAACAAATCAATATTCGCATATATATTACACATATAACTCATGTAAGTACACATGTTGTTTTGGTTTCAATTATTTACCTTATTATTATGTTTTTTCTCTTGCTATAATTTGCTGAATTTGGATTGAAAATTCCTTAAAACAGGTTATCAAAATATAATACTTAAAAAGTTAACATGGCTAATAGTTGACCAAATATTTTCAATTATCACATCACATTGTATGCTTTTTCTTTATAAATATTTTGGTGAGATATAAGAATCAACCTCTGACATTAAACACCCATGCATGTGCAATCAAAAAGTCGTTGATTATAGAGGAAGGATTAATTGATTAGTTTGAATTAAGATAGTTGATCTCTCTTTTAATCATTACCTAAATCGTTTTACTTTCTTTAACAATTAACTAATATGAAAATGTTTGAGGGTCTCAATTAGGAAGTCATAGTTTTATTTTATATTATTTTATTGGAATAATATATATATATATATATATATATATATATATATATATATATATATATATATATATATATATATATATATATATATATATATATATATATATAAAAACACAACACACACACCGTTTGACCTAATCAAGTGTGATATTATCTTATTAAATATAGTAATACTTTATATACTGTTAAAAACTATATAAAATCTCTAAACTTATTAAAAATATCAAATTATCATTTCAGTATTCACATGTCATATGTAATTAATTTTTATGCACTTTTTATAAAATACTATGTATCTCTATAAAAGGATAATACGATATTTTTAACAAATTCAGAAAAAATAATTGATGCTCGATTGGTTCAAATGGATAATTATTAAATATTATTAATTTAGAGAGAAATTTATATATATTGTTCCCATTTTATTTTGTTGCTTTCAAATTGTGAACTTTTAACAAAATGAAATGCTAAATTTTCTTTCTTTGTTACTCTTTTTATGGCAGCACCCTTTTTCTTCATTAACTTTGATTAGAAATAAGCATGGCTCGGTTATAACTGAAAATTGAATCAAATTAATTCAATATATATATATATATATATATATATATATATATATATATATATATATATATATATATATATATATATATATATATATATATAGTTTGGTTCAGTTAATAACTAAAATTTTTTAAGGCGACATCATTTTGTTTAATAAAATTTTTTAAATTTAAAATCGATTAGATTTGTGAAATAAAAGAAGTTAAATTATTGATATAATTTATAATTTATTAAAATTCGATTTTTTTATTATTTCAGTTCAGATTAATGTAATAAAAAATCAAACCATGATAATACTTATTTTTGACAGTTTTATTTAGACTGCACCCACAGTAGAATATGAAAGTATGAAAAATTTTGAGTTTGAGAGGGGTAAAGTGATTTCCTGGAAGAGTTGGGGGATACCATGACCAATTAAAAGTAAAACAAAATTGAGGGGTGTGTATTTGTTAAATGATAAGTTAAATATCATGTCGGTGATAAGGAGCTTGGTAATCCTAGCCAATAGGGTTATTTTAAAATTTGAATTTACATATTCTAATTGGTTAGAAATCTACGGGGATAAATGCAAATGTCACCAGCGATTGTGACTTAGCTTGAGGCACCTTCAGCCAAAAATGCAAGCATCAAAAGAAGATGCCAGATTTCAGGATTTTATGGACCCCTTCCATTTTTTAGAGCCTTCATTTTCATGTCATATTTATTATTTATATGGTTATTTCTTTGTCTCATTTGAGTTATGATTTTTCTTTCTTTTATGCATATTAAAATAATTATTAATTTTTTCAATTTATTAAAAACAATTCAAATAAAATATACAATTCTTTTTTATATTTAATGAAAATAAAGAAGATATCTAAAAAATAGAGATAGCGAATGGGCAGGTTTGAGTTAAGTCAATAATGGATTGGGTTATAAATGGATAAAAAAATATGAGTTATAAATGGATCAATATTTAAATGGATTGGACGAAATTAGATCGATTCATGAATTTAATGCTAATTACTATAAAATTTTTTATTAATTAATTAATGAATCTAATAATAATAATATTCAATTAAAAATATAATATAAATAATAAGATATTAAATCAAACTACACCGTTTTGTATTTTTTTTTTTTTTAAATTTTCTAGCTCTACCTATTTCCATCAAATGAAACCCTCCATCATTTCAGCTTTTATCCTTGCAAACTGCCGCTCTCCATTTTTTCCCTAAATATGCCCTTTCTTGCGGCCACCATTCTATCGGCCGCTGCCAGCAAGCCATTGGAGGTTGAAGCAACTCCTCTTTCTTTAAGATTCTATCTTCTAATCTCCCACCATTTTTTTCTTTTTCATTTTTTTTTGTTTTAATATGGTTTTTCGATTTTTATTTAAACAATTTAGTTTTTATATTAAATTTGATTTTTAGATTTCTAATGTGTTAAACGGTTTCGTTCTTTTAACTTGCGACCAAAGCCAATATTTAAGAAAAATTGACTTCAACATCAAAAATAAAATCGCTCAACTCGAAAAACAAATAACTAAATCAAATAGATCAAATTATAATTGGATTTGATTTCTGACGTCAGCTCAATTTTGCACAATTCTACTCATAACAACCAGTACGAAAGGTCTTTCAAGACGGTACTATAAAGTTGAGTCGGTTTTAAATTTAATTTAAAATTGAAGGACATAGGTGATAGAAGTTTATGATGCAAATTATCCAAAAGAAAATTACCGATATGGGTATCCTAGGTGGTTATTAAGTCAGCTATCAATTAGCAACAATTAGAATTTGGAGCCTAATACTTTTGAGAGACAATTTTAAATTAGAAAGATTTTGTTGTGATAATTATGAGATATTTGGATGACTATCAAATTCATCATTCTCCCTATTCTAGTAGAAGTCTCCTCTTCTATTTTGTGCCTATAAATACCCTATTGTGGTTATTCAGTAAACACAATTAATACGAGAAAATTTTCTATTCTACTATTTATATCTTTCCTTTAATTAGTTTATAACACGTTATCAGCACGATAGCCTCTATTGATTATTGGAAGTCGGTAGTTTACGACAATCCGGCTCGAAGAAATCAAGAATTTTAATTTACAAGATTTAACGATAATCATATAAAATTGATATTATGGAGGACGACATATGTTTAGTGGACAGTGGCACAACTCACACAATTCTTCGTAACAAAAATTATTTCTTACAATTAACATTAGCTGAAATTAATGTTAATACAATATCTGGTTCAACAAATGTAGTTGAAGGCTCTGGCAGAGTCCATCTTATGTTCCCAAATGGAACACCATTATACATTGATGATGCATTATATTCTAGTAGATCCCGAAGAAATCTACTAAGTTTTAAAGATATACGCCACAATGGTTATCATATTGAAACTACAAATGAAGGAACTGTTGAATATTTATATATAACTTCTATGAAATTGAACCAGAAGTTCATATTAGAGAAGTTTCCAAGTTTTTGCAACTGGATTATATTTTACCAAAATAAAGATGATTGAATCTAATTATATGCACCGAAAATGCTCAGATCTTAAAAATTTTATACTTTGGCATGATCGTCTTGGTCATCCAGGCTCAATCATGATGCGACGTATTGTCGAAAATACAAATGGACATGGATTAAAGGATCAAAAAATTCTTTTATCTAATGATTTTTCTTGTAGTTCTTGTGTACAAGGTAAATTGATTGTAAGACCTTCACCATCCAAATTACATTTGGAGTCTCCTGTTTTTCTTTAAAGGATACATGGAGATATTTGTGGCCCAATTCATCCCTCTTGTGGACCATTTCGATATTTCATGGTTTTGATTGATGCCTCAACTCGATGGTCACATGTATGTTTACTTTCTTCTCGTAATATTGCTTTTGCTAAACTTCTTGCACAAATTATAAAGTTAAGGTCTAGTTTTCCTGATCATCCTATCAAGACAGTTCATTTAGATAATGCATGTGAGTTTTCTTCAAAAGCATTTTATGATTTTTGCATGTCAATTGGGATTAGTGTCGAGCATTCTGTTGCACATGTTCATACTCAAAATGGTTTAGCTGAATCTTTTATTAAGCGATTACAATTTATTGCTAGACCTATGCTTATGAAGTCACAACTTCCTGCATCTGCTTGGGGACATGCAATTATTTATGCCGCACCTTTAGTTCGTATAAGACCATCCACATATCAGAAATTTTCACCTTTGCAACTTGTTTTTGATCAACAACCTAATATATCTCATCTTAGAATTTTTGGTTGTGCTGTTTATGTTTCTATTGCCCCTCCTTAACAAACTAAAATGTTCCCAACGATGTCTTGGTATATATGTTGGTTTTGATTCTCTTTCTATCATTAGGTATCTAAAACCTTTAATCGGTGACCTTTTTAGAGCAAGATTTTTAGATTGTCTATTTGATGAATCAGTTTTCCCTCAGTTAGGGGAAGATAAAAGTAAAGGGCCAAAAGCACAAGAAATTAGTTGGAATACTCCAACCTTGTCCAGTTATGATACACACACAAACCAATGTGAACTTGAAGTTCAAAGAATAATAAATTTGTAGAATGCTGTAAATCAATTACCAGATATCTTCACAGACACCCAAAAGGTCACTAAATCTCATGTTCCGGCTGCTAATGTACCTGCAAGATTGATTATCCCTGAAGGATTACCGGTAGGTACAGTAGCCAATGAATCTAACATACGCCAGAAGCGTGGTAGACCTATTGGTGCAAAAGATATTGTTCCTCGAGAGAAAAGGAAATTGAAAAATATTTAAAATGATGCTTAAGAAGAGGTTAAAAATAACACATGTCAACAACTTCATATTTCCAGAGAAGCAACCCCAGAAGTGGTTCCGATACCGAAAAATTATAAAATCTCATTAAAATTTGGAAATATGTGGGATAGAGAAGACATAGTTATTGATAATGTATTTGTATGTGCAGTTTCTTATGAAATAATTAATGATAGTGAGCATGAGCCTCAAACTGTAGAAGAATGTCGACATCGAAGTGATTGGCTCAAATGGAAAGAAGCAATTCAAGCTGAGCTAGATTCATTAGCTAAGCGTAAAGTATTTGGACCAGTAGTCCAGACACCAGAAGATGTCAAACCTGTTGGATATAAATGGAATTTTGTCTGTAAAAGAAATGAGTTAAATGAAATTGTGAGATATAAAGCACGACTTGTTGCATAAGGTTTCTCATAAAGACCTGGTATAGATTATGAAGAAACGTATTCTTCAGTCATGGATGCAATCATGTTTAGATTTTTGATTGGTTTGACTGCCTCTGAAGGGTTTGATATACATCTAATGGATGTGGTGACATCTTATTTATATGGATCGTTAGATAATGACATATATATGAAAATCCCTGAAGGATTTAAGATGCCTGAAGCATATAATTCAAAACCTCGACAAATGTACTCGATTAAGCTCCAAAGATCTTTGTATGGATTAAAGCAATCTGGACGCATGTGGTACAATCGTCTAAGTGATTACCTAGTGAAAAATGGGTATGAGAATAATTCAATTTGTCCATGCGTTTTTATCAAGAAGATAAATTTAGGATTTGCTATAGTTGCAGTTTATGTTGATGACTTAAACATAGTGGAAACTTCAGAAGAGATCTCTATTACTACAGAATATTTGAAAAAGGAATTTGAAATGAAAGATCTTGGAAAAACAAAATTTTATCTTGGGTTTCAAGTTGAATATTTGCCAAAAGGAATTCTTGTACATCAGTTATCTTATATAGAGAAAATTTTCAAACAATTTTATATGGATAAGTCTTATCTATTGAGCATTCCAATGATTGTTCGCTCTCTTGATGTCAAGAAAGATCCTTTTCGTCCAAAAGAAGATAACGAAGAGATTCTTGGTCCTGAAGTACCATATCTTAGTGCAATAGGTGCACTTTTATATCTTGCAAATAACACTAGACCAGATATAGTTTTTGCAGTTAATTTGCTAGCAAGATTTAGTTCTGCACCAACTCGAAGGCACTGAAATGGTGTAAAACATGTTCTACGTTATCTTCGTGGCACTTCTGACATGAATTTATTTTTTCCAAAAGAAGTAAATTCAGAATTGACCGGGTACGCTGATGCTGAATATCTATCAGATCCTCATAAAGCTCGATCACAAACAGGTTATGTCTTTATATATGGTGACACTGCTATTTCTTGGCGATCTGTTAAGCAAACAATCACTGTTACTTCCTCAAATCATTCAGAAATATTAGCCATCCATGAAGCAAGTCATGAATGTGTGTGGTTGAGAACCATGACTCAACATATTAAGGGAATAAATGGATTCGTAGTGGAGAAAAAACCAACAAAATTGTATGAGGATAATGCAGCATATATTTCACAACTCAAAGGTGGCTATATCAAAGGAGACAGAACAAAACATATCTCACCAAAATTCTTCTATACTCATGAACTTATGAAAGAAGGACAGATCGATGTTTGCAAAGTTCGCTCAAGTGATAATCCAGCAGATTTGTTCACAAAGGCCCTACCAAGTTCAATTTTCAAGAAACATGTGTACAATATTGGAATGCGCCAATTAAAAGATTTAGTTTGATTCATTTTTTAGGGGAAGCACATATGAATATTGTACTCTTTTTTGTTTGCTAAGTTTTTATCCCACTGGATTTTTCTTAGCAAGGTTTTAACGAGGCATATTCATAGTGCATAGTCATCCAAGGGGAAGTATTGTGATAATTATGAGATATTTGGATGACTATCAAACTCATCATTCTCCCTATTCTAGTAGAAGTTTACCTCTTCTATTTTGTGCCTATAAATACCCTATTGTGGTTATTCAGTAAACACAATTAATACGAGAAAATTCTCTATTCTACTATTTATGCCTTTCCTTCAATTAGTTTATAACAGATTTTGAATTACCAATTGAAGTTTAATGACACAGCAAATAAAAGGAAAAGAGACAAACAATTAAGGCTTTTAATTTTATTGCTGTTATGTATCAGATAGTTTTCAAGCACAACTTAATTCACATAAAAGAAGACTACAATAATGAAAATTAAACTGATAAAATTAATTTAAACCTAAAATTTCGTTTAAATCTACTAAAAAATGACTCAAACACAACCCAATCCAAAAAAAATCTATTGAGCTAATCCAAAAATTACCTACTAAATATATTTCCCGTTTGGGTTTGGCCCTGATGCTCAATGGGTTTGGCTATTATGCCTATTAGGCCAATCCAAAAATAACTTGTTTGGACCTTCATATTTTTTTTACTGCAGTAATTTTAATATTATATTATATTAAAGATTAATTTCATTAAAAAATAGGTGAAATGAGTTAATTTATATTTGCACTATATACAATCCATCTAGACCAACCGATCCATTTGGGCTATCCAATACATTTGAACCAATATTTTTTTATTACAATATTTTTTGTATTATATTATTGTACAAAATTATTAATTGCATTAAAAAAATTCGAATAAGTTGATTTACATCTGGAATACATGTGATCCATCTGGGCCACAATACGATCCATCAGAAACCATCCTATCCATTTAGGCTATCAATATATTTGGACTAATATTTTTTTATTGTAGTATTTTTTGTATCACGTTATTTTATAAAAATATTAATTTCATTTAAAAAAATAAGTCAAATAAATTGATCCGTATTTGGACTATATACGACTCATATGGGTCATAATATAACCCATCTGGGTCATTCAATCCATTTGGACTATGCAACATATTTGGATTAATATTTTTTATTTCATTATTTTTTATAGCACGTTATTATATAAAAGTCGTTAATTTTATTAAAAAAAATAAATCAAATAATTTGATCCACATATGGACTGCATACGACCCATCTAGGCCTAATAAACCTCCCCTTTCACTGAGTGTAGTTCTTTTCCCTCTCTTTCTCTCTCAAAATCGTATGTCTCTTCAACCCTTGCCACCTACAACGCTTTGCAACCACTACTAGCATAAATAGTATTTCTCGATGGTGAATAGTGATACCAAGAGTGAATAATACTATCTCGATCCCGTCGAGATCCAGAAAAATTTTATATTGCCATTAGAAAGTAAAATTCATGATGAGTCCGATGGTATAATTTGAGCTGAAATTAAGATCAAATAGTATTTCAAAAGTCAAAAATAAAAATAAGTCACAAGACCGAAAATGGATCAAATTAATTTTAACCGGCTTAAAAATATTTTACGGACTTCTAAAAATTATTCCAATCGTATAAGATATCTTAGAATAATGAATATTAATTTTTAGAATTGAAAAATAAAATTTTGGACACTTTTAAAATTTAGGATTTTCATACGGACCGAAAAAGTTTTGATGTCCTGAAACCTATCGAAATGAACTGCAATTGACTTGAAATTTTAAAAACATCTTAATTATAATATTTAGAAACTTTTGGAATAATTTTGGTGGAAAAATAAAATAAGGATGGATGAGTCAATGAGAAATAAACCAACATACATTAAATCTATAAGTCGACCAAAATCCGTCTAATCTATTTAGACATTGATGCATTTATGACTCATATTTTTTTTAACCATTTATGACCTACCAATTATAATTCGTCTATTTATGATTCAACTCAAATTCGTTTTAATTTATCCATTTCGCACAAAATATTAAAAAAAAAAAAAAAAGAATGAACGCGGACATTGTTGCTTCTGAAACTTCTGATAAGTGTTTATTTTGAATTTTGTAAAATTGTAGCAGATCTTGAACTTCTTTAACATGTGCTACGGATTTTGAGTATTCTCTCACAATTAAATACAATGTTAAAGTTGGACCCGGTTTATTGACTTGTATTTTTTTTATTCCAATTCGATTTTTTTAAATAATTCAAATTCAATATAATTCATCAATAAGCTATTCATAATTCAATTTGTTTGATTCGTCAAATGATTTATTTGAATCGTGATCCCTTTTAATGCATTTATATTTTCAAATTTTTATTCTTTTTTATAATATGTAAAAAAAATCTATAATTTATCCATATATATTTTTTATATTTAAGGAAAAAATTTTAAAAATAAAAAGAATAGTGTTATAAAATTTGTCTCGTTTAATAATGAATGGTTTTGGATTATGGTTCAATTAATTTGTGACTCGATCTGTTAT